>JBBGZY010000601.1:3242500-3707500 GCA_037952925.1 Lithobates clamitans | reverse complement strand
AGAGGTGTGCGGAGGGTATGACAGTGAGCAGTATGCGCAGGAGAGGAGTGTGGAGGGTATGACAGTGAGCAGTATGTGCAGGAGAGGAGTGTGGAGGGTATGACAGTGAGCAGTATGCGCAGGAGAGGAGTGTATGACAGTGAGCAGTATGTACAGGAGAGGAGTGTGGAGGGTATGACAGTGAGCAGTATGCGCAGGAGAGGAGTGTATGACAGTGAGCAGTATGCGCAGGAGAGGAGTGTATGACAGTGAGCAGTATGCGCAGGAGAGGAGTGTATGACAGTGAGCAGTATGCGCAGGAAAGGAGGGTGGAGGGTGTGACAGTGAGCAGTATGCACAGGAGAGGAGTGTATGACAGTGAGCAGTATGCGCAGGAGAGGAGTGTATGACAGTGAGCAGTATGCGCAGGAAAGGAGGGTGGAGGGTATGACAGTGAGCAGTATGCGCAGGAGAGGAGTGTATGACAGTGAGCAGTATGCGCAGGAGAGGAGTGTATGACAGTGAGCAGTATGCGCAGGAAAGGAGGGTGGAGGGTATGACAGTGAGCAGTATGCGCAGGAGAGGAGTGTGAAGGGTATGACAGTGAGCAGTAAAGGAGTGTGGAGTGTATGACAGTGAGCAGTATGCGCAGGAAAGGAGTGTGGAAGGTATGACAGTGAGTAATATGTGCAGGAGAGGAGTACAGAGGGTATGAAGTGGGCAGAATGTGCAGGAAAGATGTGTTGAGGGTCTGAAAGTTAGCAGTATGTGTAAGAAAGGAGTCTATAGGGTATGACAGCGGGCAGTATGTACAGGAGAGGAGTACAGAGTGGGTAGGACAGCAGACAGTGGGGAAGATTTACTAAAATTGAAGCACTCAGAATCGGGTGCAGCGGTGCATAGTAGCCAATCAGCTTCTAAATTCAGCTTGTTTAATGAAGCTTTGACAATAAAACCTGGAAGCTATGCAAAGTTGCACCAGATTTTGCACTCTCCAGCTTTAGTAAATAACCCCCAGTTTGTACAGGAGATGAGTGTGGAGGGTCTGAAAGTGAGCAGCATGTGCAGGAGAGGAGTTTGGAGGGTATAACAGTAGATGGTACGTGCAGGACGACGACGACTATGGGGGGCATGATGACCAGTAGAACGGTTCTTTTTTTTTAACTCATAAATAGTTCATACTGATCTTTCCAAAATTAGCAACAAAATCATTAAAAAAAATAAAAAA
The DNA here is from genome assembly GCA_037952925.1 of Lithobates clamitans. Taxonomy (NCBI): domain Eukaryota; kingdom Metazoa; phylum Chordata; class Amphibia; order Anura; family Ranidae; genus Lithobates; species Lithobates clamitans. The sequence goes on along the minus strand of JBBGZY010000601.1, from coordinate 3,706,293 downwards.
TATGGTCATAACCATACAGGTAATTGTCAAGGAGGGGGAAGTGTGTCTCAATATGTATTTTAGTACCCGTTTCCAGAAATGACTAATTATAAAGTAGTAGCACAGCAGCTGAGCTCTTCACACATGGGGGGTTATGTAGGAATAATAAAGATGACAATCTATGTCCAGGAGAGGGGTTGACTAAAAAGCAGGTTTTTCTGAAAAAGTGGAGTGATGGGAAGGGTGTCAGCGGGAATATGGTTGCCATCTGCCTGGTATTTTATCATCATTGCCAGTAAAAATTTAACTTGTTGCTAATGTTATTATTGGGAAAAACACCATAATTAGGCCAGTACTTTTCCCAGTAAAGGTGACCTCTCTAACACTGGACAGTGAAGGTGGTGGAGGGGACACTGAAAACAGGAGGAGCATGTCTGTGGAATAGGGGACAAATTAGGCTGGAAAGGATGCACCAACATTTAGAAGGTCATTGAGTCCAGAAAACAGTGGAGGTGGTCTTGGGGATGTGGGAGATGGGGCAGGGAGCCGAGTGGTTAAAACATGTGAGCTTTGGACTGGGCACTAAGGTGTTAATGCTTTTAAGCTGGTGACAGATCACCAAGGGGTTAATGCACATGTGCAAATATCTAGCACTGAGAGTTTGATCCATATGCTTTTGAAGCAGGTCGCATAACTCTAACTAGGTGACAGAGGCCAATACACATACACTGCATGTGTACTGAAGACTGGTCAATGAGGGGTCAATGCACATTCCTTGCCGTTGAGTTTTATCCATTATATATATTTTACATTCACATACAGTATCTCACAAAAGTGAGTACACCCCTCACATTTTTGTAAATATTTTATTATATCTTTTCATGTAACAACACTGAAGAAATGACACTTTGTTACAATGTAAAGTAGTGAGTGTACAGCTTGTATGAGAACCGGTTCACACAGGGGCAACACGACTTGCAGGCCGACTCTGAGGCGACCTGCACACGACTTCAGCGGCAAATTGCAAAACGGATTCTGTATAGAAGTCAAAGCAAGTCGCCTGAAGTCGCCCCAAAAGTAGTACAGGAACCTTTTTATAAGTCGGAGCGACTTGAGTCGCTCCTATTAGAAAGGTTCCATAGTACAGAACGGGACGCGACTTGTCAGGCGGCTAAGTCGCCTGACAAGTCGCCCCTGTGTGAACCGGGGCTAACAGTGTGTATTTGCTGTCCCCTCAAAATAACTCAACACACAGCCATTATTGTCTAAACCGCTGGCAACAAAAGTGAGTACACCCCTAAGTGAAAATGTCCAAATTGGGCCCAAAGTGTCAATATTTTGTGTGTCCACCATTATTTTCCAGCACTGCCTTAACCCTCTTGGGCATGGAGTTCCCCAGAGCTTCACAGGTTGACCCTGGAGTTCTCTTCCACTCCTCCATGATGACATCACGGAGCTGGCGGATGTTGGAGATCTTGCGCTCCTCCACCTTTTGTTTGAGGATGCCCCACAGATGCTCAATAGAGTTTAGGTCTGGAGACATGCTTGGCCAGTCCATCAACTTTACCCTCAGCTTCTTTAGCAAGGCAGTGGTTGTCTTAGAGGTGTGTTTGGGGTCGTTATGTTGGAATACTGCCCTGTGGCCCAAGGGAGGGGATCATGCTCTGCTTCAGTATGTCACAGTACATGTTGGCATTCATGGTTCCCTCAATGAATTGTAGCTCCCCAGTGCCAGCAGCACTCATGCAGCCCCAGACCATGACACTCCCACCACCATACTTGACTGTAGGCAAGACACACTTGTCTTTGTACTCCTCACCTGGTTGCCGCCACACACACTTGACATCATCTGAGTCAAATAAGTTTATCTTGGTCAGACCACAGGACATGGTTCCAGTAATCCATGTCCCTAGTCTGCTTGTCCTCAGCAAACTGTTTGCGGGCTTTCTTATGCATCATCTTTAGAAGAGGCTTCCTTCTGGGACGACAGCCATGCAGACCAATTTGATGTAGTGTGTAACGTAGTCTGACCACTGAAAGGCTGACCCTCCACCCCTTCAACCTCTGCAGCAATGCTGGCAGCACTCATACGTCTATTTCCCAAAGACATCCTCTGGATACGACGCTGAGCACGTGCACACAACTTCTTTGGTCGACCATGGCGAGGCCTGTTCTGAGTGGATCCTGTCCTGTTAAACCGCTGTATGGTCTTGGCCACCATACTGCAGCTCAGCTTCAGGGTCTTGCCAATCTTCTTATAGCCTAGGCGATCTTTATGTAGAGCAACAATTCTTTTTTTCAGATCCTTAGAAAGTTCTTGAGGTGCCACGTCGAACTTCCAGTGACCAGTATGAGAGAGTGAGAGTGATAACACCAAATTTAATACACCTGCTCCCCATTCACACCTGAGACCTTGTAACACTAACGAGTCACATGACACCGGGGAGGGAAAATGGCTAATTGGGCCCAATTTTGAAATTTTTTTACTTAGGGGTGCACTCACTTTTGTTGCCAGCAGTTTAGACATTAATGGCTGTGTGTTGAGTTATTTTGAGGGGACAGCAAATTTACACTGTTATACAAGCTGTACACTCACTACTTTACATTGTAGCAAAGTGTCATTTCTTCAGTGTTGTCACATGAAAAGATATAATAAAATATTTACAAAAATGTGAGGGGTGTACTTACTTTTGTGAGATACTGTATACACACACATACATACACACTATATAGGTATTCAAATGCATTACTATTTAATTTAAGCACGTGAATTATAGATCTATACAGGCATGTGTAATGTTGGATGTATTTCGACAGACAAAGCATAACCCTAAATCAACATAGTGAACAGGGTAGAGACGAGGTGCAGTTGGCTGTAGCAAACACTAGTGAGAGGGCATACAGTTGGTACACCCGGATGTATCTAACACTGCATTTCATTTCCAGGAGCGTTCTGCTCCCACACAAGACAGGAAGGATTGTTAGCAAGGCAGAGGGCACACAGGTGTTAGCCATGCAGTTAAAAGTCTGCAACCCTCTCCCAAAAATACCTTTATGTCACCAGTCTCCTGAGTCTCATTCTCTGAATCGTCCTCTCCCTATAAAAACAGAAATTCACAAGGTTTAGGAAATGGGCTGTCACAATCCACAATCAGAGCCAGTATTTGGAATGACAGCACGCGGATGATTTAAGGAACAGAAGCGGACATAGAGCACACATATTAGAAAAGTAACCAGTTAGCCCAACTGCAGAAAATAGGATAAAATACAATGCTCTGTAGCCAGAGGGCATTTACACAAAGTGACATCATATTATTGGTAAAGCGCCACTCCAGTCTAAATTGAAAATGAACCTTAGAAAAGCATTAGGTGAGAGGACATCTGTCCAGGAACTGCATTTCACATGCATGCATGGCTGTAATGTACCAGGCCAACTCTCTCCCTTGTCAGGGATCTGGGAACATCTCTTTGTATAAACCCAATATTTAATCTTACATATCTATACACTAAAATGACCCCTCCTGAAGATATATAAGAAGAAATAAGAGGTGCTCTAATACCTCACAGTGCAAAACAATCTCTAACACAACTATATGATATAAAACTAATAATATACTGTGTACACCAAGTTTTGACCTGATATAGACACAAACCAGTGAAACAAATGGTATTATTCAAAACCAATTGCACCCAAATATGTATGAAAAATTAATGTAGTGTGCAACCACTTCACCATGTGTTACATGTGAAGAATTCTGTTAGTGTAACATAATAGTCCATACATAGTGAGCAAATAATCGGTCCAAAATTATGTGACAAAAAAGAAATAGAAATCTTGATAAATGAGTGACTTCCGCGTGTCTTCCACCTCACCAACGTGATACGTGAATCCACTCCCTATAGGATCACACTCACCGATTCCAATTGCCAGCACTTTCATGCAAGGCAAAAAACGCTTGTTTACCACACTCCAGGGTAATCAGATCAGTTCGATGTCCAACAGTGTATGATAGAATCGGTCCACATGAAAAATAATGAAGTGCTCCAATAGTGTAAACCAGCACGGCAAGTTTATTAAAACCACTACAATCTTTAAAAATTCCCTCACATTTTAAAAGATTCAAAACCAGCAGAAATAAAGTGCAGCTCACAGCAACTCCAAACTCAGTGGATATACAGATGACACTGGGCGGTCACGGCGGACCCGAGGTGTGCTAGTGCTAAACTTCCAATCTCACCTCTTCTTCAATGGCCCTCCGTGCAATCGAATCACCTCTCCTACGGTGCGGCTTCCAGCGCTACACATCACACATCACAGTCACGCCCCCCGACATGTTTCGTCATAAGTTGACTTAATCATGGGATTCATGGGATTTCTGCTGGTTTTGAATCTTTTAAAATGTGAGGGAATTTTTAAAGATTGTAGTGGTTTTAATAAGCTTGCCGTGCTGGTTTACACTATTGGAGCACTTCATTATTTTTCATGTGGACCGATTCTATCATACACTGTTGGACATCGAACTGATCTGATTACCCTGGAGTGTGGTAAACAAGATTTTATTCGCCTTGCATGAAAGTGCTGGCAATTGGAATCGGTGAGTGTGATTCTATAGGGAGTGGATTCACGTATCACGTTGGTGAGGTGGAAGACACGCGGAAGTCACTCATTTATCAAGATTTCTATTTATTTTTTGTCACATAATTTTGGACTGATTTTTTGCTCACTATGTATGGACTATTATGTTACACGAACTGAATTATTCACATGTAACACATGGTGAAGTGGTTGCATACTACATTAATTTTTCATACATATTTGGGTGCAATTGGTTTTGAATAATACCATTTGTTTCACTGGTTTGTGTCTATATCAGGTCAAAACTTGGTGTACACAGTATATTATTAGTTTTATATCATATAGTTGTGTTAGAGATTGTTTTGCACTGTGAGGTATTAGAGCGCCTCTTATTTCTTCTTATATATCTTCAGGAGGGGTCGTTTTAGTGTATAGATATGTAAGATTAAATATTGGGTTTATGCATTTATTTTAAAGGGGCAGCTCAGTATATATATTGATTTATTTATACAATCACACTTATATATATATATATTTTTTCACATTATTGGTGGCGCAGTGGAAGTATTTTTGATTGAAGGGCGGATTAGCACTCAGGATACCTATACATTTTTAACACCTCTTTGTAGTCAGTTAGGCATTCCCAAACACACCCACCATCCAATCCTTGCTGTCACTAGCATACAGAAAGCCAGATGTAACCAAATTCTGTGCAATCATTTTCAAGTCTTAGCCCCGGTTCACACTGGGACGACTTGTCAGGTGACTTAGCCACCTGACAAGTAGCGTCCCGTTCTGTACAATGGAACCGTTCTAATTTCGTCGCTCCGACTTAGAAAAAGGTTCCTGTACGACTTTGGGGGCGACTTGCATTGACTTCTATACAAAAGTCGTTTTGCAAGATGCTGCTCCTGTCGTGTCTAGGTCGCCTGAGGCAGTCGCGCTGCCTCAGTGTGAACCGACACTTGGAATGTCTCTGAAATCTGGCTACACTGGATTATACGGAACCCCCCCCCCCACTGTAAGTTTACTGTCTAACCAAGTGAACCTTTCCATGCTCTAAGCATGAAAAACATAGTGGTAACCTAAAAACCTGCTGCATCAGCTGTTTTAGATGCACTCTTTTTCCCCAAGGCCTGGATCACAGGGGCACCGAGGCCCATAAACAGTGGCCGGCTGTTTATCCATCCCTAGCCAGCAGTTGTTATGTGCAGGAAGCCTATTCAAGCCTATGAGGCTGCATGGACACAGACATCCATCCTAATCTCACAGGTGTGCAGATGTGCAGCCCTGAATGTGTTTGGGGAAGCTCAGCTGCATACTCTTCAGGCTGGGACGACATGTATATGAATTGGATGCATTTTAAACCGCATCCGATTTGCTTGATATGTGAATGTGAATGGCTCTCAATGGAGCCTGTTCACACGTGTCCGGTGAGGACGCAACGCGGTTTCTAAAAGGTTCCTGTGCATTTTGGGTCCAGTTCAGGTGCGAATTTAGGAAAAAAATCTGCACCCGAATCAATTTTTATTTTATTTTTGTCAGTCAATAACGAAGTCCTGATCCCCATTCCTAATAATTTCACTTCGCTACAGATATACGCTTAGACCCCTTTCACACTGAGCCGTCCCGGGCGTCAGCGGTGCTATTTGGCCACTAGTGGGGTGGTTTTAAAGGGGTTAAATCCGCCCGCAAAATGCCGCTGCAGTGGTGCTTTGCCAGCGGTATGGCGCTGTCCCATTGTTTTCAATGGGCAGGAGCGGTTTATTCACCACTCCTCCACCGCTGCAAAGAAGCTGCTGGCAGGACTTTTTGTGACGCCCTGCTAGCGCAGCGCCCCAGTGTTAAAGCACTTGGGTTTTCAAACTGGGTTTGCAGGTAAGGCTTTTTTCAGGCGCTATTTTTAGCGCTGTAGCGCCTGAAAAACACCTCCAGTGTGAAAGGGGTCTTACTGCCCTACAGAAATCAGTGCCTTGTGGCTGTCATGGGAAGATGTCTGACATAGGGGCTGTGTGAGACCGCCTAGCTTCACCTTCTCTATGCTGTGCAGCACTCCATTGGAGAATAACTGAGTCTTAGGGAACACACTGAAGCAGTTGTTTGTCATTGATTATGCACCGCTTAGTTGTTTTGTTCTGAATAGCTCATATTTGTCAGTGGTTTCTGCAAACTACAAAAAAAAAAAAAAAAACATGGTCGCATTAAAGCAGACCTTCAGTCATTTTTTCATCTTTCCATCTATTAAATCTTCTTTTAATTTTGGATAGTAAAACATTTTTTTTTTTCTGCCGGTAAATATTATACAGCCCATTTCCTGTTTATTGTCTGGTAAAAAGCCTAGGCTTATGACATCATGCACAGCTCTCTCACTTTCGTGACAGTTTGCCAGGAAGGGAGGGGGGATAAGTCATAAGAGGGCCAATAAGAGCTACAGAGCTGGGAGGTGTGCCTCTGTGTAAATCCAGGAAGTGAACAGGCAGCAGCTTTAGCTGCCCACAATTAAAATTATTGCAGCCAGACTCAGTGGAGGGAGATTATTGCAGCACATCTGGCAAGTACAGAATCATAACATATATAAAATAATATGCAAAAGTGGTTGGAGGGAAGCTTCAGAATGGCAAAGATGTTTTTATTACAGATTATGTGATCAGACTGCAGTTCCTCTTTAAGAATAGCTACGATAACTCCTGGCTAGTATAGGCACACTACTTACTGGACTGGTACCTCAAGTGTAGGTACTTCATAATGACTTGGTACAATTATAACAGGGATCAAAAATGAAAACTTCAATGGGTGCTTCATGAGGCCAAATAATGGAAGATAGTGCCTACATTTCCATTTAGATTAAAAGGAGGTCTATTAATAAAGGCAACAAGATTTTTAAAAAGATGCAGACCTAAATGTGCTCATCGGGACTTACTAGGCTCAAGAGTATTCTATTATGGACCCCAGGTTTTCAAATTCTCCATCCAATAGTTTTATGACCACTCCCCCCACTCTCTTCTTCTCAGAGATTTTCTTACTAAGGGATTGTCTTACTCCCCTTTCTGCACTGCCAGTTTAAGGAGGCAGTAGGGCCTGGCCTAGGCAAAAAACCCAGAAGTGCTGTCCAACACAGAAAGCAGCTGATAGTTACTTCGAAAATACATTGTACCTTAATAGAAAGGTCACAAGACTAGAGGCAACTTTAAATTAATCCGTGTAAAGCAATGTGTTCAATACACACACAGGAATCAGGCTGGAAAGTAAGAATTATATGATTTCTTAGAGGTAACATACCTACAACTTTGACCATACAATTGTGTTACTTGTAAAAAAGTAAAAAACATTTTCTGGTTTCAAAGAACTGAAAATGACATTCCTGTGGTTTGGAATTGTGATTGAATACCACCACAATGCCGAGTGAATTAGCCAACATTATACTCACCATAGAAATGGCAGTTATCAGGAAATCAACCAACAGTTCAGAGTCAAAGTCAAGGTTTTGAAAGAAACTGATCATTTGCATTGATTCATTTACCATTTTGTGCTTTAAAGCAACAGTGTGTAAATTGGAACGTGTGCCTCCAGTACATAACATGGCATACAACCACTAGAATGTGAAATATAGATCAGATGATAGCTCCACTAGACATAGGGTCTGGTGTCTGGTGTAGCTTCCGGAAGGAAAATTTGTACACAACCCCACTATATGAAATGATGGAGAAATAATGGCTTCTCAAAAGGTTCCAATTTTTATTTTTCCATTTTCAAAGTGTACTATTGTTTTTCAGAATCACCAAAAAAAAAAAAAAACACAGCAATTGTTATTTTCACAGAGATGTATGTTCCTAAAATGGATTGTGTGCCGGTTGCCAACATAGATATAAACTGCTTTCTATCAGCTTCTTATACTATATCTAATCACAAGAGGCATATGTATTCTCACTTGAATCTTGGAAATCTATTTATATAAAATTCACAATGCGAATGTCTCAGCATGAATAATACCCATAAATGCATGTAAAATGTGTGAGATGTTAGTGTCTAATTGTTGTCTTTCACAGGAGGGTGTATGTAACATTTCCTAACATTTGACGCTAACCACTGGTTCACACAGGGGCGACTTGTCAGGCGACTTAGCCGCCTGACAAGTCGCGTCCCGTTCTGTACCACGGAACCGTTCTAATAGGAGCGACGCAAGTCGCTCCGACTTAGAAAAAGGTTCCTGTAGTATTTTTGGGGCGACTTCAGGCGACCTGCATTGACTTCTATAAAGAAGTCGTTTTTGCAAGTCGCCGCTGAAGTCGTGTGCAGGTCGCCTCGGTGAGTCGACCTGCAAGTCGTGTTGTCCCTGTGTGAACTGACACTGAAAGAAAATAGCCAAAAAAAACTCCCAAAAAACAAAAACATTCATTTAGAAGAAATAAAGAACATTCAATTCATAGAGAAGATAGACCAAGAAGATTTAACCAGAAGAGAAAATATGAGGGGACCTCTGCATTGTTAAACAAGAAATATATATATATATATATAAAAAAAAAATATTTCCTGGACCTCCCCATGTCAGCCTACTATGGGTCAGCTCCACCCCCTCCGATCCCTTCAGGGCCACCTTTTCTTAGCCTATAAAGGGCGGCTGTCTGCCCACACCAGTGTTCTTTTTTCGTCCTCGCTCCGACGCCTTTTAAAAGTTTATTTTTATTTATATATTTTGATTTTTTTCTCCAGCCATCATTCATCCTGTTCGGGTTCAGCCTCTCCTGGATCAGAAGACCCCCCCCATATAGGATGTAAATCTCCTGAGGAGGTGGGTTCCCGTGGTGCAGGGATTGTATGGTACACAATATAGACTGTGTATTACTACCAAAGGTCACAGGCAGTATAAATGACTGTATATACCTTCGTTAGGCAGGTGCTGGTACTCTCTCCTTCCATGTTTTTGTGTGTTCAGGGAGTGGTATGGCTCGCTGGGACATGTAGTTCACCACCTCCACATGTATTCCTTTCAGGAAGCTCAGAGTTGAGCAGGTGAGGTCAGAGGTAGCTTCCTCTTGGATTGCCTAGCAAATACCAGAATGCTCACTGCTGATTTGCAGCAGGCTCTGTCCTCTAGGCTAATCAGAGCCTCCAGCTGATCAATCTGCTACTCTGCTCTGGTCTAGGACTCTCATTACTTCTGTGTTACTTGTCTGTCAGAGTATTTTTATTTTCCTGTGCCTTTATAGGTCTGGGGAGTTTTGCCTGCCTGCCTGCCTAGCTGCCTTAGCACTGAAGATTCAGATAGAGAAGTTTATTTTATTTATTTATTTTTTTTAAAAAGAGAGCACAGCCTCTGTGTTTTTACAGAGAGAAGGGCCCAGTTTGAGCTAAACGCCCGAAAAGAGGTTCCAAATCAACATTCCAGCCTCAAAGGAGTAAAAAAGGGACTAGACATGACAAATCGCAGTCACATGCAGCTGGATAGACACCTGTTGTCACAGCATTCCAAATCTCCCTTGCCCTTACCTCACTTTAGTCGCTTGGAACCGAGCCAAGAGTGGTCAAGACATCAGAATGCCTCTAGAAAGAGTAAATCCGGGCGCAAACAGAGAAAAAGATCCTCTTCTTCGAATAGGTCTTCATCGCCAGCCCAGGCAGAAGGATCCTGTTGGGCCTGCTCAACTGAGGTCCTCAGAGGAAAGCGGGTATGTGCATCTTGCTTCAAGGACGCGGCTCAGGACAATGCTGCAAAAGCACGCCAGGTTAAAACCTACATTAAGCACGCAGTCAAGGAAGGGTTAAATTGTGTTTCAAGGAATCCTGCTCATCCTGTTGTATCTTCAGCTTTTGCAAATTCAGATCATGTGTTTTCAGTGCGGTTTAACTCTGAAGTCGATAGCGATTCGGATCTGAGGCTGAGATGGTCTCGGAATCGCATACGTTTGATTTGTGCACTGGTTCCCCCCCTGGGGGAGGCTGTGAAGGATGTGATGAAGTGGCAGGAAGCATTGCCGCCTCCAAAGAAACAGCAGAGATACTACCCGTATTTAAAGAAATCGTTACCTTCCTTCCCATTTATTTCTAAAATTAAAGAAGTATTTGTCGATGAGTGGGCGGGGCCTGAGATGAAGCTCAATGTGCATAATAGAGTATCGAAGCTGTAACCCTTGGGACCTTATGCCTAAGGTGGATGCTTCATTACGTCGATTCGCCTGCCACATTCCGCTTCTGCTGGAGGATTCGGTCTCTTTTAGGGATCCTATGGGTCGCAGAATAAACGCAGATCTGAAAAGCTTGTATAGTTTGGCCGGAGCAGCCTACAGACCGGTGGTAGTACTCAATTCTGTGGCAGCAGCACTTGGGTTAGATTCGCACCTGTGCGTTTTTTGGTGCTTTTTGCAGATTTGCACTACCGTTCATTTACCATGGTCTCCTATGGGGCGTGTTCTGTGGTGCGGGTCTGCGGAATGCAGGGAGCACATGGGTGTGAATCCAGCCTTAGACTGTGGGTAGCGGAGCTGGTGGATGGATGTTCAGATGAAAGTCTGGGAAGTGGCAGTTCTTCTCCTTTGCAGTTTTCAAGACTGCTGTAGAGTTTGTGGCTGAAGTGGCTGTCGACTAGGTCAAGATGACAGCAAAGATAATGGCTTATTCCGTCACAGCCCACAGAGCCTTATGGTTGGCCGATAAGGCTTCTAAGCACAGTCTATTTTCAGTTCCATTCGACGGGAAGCTACTCTTCGGGAAGACTTAGAATCAGCAATTCAGCGGATTTCCTGCGGTAGATTTAGCCTAATCCCGCAGAAGAGAAAAAGACAACAGCAGCCCTTTTGGTTTAACAAGAGATCCAAAGAAGGATTTAGAGAGGTCAGTGCTTAGAGACAGTTTTTCAGACAGTGGAAGGAAGCTGGTTCAACCTTCCAGAAACCTTCCAAGCCCAGGGCCAACAAAGCTCCTAAGGCTTCAAATACGTCCTTCTGAAGGTGTCTCGGCAAAACCCTCTCAAGTAGGAGCAAGACTAGCCCAATTCGGGGGGGGGGGGGGGGTTGGGCGGAAAAATTACAGGATGCCTGGATTGTAGCCGTCATTCATCACATTATCGCCTCAAGTTCAGAACAAGGCCCCCCTCAGGCCTTGTTCGTAGAAAACTGGGCTTCCTACAGATGTTTGAGAAGACATATAGGGGAGCTGTTGGCAGCATGGGCCATCCTTCCGGTTCCAAGGCAAGAATGGGGTCAGAGAGTATGTTCCCCTCTGTTTTTGGTCCCAGAGGCTTCAGGGGGTTTCGGACCAGTTTTTGACCTCAAAGTCGTGAATTCTTACATGAAGGTTCCACCATTCAAAATGGAGTCATTGGAATCGATCATTTCGGTTGTGGACTCAGGAGACTGGATGGTTTCCATTGATTTGGCGGATGCGCATCTTCAGGTTTCCATAGACGCATCTCACCATCGCCTTCTCAGGTTTTCCGTGGAAGGCTCTCATTTTCAATTTTAATGTCTCCTATTCGGTCTCTGCACGACTCTGAGAATGTTCTCAAAGCTACTGTCTGCTGTCGTCGCGACTCTCAGGGTCAAGGGAATGCAAATATTCCATTATCTAGACGACATGCTACTTCTGGGTCCATCAAATGAGCTCCTTCTACTTCATGTGAATTTCACCTGCAAAACACTAGCTCGTTTCGATTGGTTGTTCAACTTTCGGAAGAGCCAGATGCATCCGACCCAAATGTTGGAGTATTTAGGAGTACAATTCCACACGGATCGGGATGGCTGGTCCCTGGTTTGGTGGTCAGTAGCTCGCAATCTTTCCCACGGAGTTCCTTTGAAGGCCTCAGAATCAATAGTGGTGACGACCAATGCCAGTCTGGCAGGCTGCGGGGCACACTGCCTGGGAGAGCAGGTTCAAGGCCAATGGAACCTTTGTGGGGCGAAGAATTCAAATTTCCTGGGATTGGATGCTGCCAGACGCGCTCTCTTAGCGTTGCAACCTATGCTGTCAATATTCTTTGGACAACAACTACGGTGGCTTTTGTGTCTCATCAAGGGGACACAAGAAGTCGCCCACTCCTTCAGGTGGCATGTCAATCTTCCTATGCGCAGAGAAGAATCTCGGCTCTCTTACAGCATCTTATCTCCCAGGGCCTGGGAATGTTTTAGCAGATCACTTGAGTCGAGGCTTTGGGGATCACAACGAATGGGGCCTCAATCGATAGATCTTATGGCATTGTAGGAGAATTGTCAACTGCCTTGCTTCTTCTCCCAGACCTGGCATCCACAGGCGTTGGATCAGGGTGCTCTGTCCAGGTCTTGGAACTCCCCCTTGATGTATGTGTTCCTACCGCTTCCATTGGCTCTCAAAATCCTGCTGAAGATTCAGCGAGAAAGGGTCACAGCAATAGTAGTCTTACCTTACTGGCTCAATGAGCCGTGGTTCCCTCTGGCTTGGAGGATAAAGTTGAGCTCACCAATCCCACTGCCTCCTTGTCAAAATCTCCTTCTGCAGAGTGGGGCCTGACACCCGAACCTCAGTAGGATGAAGTTAATGACTTGGAAGTGAGAGGGAGGCTTTAACTGGCTTGGGTCTCTCGGGCGATGTATTGGAGACATTATTACAGGCTCGTAAGAGGCCAACTAATGTAACCTGTCGCAAGATCTGGAATACTACAGAAAGGGGTTGGGACCTTGGATCTCCTTCAGCATCTAACATTTTGGAAATTCTGCAGAGTGGTCTCTAAGGGTTAGCTTATAATTCCCCTGAAGGGTCGAATCCCTGCTTTGTCGGCTATGTCGTGTACAAGATACTCTCTGTTGCCCATTAAAAATTTGAGTAGCATTGCATTGAGGGTTTGGCTTTTTTTTTTTTTTTTGTCTTCCCTCCCTTCTTAAAATTGCTTGGTACATTCCATAGTAGGCCGACATGGGGAGATCCAGGAATAAGGAAAATTGTTGTCCATATTTACCGTAATTTTCCTTTCCTGGATCCTCCCTATGTCAGACAGAGGATTCCCACCCAATTTATCCATTGCGAGGCGGGTATTTTTTGAACACTGGTGTGGGCAGACAGCCGCCCTTTATGGGTTAAGAAAAAGGTGGCCCCGGAGGGGTCAGAGGGGGCGGAGCTGACCCATAGTAGGCTGACATGGGGAGGATCCAGGAAAGGAAAATTACGGTAAGTATGGATAACAATTTTCCTTAACACACACTATATATATTTTATTTATTTATTTATTTATTTATATATATATATATATATATATATACACACATACACACACACATATATATATATATATATACACACACATACATACATACATACATACACACATATATATATACACATACACACACATACATTATACTATTGGTATTGTACACGATTTATATAGCGCCAACAGTTTACGCAGCGCTTTACAATGTAGAGGGGGGACAGCACAATTACAGTACAATTCAATACAGAAGGGACTGGAGGGCCCTGCTCGTAGAGCTTACATTCTAAAGGAAGGGGGTGTTGGTACAAAAGGTAATAGATGCCGGGAATGATTTGATGGGGGTGGCTCGGGGACAGTTGGTAGGTGGATGTGGGATAGGCTTCCCTGAATAAATGAGTCTTCAGGGATCACCTAAAGGTGGACAGGTTAGGGGCTGACCGGATATACCGTGGCAGGGAATGGCTCTGGAGAAGTGTGTATGTATATATGTTCTCCTCTGAATCATTCAGATGTTCATTAGCAAACTTCAGACGGGCCTGTACATGTGCTTGAACAGGGGGGGCCTTGCGGGCGCTGCAAGATTTCAGTCATTCACGGCGTAATGTGTTACCAATTGTTTTCTTGGTGACTTTGGTCCCAACTGGCCTGAGATGATTGACAAGATTCTCCAGTGTAGTTCTGGGCCGATTCCTCACCGTTCCCATGTTCATTGAAACTCCATGAGGTGAGATCTTGCATGGAGCCCCAGACTTAGGGACATTGACAGTTATTTTGTGTTTCTTCCATTTGCGAATAATTACACCAACTGTTGTCACCCTCTCATAAAGCTGCTTGGAGATGATCTTGTAGCCCATTCCAGCCTTGTGTTGGTCTACAATATTGTCCCGTGACATCCTTGGACAGCTCTTTGGCCTTGGCCATGGTGGAGAGATTGGAATTTGATTGATTGATTGCTTCTATGGACAGGTGTCTTTTATACATGCAACAAGCTGAGATTAGGAGCACTCCCTTTAAGGGAGTGCTCCTAATCTTAGCTTGTTACCTGTGTAGAAGACACCTGGGACCCAGAAATCTTGCCGATTGATGGGGGTTTAAATACTGTTCACTCATTAGAATGTAAATCAAATGTATAACTTTTTTGAAACGCGTTTTTCTGGATTTTCTGTTGTTATTTTGTCTCTAACTGTTAATATAAACCTACCAATACAATTATAGACTGGTCATTTCTTTGTCAGTGGGCAAACATACAAAATCAGCAGGGGATCAAATACCTTTTCCCCCTCACTGTATGTGAAGAAACTAAATTGTTGGCACCCTTGCAGCTCTGGCAGATGATTTAACTCTACTATACAATATAGTTAGCTGTTTACTCAGGTGTAAATGCAGTCTAAAGATGAATGTCTAAATGCTAGCAGATCAATTTTCAGTTGTTTTTATTTGATCATTTCTACATGCGTATTCAAGCATTTTAGCCACTTGAAGACCAGGCTTTTTATGGCACTTTGTTTATAAATCAGTATTTCTTGCTAGAAAATTACTTATAACCCCCAAACATTATACTTTTCTTTTTTTTTCACAATCTATACCCCTATTTGATTGTAAAATGTAAAAGATGCTGTTAAGTCGAGCAAACAGATACTACGGTACTTAAAAATCTCCATAGGCGTCACTGTTACCTGTTGAAAGATACAGAGGAGGTGTTGCACTAAAATTATTGCTCTCACCCTAACGTTTGCGGCGATATCTCACATGTGTGAGGAGATTACAGTTTACATATGCGCGCGCGACTTACGTATGCGTTCGCTTCTGTGCGCAAGCACAGAAGAATGGGGGTGCTTATAACTTTTTTTCTTATTTATTTTACTTTTTATTTTTAGACTGTCCCTGTAATAGAAATAAGAATGACAGGTCCTCTATGGAGTGATGTGGGGTTAAAAAGACCCCAAACCTCTTTTTTACCTTTAAAAGCAAAAGATCCAAAAAAAAAAAAAAAAATTTTTTAAGCAAAATCGTTTGCTTCCAGCCTGGATGGGCTCCGGTCCTCCAAGGCCAAAGAAATCTAGTAAGGGAGACACCGGCTCATGAGACGCTCGGAACGCTTAGATCAGGGGTGTCCAAACTACGGCCCTCCAGCTGTTGCGGAACTACAGTTCCCATGAGGCATTGTAAAACTCTGACATTCACAGACATGACTAGGCATGATGGGAGTTGTAGTTCCTTAACAACTGGAGGGCCATAGTTTGGACACCACTGGCTTAGATGATAAAGCCAGCCGTCGGATGAAAAAAGAAATACCGGGGTTATGGCTGATAACTTTCTGCCACTATATATTATATTATATATATATATATATATATATATATATATATATATATATATATATATATATATATATATATATATACACACACACATACATATATACACACACACGTATTGTGGTCTTGAAGTGGTTAGAAGCATTTCACATGTGTATTCAAGCTTCAGGCATTCTAGCAAAGCTAAAAGAAAAAAATAGAAGAAATAACGTTGAAAAACACTTGATTCAAGTGTTTACAGACGTTCCCATTGAAGTCTATAAGCCAAAAACACCCATATCTGCCTCAGAAGTAGCTTATGAAACTTCAGGCTTTGAGCTGTTGTATTTAAAATATTACAGAACTACCTAGAACTCACAACACACTTTTAGCCCCGGGTTCACACAGGGGCGGCACGACTTGCAGGTCGCCTCACCTGCACACGACTGCCACGGCGACTTGCAAAACGACTTTTGTATAGAAGTCTATGCAAGTCACCCCAAAAGTAGTACAGGAACCTTTTTCTAAGACTTGCGTCGCTCCTATTAGAACGGTTCCATTGTACAGAACGGGAGGCGACTTGTCAGGCGGCTAAGTCGCCTGACAAGTCGCCCCTGTGTGAACCGGCACTCAGTGTCAGAAAATATCATGCAGTGTAGTACAGACCTTAGGAAAAACACAACACAAGTTGCCTTTAAACTGATATTCCACCATGATCCACAAGCACTTGATATAAGTCACCTGAGTGTATCCTAGGTTATAGTTATGCCGCGTACACACGGTCGGACTTTTCAGCTACAAAAGTCCGACAGCCTGTCCAACAGACTTCTGGAGGACTTTCGGCAGACTTGCGGCAGACTTGTGGCAGACTTTCTAACGAACGGACTTGCCTACACACGACCACACAAAAGTCCGATGGATTCGTACGTGATGACGTACACCAGACTAAAATAAGGAAGTTCATAGCCAGTAGCCAATAGCTGCCCTAGCGTGGGTTTTTGTCCGTCGGACTAGCACACAGACGAGCGGATTTCGGGGTCCGTCGTAGTTACGACGTAAAGATTTGAAGCATGTTTCAAATCTAAAGTACGTCGGATTTGAGGCTAAAAAAGTACGTTGAAAGTCCGGAGAAGCCCACACACGATCGGATTACCAGCCAGCTTTAGTCCGTCAGCGTCCGTTGGACTTTTGTAGACGAAAAGTCCGACCGTGTGTACGCGGCTTTAGAGTAATATATACATAAACAAGGATCTGTAAGAACCATCAAATGTACCAACTGTATATGCTAGTCTAATCACTGGAATACTGGTGTGGTGTGTGTAGAAAATGTCCATGGGTTATCATTTCCACCTACAGATCTGATCACAGGAATACAGCACATCTACTACAGTGTTCCACAAGATCCCGCAGTCATACATGCTTAACAGTCTTCTCTAAAAGACAAAGTTTTTTGAACAGATGTCATTTTTTTTCAAAATTTTGAATTTACTTCAAGGATGAAAATTTCTATTTAGAATGTGACAAGATTTTAGCGACATACCAAGATAAATTATGGCAGAATAAAAAATGACTTTGCCCGTCTTTAAGACCCCCACCGCTCCTCCAAAAAAGCATTTCAATGAGTAAGAAAACATGAAACCCATAGAAAATTCCATTTAGAAATCAACAAATTAAAACTAAAACTTGAACCATGGCCGTCGATCGTGATGTCACCATGCACTCCAGAACCAAGAAGTTGTTAGTCTGATTCCCAGGACCGGCCCTTTTCTTCTTACTGATGAGCGCTTGTCTTATTTTATCCCTTTGTGAGTACCTGGTGATTTATTTTCATAAAACTTGTAAAAATGCGGTTTCACACTATGTGGCTTTCCTGGCCTTTTTCTTCCTGATGATTCCACTATGTTGGTCCATGGATGTCATATACAGTAAACTAGGTTGAAGTGGAATCCAGTGGAGCCTTCTCATCCTGAGCATGAGACTAGTTTAACACACAAACGTATTTGACTCTTTTTAAAACAGGGGTGTCCAAACTTTTGACCTTCCTGGCCCATATAGGAAGAAGTGAAGTTGTCTTGGGCCGCATTTGAATGGGCTGCTGTGCTTGAATTTCATGCAGTCTCCTGCACCATTTTTGAACTGCAGTGCTTTTCCACCATGCAATTTCCTATCAGTTCCCAAACATGAAAACGCACTGTGTTTTTAGATGCATGGGGGTGCCATTAAGACAAATTGGCAAACCCATGCCTCCGTAAAGAACAGCGTGTTTTGGTTGTGGGTGGCAAGGTAGGCAAGAGGCATTTACTTGCCTGGCTCTAGAATCCCTGCTTTAGCTGTTACTGATGCTTTTACAAAAACAGCACCTCCTGTACCACTTAAGCTGTGCTCATTCCTGCTGCAGCTTCTATGCAAATAGGTATACATGGCATCCCCTGCATCTTGCCATACATGCTAGCCACTGTGGCTTTTTTTCTTGTACGGGGTCGCATACCAAACTCTCCCGGGCCGTGGGTTGAACACCCCTGTTTTATAAAGAGTTCATTTGCTCTGGTAAGAGTTTAACTACACCATAGGTGGCAGAGCACATACGGCATCCATTGTTCCTATTCATTGTAATTTGCACCATTTGGGACTGATCATGTCACTTGCACATTTATTTGGACCCTTTTTTCACTTCATTTATTTACATGATTACTTATTGTTCTACTTTTACGTGTTAATTTATAGTGCAGCACTTTGAGAATTTTATTGTTTTTACACCCTTTATATCGATGGTGGTGACAGCAGCTTTTTAAGTTTTTATAGCGCAATTTCAAAGTTTATATTTTGGTTACCCCACAATGGGGGTGCCACAAAAAGCAGTAGGAAAGACAGAGATGGTGCTGAGGAAGGACAGATTAGGGCGAGAGAAAACAAAAGCAGAAGAGGTGACAGGACAAACTGTCTGCTGCCAGGGAGACACAAAAAAATGTCTTATCTCCCTGATATTCTCTGGTTTCTCCCTTGGCAGCACTATGAACTTCACCACTGCAAAGCTTCTGCAGGCTTTCCCTCTAGCTAAGCCGAGACATACAATCAAGGCTGCAAATGCCCACATTGTAATTAAAGCAGAGTTCCACCCAAAAGTGGAACTTTCGCTTTAAGCCCTCCTCACCTCCTTACATGGCACATTTGACATGCACTTTTTTTCTGGTTTTGACAGGTACTTCCTGTCCTACTTCCTCCTTCTGTCTTCCCGCCACCTAGGCGACTTCTCCTCTCCCCCTAGGCGGCTCGGCCCCTCCCTCTCTGCAATTCTTTGGAACATATCACAGGTTCCAAAAGATCGCCTGGCCACTAGGAGAGGGCAGCGTGTCTCGCGCATGCGTGCCCGGCTGTAAAGCCGCAAACTGTCACAGTTGGGTGCCCACAGTTGCAATGCAGGCGCCGCGGAGAGGAGGGGGAGAGGAGCGAGGCTTCGGGTGGCCCAATCGCTGGACTGTGGGACAGGTGAGTGTGTGCTTATTAAAAGACAGCAGCTACACTTTTTGTAGCTGCTGACTTTTAAAGTCATTGTAAACCCTCCTCTACTACTTTAGCTCAATCTAATCTAGATAGCACAGGCAGCTGATCGCTGCCTGTGAAAGTGCACTCACAGTTGTGTTTGCGATGTAAATCTTCTAGGTGCTGTGACGTCGCCCGCGCTTGCGCACTAGGCATCTCCTTTAACGGCACACAATGTGTGCCGTTTCAGCTTCCTCAACTTGCTGTGTCATTATCTGACACTCAGAATGGCACAGAGCGAAGCCTCGTGATGCTGGAGCATGATCCCCTCCTTCCTGGTTCTCCCCCTTGATAGAGGCTTGGTTACGACGCTATGGTGCATGCACGAGATTTTGACAGGGATACGAACTAAGGGCAGAAATGACGTCCACAAAAGCTTCAGTATACAGGAGGAAGGATGGTGCGGACGATACTCGGAAGAGCCAAAAGAATAAAACTGCTAAAAAAAAAAGGTATGTAGAAAGCTTGTTTTGGACAACTATATATATCCATCTGTCGCTTGGCAAGGTTTAAAAGAATTTAAATTATTATAAAAAACAGCAATAAGTTGCGGGGTTTACTTCCTCTTTAATAAAGGGAAAAATGAGTGGAACGCCGCTTTAAAGTGACATATATTTTTTGAGACCAAGGATAGTGTTTAATAGGAAACTGACTGCTCTGGGCTTCAACAAAATGGCAGCCTCCAGCATTGCTCCTGCTTCTTCTTGCTGGAGGCTGCCATTTTGTTGAAGCCCAGAGCAGTCAGTTTCAATTTACAGCACACACTAATTTTGTTAGCGTAATTATTAATGTGGAATGTATGCTCTTTTGTTAAAGAACATTAATTGTTATAAAACTGTTATGGGTAAAATTATGCTTTAAATGTATTTGCAATACAAGCAGTGCAAGTACCTGAATTTGACTCGGCATCAACCTCTTACAATCTACTGTACAGAAGGGTTTTGAATGGGATACAAACAGCACAACCAGCCAATCATTACATATGCAAGCAAGCAACATGCCATTAAGTGGAGATTGAGGGATGATCTCATCAGTCCGTTACTTCTCCTTCACTGTACAATCACAGGCTGGGAGAGGGAAAACACCTCTAAGTGTTAATAAACACAAAAGGAAAAATAAGGGATCCTTCCTTGCCAGACAACACTGTGCTGTGTGACAGAGCTGTGGAAATCTCAGAACTGGATGTACAAAAATACAAATTCTTTGGCATGTTTAATAGTTCCCACACATGTAATTCACCTGAGTATTCAGCGATTTACTTAGAGTTCAGCTTAAACTGATTATCATTAGTGGTCAGAGTGCCTTCTTCACAAATGTACTTACAGAATGTGGGCTAGCATCATCATCTTCCTTGTTGGATCCATCTTCTTCCACTCTGGATACATCATCCTGTCCATATGAAAGGGGCACCAGACTTCCCTTGTCCTCTAAAATGGCAAGTGATATTTTTATTGGTAAAAGGGTGGAAAGGTACATTGTCCTTACTTTTACACTCAAT
Source organism: Lithobates clamitans (assembly GCA_037952925.1). Classification (NCBI taxonomy): domain Eukaryota; kingdom Metazoa; phylum Chordata; class Amphibia; order Anura; family Ranidae; genus Lithobates; species Lithobates clamitans. Next base: position 3,685,228 of record JBBGZY010000601.1, on the reverse strand, counting down.
TATCTCTCCCTATCACATAATTTGTATTATTCCTTATCCAAATACTAGGATTGCACCGATGCCATATTTTTTTATCGGCGAGTACCAATACTTTTGGTCAAGCACTCGCTGATACAGAGTACCGATACTTTACAGTGCAATTTGCATCAACACAAGAAAAAAATTAATTAAAGGCGCGACTTGCACTGAAAAGAATCACATATGATTTTAACAGGAATGCAGTGCGATTCCTGTCCGAATTATATGCAAATTTTCCCCACTGCAACTGTGTGTGAATCTAGTGGGCAGTTTAAAAACGTTAGAACTCACAGTACATATTTGGCCACATGCAAAATAATCTACATAGGTGTCCTGGTCCGCCGATGGTAGAAAATCAGTGCCGCTGGAGGGGCTCACAGGGCTGAAGAAGAAGATACAGGACCCCGTGGGTATAGGGTGAAAGTGATGTCAGCTTAGGGGGCGGATTGCCTCTATACATCTCTTCCAGCGATACCTCCTATGTACTGCAAGTTATTACAATTTTTAAACTGCCCACTAGATGGTGCTTTAATCCCTTTCTACACACACACACACACAGTGGGGGAAATCACATGTGATTCGGACAGGAAACACATCATGTTCCTGTTAAAATGGCACGAGAGTATTTGCAGTGCGATTTGCGCCCATTCCTTTTGTATTGATGCAAATTGCATCGTAAAGTATCGGTAGCATTTGAGCGAGTACTGATACTTGTGAAAATTCTTGACATCGGCACCGGAGAGAGAGAGAGAGAACCAATCAGCTATACCTTTAGAACCACTGACAGGCTAAGTCAATAACTAACTTGTTACCATGGCATCTAAATGGGGTGGGATATATTAGGCAGCAAGTGAACATGTTGTCCCTCAAGTCGATGTGTTTAAAGCAGAAAAAAATGGGCATTGCAGTTTGTTGTATATGCGGCTGTGTAGGCACAGACCTGTCAAGGTGCCCATGCTGACCCGTGTCCACAGCCAAAAGCACTTACAATAGGCACATGAACATCAGAACTGGACTATGGAGAAATGGAAGAAGGCCTGGTCTGATAAATCATGCTTTCTTTAACATCAAGTGGATGGCTGGGTGTGCGTGCGTCACATACCTGGGGAAGAGAGGGCACCAGGATGCAGTATGAGAAGGCAAGCCGGCGGAGGCAGTGTTATGTTCTGTTAGAAAACCTGGGGTCCAGCCATTCACGTGAGTGTTACTTATCATGAACCACCTACCTAAGCATTGTTAGTGACCAAGTACACCCCTTCATAGAAATGGTACTCGCTGATGGCAGTGGCCTCTTTCAGCAGGATAAGGCACCCTGCCACACTGCAAAATTGGTTCAAAAAAGGTTTGAGGAACACAACAATGAGTTTGGAATGCTGACTTGGCCTCCAAATTTTCCAGATCTCAATCCAATCAAGCATATGCAGGATGTGCAGGAAAAGCAAGTCCAATCCCTGGAGTCCTGTCCTTACAACTTACAGGACTTAAAGGATCTGCTACTGATGTCTTGGTGTCAGATACCACCATAACATTCAGAGGTCTAGTGGAGTCTATACCTTGACACGTCAGGGCTGTTTTTAAGGCAAAAGGAGGTCCTACTTAATGTTAGCATTAGCAAGGTGGCCATAAAGGTATGGCTGATCAGTATATGTATTGCTCTTTTTAGCTGTAAAACTTCATTGATATTAAAAATATTTACTGAATCTGTAACGCATGCTTTGCCAATATGTCCAAATGTTTACTCTATCACGTCATGTGGAAGAAAGATAACCAAGAGAACATGTGTCACCAACAGGAAACTTACAAAGGCACTTTCTGCATTTTGTATTTATAATTTTCGTTAGGCACATTGACCAGTTGGCTTCTGGAAATGAACTGATAGAAGATACTGTGCTGCAATAAAGTGCATATGTACAAGATACCCTGTTGTGCCCAGGGCCTATCCCTCCACCCACTTTGTTCATGTTGATGTGAACTGTTCACCCAACTGAAATATAAATTTGCAAAGAATAAATGCCGAATCCCTATATCTAGTCTAGTGCCTTGAAACATAGTAGTATCAAAAAGTGCAACTTTTGAGGCACAACATTGGTTTGCTATATTAAAACTTTTTTTTATTAAAGTGGAGTTCCACCCACTTTTACAACTCTTCAGCATCCCTCACTAAACTGTGCACTGTAAACGAATTGGATTTTTTTAAATTTGTTTTTCTCAGCACCTACTGTATATCTGCTGTATTCATTTTTCACTTCCTCCTCCTTGGCCGTGGCCCATCGCATCATTTCCTGTTTGCAATGCCTTCTGGGAAGGGGCGGCAACTTCCTCTGATACTGCCGTTGCTATGGAAACCTCACCTGAAACCTATTACACTGCTTGTGCTGCACTGAGCATGTGCGAGATCTGCAAGGATGAGATCTAGGAAGAAATACAGTCTGGCTTCAGATGCCCACACTTAAAATGGCCACGGCCTGCCCTGCTGTAAGTTTATAAAATAACAAACTACTGCTATAAACTAACAAAACAGACCTTAGTTTACAGACTAACTTTATTAGAATACATTAAGCTTGTGTATTATAGCGGTATTTTTATTTAAAAAGTATAATTTTTCATCTAAAATGTAATATTCCTACATAAAATCATTTATATGACAATATGCACAATCATAAGAATCAATATTGTCGGTATGATGAATCTTGTTCACATATGATGATCTTAGCGGCTGGATCACATCTGGATGTGCCCCTATTCATAAACATTATGGATCTGTTCCCTTTAATCTCGAGGACTGGAGAGGTTACTGTATTGTTGATTTTCCCAACATGCAGTTTACATATACAGAACATAAATCTACTGGGTTTATTGTCCATTATGGGTTTTGCTTTTTTTTTTTCCATGGGTTTTGATTTATTTTATTTTTTTTACCACCAAATATCGCCCTGCATGGATGTGACCCACTGGGTTTTTAATCTCTAGTATTACTAAAAAACTGCATTAAAAATATTTTTAAAAAGTGCACATGTACCACATATTCAACTTTTATTATCTGTCTGCCATCTTTAACGTCTCTTAGTAATTAGCTTCACTTTGTAATGAGGTCTGATTTTTCCTAAAAATAAGGATCCCTCAAGGTGCAAATCCCTGCTAATGCCCGCTATGAATACATCTAAAAAATATATAAATAAACCCCTATACACTTAAAACTGAAAAAAGGGGAGAGAGGGGTAAAAGGATTGGAGTAGGAGCTCTCGGTATCATATCATCAAAAAACTCATAATAAAAACCCTGCTTGGGCTCAACCAACTCCAATGACATAAAAGGGGATAAGGGAAAGAGGAAAGGAAATACACAGCCCACTGTGCCAGTACAAAATGTCAAAATTTATTATATAAATAACACATAACTGGAATAGCCAATGATAAAATGGAATCATTCACAATGTGTCAATCATACTGTGATAAAAAATCAATGTGGATTAATTTGGGCATACAAGCACCTAAGGATCAGAAGATCCCTGTTGACTCTCCCCAAACAATATGGAGGACTGGCTGTTCCCGACTTGTTTAAAACATCCAGTCCTGCCTAAAGATAAACCAGAAAGTTAACACCAGGGACATTTCTAAGGAAAGAAGGCTGACACTGATCATCCTTGTACACATGACAACCTAAAGATGTACTGCACCATCAACACCAGGAACCATAGCCAATTCTAAGAACCTGATCACTTTGGTAATGTATTGATCAGTTACACCATCAACAATAGGAACCAGAGCCATTTCTAAGACACATGGCTGACATTGACCACTGTTACCCAGGACAAACCAATGATACGTTATACAATATATACAATCATCACCAAGCAAGGCCATTTCTAAGGACACCAGGCTGACACCGATCACTTTGGTGTCCAGGACAACCTAATGATAAGCTATAGGTAGCACAATGGCTTAGTGGTTAGTACTGCCTTGCAGCACTGGGGTTCTCGGTTCATTTACTAGGCAGAACGCCATCTGCACTCAGTTTGTATGTTCTCCCTGTGTCTGTATGGGTTTACTCCCACACTACAAGGACACGCTGGTAGGTTAATGGTGTCCTGTCTAACTTGGCCCTAGTTTGTATGTGAAGTAGGAGCCTTGGATTGTAACCTCCTTGAGGTCAGAGACTGATATGATTGTACAGTATATAAAGCTCTCTGTAAATGAACAGCAATATATAAATACCTGTAATAAATAAATAATACCATAGAGCTGGAAAATATTGGGATTCAGAAACACAAGACTCACACTCTGGTCTCCATGCTAGCCTACAGATGACCTATACCACAGAGCTGGACAACACTAGGGGCCAGGGACAATTTTACGAACAAGGCTGATGCTCTGGTTCCCAATCCGACCAACAGATGACCTATACCATAGATTTGGACAACACTAGGGACAAGGGACAATTCTACGGACAGAAGGTCCCCAGTCCAGCTTACAGATGTTCTATAGTACCATAGAGATGGACAACACTAGCGACGAGGGACAATCCTAGGGACACAAGGCTGACGCTCTGGTCCTCAATCCAGCCTACAGATGTTCTATACCATAGATCGGGACAATTCTACGGACAGAAGGCAAATGCTCTGGTCCCCAGTCCAGCCTACAGATGTTCTATAGTACCATAGAGATGGACAACAGGAGGGACCAGGGACAATTCTAGGAACACAAGGCAGAGGCTCTGTCCCCAGTCCAGCCTACAGATGACCAACACCATAGAGATGGACAACACTAGGGGCAATCCTAGGAACACAAGGTTGTCACTCTGGTCCCCAGTTCAGCCTACAGATGTCCAATACAATAGAGAAGGACAACACTAGGGACCACAGACAATCCTAGGAACACAAGGCTGACGCTCTGGTCCTCAGTCTAGCCTACAGATGTCCAATACCTTAGAGATGGACAACACTAGGGACCAGGGACAATCCTACTAACACAAGGTTGACTCTCTGGTCCCCAGTCCAGCCTACAAATGTTCTATAGTACCATAGAGATGGACAACACTAGGGACAATCCAAGGAACACAATGCAGAGGCTCTGGTCCCCAGTCCAGCCTACAGATGTCCAATACCATAGAGATGGACAACACTAGGGACAATACTAAGAACACAAGGTTGATGCTCTGGTCCCCAGTCCAGCCTACAGATGTTCTATACCATGGAGATGTACAACACTAGGGACCACAGACAATCCTAGGAACACAAGGCTGAGGCTCTGATCCCCAGTCCAGTCTACAGATGTTCTAAAGTACCATAGAGATGGACAACACTGGGGACGAGGGACAATCCTAGGAACAATCCTAGGAACAAAAGGCTGATGCTCTGGTCTTCAGTCCAGCCTACAGATGTCCAATACCATAGAGATGGACAACACTAGGGACCAGGGACAATCCTACTAACACAAGGCTGACTCTCTGGTCCCCAGACCAGCCTACAGATGTTCTATACCACAGATCTAGACAAGACACAATTCTACGAACAGAAGGCAAATGCTCTGGTCCCCAGTCCAGCCTACAGATGTTCTATAGTACCATAGAGATGGACAACACTAGGGACCAGGGACAATCCTAGGAACACAAGGTTGACGCTCTGGTCCCCAGTCCAGCCAGCCTACAGATGACCAATACCATAGAGGTGGACAAAACTAGGGACAATCCTAGGAACACAAAGTTGACGCTCTGGTCCTCAGTCCAGCCTACAGATGTTCTATACCATAGGGATGGACAACACTAGGGACCAGGGACAATCCTACTAACACAAGGCTGACTCTCTGGTCCACAGACGAGCCTACAGAGGTTATATACCATAGACCTAGACAAGACAAGGGACTATTGTACGGACAGAAGGCAAATGCTCTGGTCCCCAGTCCAGCCTACAGATGTTCTATAGTACCATAGAGATGGACAACACTAGGGACAATCCTAGGAACACAATGCAGAGGCTCTGGTCCCCAGTCCAGCTTACAGATGTCCAATACCATAGAGATGGACAACACTAAAGACAATCCTAGGAACACAAGGTTGACACTCTGGTCCCCAGTCCAGTCTACAGGTGTTCTATACCATAGAGATAGACAACACTAGGGACCAGGGACAATCCTAGGAACACAAGGTTAACGTTCTGGTCCCCAGTCCAGCCTACAGATGTTCTAAAGTACCATAGAGATGGACAACACTAGGGACCAGGGACAATCCTAGGAACACAAGGTTGACGTTCTGGTCCCCAGTCCAGCCTACAGATGTTCTAAAGTACCATAGAGATGGACAACACTAGGGACGAGGGACAATCCTAGGAACACAAGGCTGACGCTCTGGTCCCCAGTCCAGCCTACAGATGACCAATACCATAGAGATGGACAAAACTAGGGAGAATCCTAGGAACACAAGGTTGACACTCTGGTCCTCAGTCCAGCCTACAGATGTTCTCTACCATAGAGATGGACAACACTAGGGACCACAGACAATCCTAGAAACACAAGGCTGAGGCTCTGGTCCCCAGTCCAGTCTACAGATGTTTTAAAGTACCATAGAGATGGACAACGAGGGACAATCCTAGGAACACAAGGCTGACGCTCTGGTCCTCAGTCCAACCTACAGATGTCCAATACCATAGAGATGGACAACACTAGGGACCAGGGACAATCCTACTAACACAAGGCTGACTCTCTGGTCCACAGACGAGCCTACAGAGGTTATATACCATAGACCTAGACAAGACAAGGGACTATTGTACGGACAGAAGGCAAATGCTCTGGTCCCCAGTCCAGCCTACAGATGTTCTATAGTACCATAGAGATGGACAACACTAGGGACAATCCTAGGAACACAATGCAGAGGCTCTGGTCCCCAGTCCAGCTTACAGAAGTCCAATACCATAGAGATGGACAACACTAAAGACAATCCTAGGAACACAAGGTTGACACTCTGGTCCCCAGTCCAGCCTACAGGTGTTCTATACCATAGAGATAGGCAACACTAGGGACCAGGGACAAACCTAGGAACACAAGGTTGACGTTCTGGTCCCCAGTCCAGCCTACAGATGTTCTAAAGTACCATAGAGATGGACAACACTAGGGACGAGGGACAATCCTAGGAACACAAGGCTGACGCTCTGGTCCCCAGTCCAGCCTACAGATTTTCTATACCATAGATATGGACAACACTAGGGACCACAGACAATCCTAGGAACACAAGGTTGACGCTCTGGCCCCCAGTTCAGCCTACAGATGTTCTAAAGTACCATAGAGATGGACAACACTAGGGACAAGGGACAATCCTAGGAACACAAGGTTGACCCTCTGGTCCTCAGTCCAGCTTACAGATGTTCTCTACCATAGATCTGGACAACACTAGGGACAATTCTACAGACAGAAGGCAAATGCTCTGGTCCCCAGTCCAGCCTAAAGATGTTCTAAAGTACCATAGAGATGGACAACACCAGGGACAATCCTAGGAACACAAGGCTGACGCTCTGGTCCTCAGTCCAGCCTACAAATGACCAATATCAAAGATCTGGGCAACACTAGGGACAAGGGACAGTTCTACAGATAGAAGGCAAATGCTCTGGTCTCCAGTCCAGCCTACAGATGTTCTATAGTACCATAGAGATGGACAACACTAGGGACCAGGGCAATTTCCATGAAGTGTAGCCACTTTGGCACCGCGCTCCCCCTCAGTCCCCCGAACGTGTCTCACCCTCCGTCTCCCCGTCACTCTCCAGCTCAGGCTCCGAGTCCCCCACATACACGGCCAGAGACGACAAAACATTCTTCTTACTCGCCGCCATCGCTCCCGTCGCAACTATGACGCATATCCGGCGAGCCGTAGGAAGGTGTGTGAGAACGTAATCCCATAGCAACAGAGGCCGGGTCTGCCTTCGTCATCAGTGTGCGCCGCGCCGGCGGAAGTTTGCGGGGAGATGATACACGTCTGTACAGTTGGTGTTCTCCGGGGGGACAAGCTGGCTGTCCATAGCAGAGGTAGAAGGAGACACCTTACTCTTCCTATGTCAGTGTGGCTGGTCGCCTCTGCTCTGACATTATATCGGTGTTTATTAGTTAGAAGGCCCCTACATGAGACCATGGAGACATAACTAAAGGCAAAACTTTTTATTTTTTTAGTTTTGTATAGAGTAAATAGGGATTAGAACTCCTGTCACATATTTATTGCTGTTTGTGCCCCTGTCTTTTTTTTGTCCTATGTGCCTCCAATTGGGGAGATTTCCCTTCACTTCCTGTTCTATAACTGAAACAGGAAGTCAGAGGAAATCTCTCCAAAGTGAGTTTTTTTCCCTCTAGCCTGGAGCTGGAACTTTAAAGGCAAAACTTATTCTGCCTTCTTTTGGATATATTAGGATATAACCCCTGTCAGGTTTGTTTTGCCATTTGTATCCCAATGGGGAGATTTCCCTTCACTTCCTGTCCCATAGCCAAACAGGAAGTAAGGGCACCCCCCAAAAATGAGGGAATTCCTGGTTTCCTATTTTCCATATTGGATGATTTTCCCTCTATTCCTGTTCTGGTGATTGCTCAAAATGTGGGATTTTCTTTCAAGGCGTTGTAAAGGTAAAACATTTTTCACCTTAATGCATTCTATGCATTAAGTTGAAAAAACTTTTGACAATACCGCCGCCCCCAGCCCCCCTGTTTTACTTACCTGACGCCTCGAATCTTCGCTGCTCGTTCTCGTCATCTCCATTGCAGCTCAGCCTGGTCGCTGATTGGCTGCAGTGGATGGATTGAAAGCAGCGCAGCCATTGGCTCGCGCTGCTGTCAATCACATCCGATGACGCGCCACGCTGGGGGGCGGGACCGAGTGATACAGCGAGCGGCTATAGCCGCTGGCTGTATCACGGGAGCGCGCCCGCAAGCACTCACCACCCTGCGAGGGAGCTCGCATGAAGGTGGTAAATGCTTGCGGGGAGGAGCTGAAACAGCCGCCGAGGGACCCCAGAAGACCAGGTTCGGGGCCACTCTGTGCAGAACGAGCTGCACAGTGAAGGTAAGTATAACATGTTTGTTATTTTTAAAAAAAAAAATTTACCTTTACAACCCCTTTCACTTTTTTCTCTCTGCAGTAAATAGGACAAACAAGGTGGGCTTTACTGAATAAATAGGATCCTGAATGGCAACTCCAACCAAGACAATTTGTATTTGAAAAGGGTTGGAGCCCCTGCCAGGTTTTTTACTGTCATTTTTGCTCCCATTGGGGAGATCTCACTTCCTGTTAGGACAAGATGGGAAATCTCTCCAAGGGGGGTGAATGCAAAAAACAATGATCCATTTGACCACATTGAGGAAAGATTACGATTTCTTACAATGGGGTTGATGTACTACAGGCAAATAGGTTGTCCACTTTGCAAGAAACAAAAGCTGTACTTTGCAAGGGGATTTTTTCCACAGCTTAGTGAATGTGGCGAAATTTCACTTTGTATATAGCGGCCAATCACATGCAAGGGGGAAAAAAAAAAGAACTGCATTTTTTTGCTTGCACATTATTGAATGATGGAAGCCAGCAGAGCTTCCCCTCATTCACTAAGCTCTGGATAGAATTCCCCTGCAAAGTGAACAGTCTAATTGTCTTTAGTACGTCAACTTTACTGTGTTTATTGCTGTCTGTGCCCTACTGCCCCTGTGACAACCACTTCCCCAATGTCTTGTCCTGGTGTTACAGAGACAGGAAGTGGGTGGAATGCAATGCAGCCCAACTGAACTAAAATCTGACATAAAATATTTAGTCTTTTGTTTTTGTAATTGGTTGGCATTCTGCCTGAAATTAATGATTCCACATCAAATTGATACAAAAAATGCCCTTTTCTTTGTTTCATTTTTTATGTATTTGTTTTTTTTTTTTAGTTGATATTAGCCACTTCCACCACATGTAATGACAAAGAGTCCAGTGATGGGCTGGAAGTTCCCCTCTTGTTCAGTGACATCTCACATCCAGTGTTCTGGGTGGCTTTTGTGCTAAAGTGAGCGCAATGTTTAGAATATTAACCACTTCAGCCCCGGACCATTTTGCTGGCCAAAGACCAGAGCACTTTTTGCGATTCGGCACTGCGTCGCTTTACCTGACAATTGCACGGTCGTGCGACGTTGCTCCCAAACAAAATTTACGTCTTTTTTTTCCCCACAAATAGAGCTTTCTTTTGGTGGTATTTGATCACCTCAGGTTGTCACAAAAAAAATTGTGACAATTTTGAAAAAAAACGCATTATTTTTTACTTTTTGCTGTAATGAATATCCCCAAAAAATATCTAAAAAAAATTTTTTTTTCTCAGTTTAGGCCGATACGTATATTTTTGGTAAGAAAAGTCGCAATAAGCGTTTATTGATTTGTTTGCGCAAAAGTTATAGCGTCTATAAAATAGGGGATGGTTTTATGGCATTTTTATTAATATATTTTTTTTTTTACTAGTAATGGCGGCGATCAGCGATTTTTATTGTGACTGCGACATTATGGAGGACACATCGGACAATTTTGACACATTTTTGGCACTATTGGCATTAATACAGCGATCAATGCTAAAAAACTGCATTGATTAGTGTAAAAAAGTCACTGGCAGTGAAGGGGTTAACCACTAGGTGGTGCTGTAGGGGTTAAGTGTGTCCTAGGGAGTGATTCTAACTGTGGGGGGGAGGGGATGTGTGTGACACGACACTGATCTCCGCTCCCGATCACAGGAAGCAGAGATCAGTGAGAGTGTCACTAGGCAGAACGGGGAGATGCTTGTTTACATTAGCATCTCCCCGTACTTCGTCACCGTGAGACGATCGCGGGTACCCCCGCGGACATCGAGTCCGCAGGACCCGCAATCACGGTCACAGAGCTCCCGGCGCGCGCGAAAGCCGCCTCTCAAAGGGCAACGTACAGGTACGTTAATCTGCCTGTATGTGCCCTTGTGCCGCAGTATATCTGCGTTAAGGTGGTCGGGAAGCGGTTATCAAACCTGTAAAAATGTCACCGCCGTGTTAATTTCAGGCCACACAGCCCTGACTTGATTTTTATCCATGGGCACATTCAAACTGTCCTTTGTGGTTAATACACAAGCATTAATACAATGGGGGAGATTTACTGAAATTGCTGAGAGGCATGTTGAGCCCATTGAATATTTAATTTTTTGTCCCAAGTAATTGAATAATGACTAAAAAAAAAAAAAAAAATTTTTTTACAAAAAGTTGTCACTAAATGATATATTGCTCACACAGGCCATGGTTATATGTGGACTTGCACCCCAAAATACATTCTGCTGCTTCTCCTGAGTATGGGGATACCACATGTGTGGGACTTTTTGGGAGCCTAGCCGCGTATGGGGCCCCGAAAACCAAGCACCGCCTTCAGGATTTCTAAGGGCGTAAATTTTTGAGTTCACTCCTCACTACCTATCACAATTTTGAAGGCCATAAAATGCCAAGATGGCACAAACCCCCCCCCAAATGACCCCATTTTGGAAAGTAGACACCCCAAGCTATTTGCTGAGAGGCATGGTGAGTATTTTGCAGCTATCATTTGTTTTTGAAAATGAAGAAAGAAAAGATAAATATGTATTTTTTTTTCTTTTTTCAATCTTCAAAACTTTGTGACAAAAAGTGAGGTCTGCAAAATACTCACCATACCTCTCAGCAAACAGCTTGGAGTGTCTACTTTCCAAAATGGGGTCATTTCAGGGGGTTTTGTGCCACCTGGGCATTCCATGGCCTCCGAAACTGTGATAGGCATTGAGAAGTGCAATAAAAAAATTACACCCTTAGAAATCTTGAAGGCGGTGCTTGGATTTCGGGGTCCCGTACGCAGCTAGACTCCCAAAAAGTCTCACACATGTGGTATCCCCGTACTCAGGAGAAGCAACAGAATTTATTTTGGGGTGTAATTTCACATATTCCCATGGCATGTTTGAGCAATATATCATTTAGTGACAACTTTGCGCAAAAAATAAAATTTTGTGTTTTCCCGCCACTTGTGTCAAAATATAAAATATTCCATGGACTCAACATGCCTCTCAGCAAATAGCTTGGGGTGTCTACTTTCCAAAATTGGGTAATTTGGGGGGGGGGGGGGGGGGGTTTGAACTGTCCTGGTATTTTATGCACAACATTTAGAAGCTTATGTCACACATCACCCACTCTTCTAACTACTTGAAGACAAAACCCTTTCTGACACTTTTTGTTTACATGAAAAAAAAATTTTTTTTTGCAAGAAAATTACTTTGAACCCCCAAACATTATATATTTTTTTAAAGCAAAGGCCCTACAGATTAAAATGGTGGGTGTTTCATTTTTTCTTTTCACACATTATTTGCACAGTGATTTTTCAAATGCATTTTTTTGGAAAAAAACACACTTTTATTAATTTTATGGCACTAAAACACACCATATTGCCCAATATGTTTGATGAAATAAAAAAGTTGATCTTAGGCCGAGTACATGGATACCAAACACGACATGCGTTAAAATTGTGCAAACGTGCAGCAGCGACAAACTGCATAGATTTATAAAAGCCTTTAAAAGCCTTTACAGGTTAGCTTTAGATTTACAGAGGGGCTCGACTGCTAAAATTACTGCCCTTGATCTGACGTTCGCAGTGATACCTCACATGCATGGTGCATGCTGTTTACATTTGATGCTAGACCGATGCTTGCATTCGCCTGTGAGCGAGAGCAGGGGGGACAGGGGGGCTATTTTTTTTCCTTTTAATTTTTTTTTTTCTTTTTTATCTTATTTTTAAACTGTACCTTTCATTATTATTATTATTATTATTATTTTTTTTATCATTTTTATTGTTATCTCAGGGAATGTAAATATCCCCTATGATAGCAATAGGTAATGACAGGTACTCTTTTTTGAAAAAATTGGGGTATATTAGACCCTAGATCTCTCCTCTGCCCTCAAAGCATCTGACCACACCAAGATCGGTGTGATAAAATGCTTTCCCAAATTCCCAATAGCGCTGTTTACATCCGGCAAAATCTAAGTCATGAAATGCTCGTAGCTTCCTGTTTCTTAGGCCATAGAGATGATTGGAGCCGTTCTGGTCTCTGATCAGCTCTATGGTCAGCTGGCGGAACCACCGGCTGCATTCTCAGGTTCCCTGTTGGGACAGGAGAGCCAGAGAAAACCATGGAAGACGGTGGGAGGAGGGGGACACATTCCCTCCCACTACTTGTAAAAGCAGTCTAGAGGCTAATTAGCTGCTAGGATTGCTTTTACATGAAAGCCGACCGCTAACTGAAAAAAATGATACCAAGATGATACCTAAACCCGGAGGCTTCATTCTGGTATAACCACTCAAAGTCCAGCAACATACCAGTACGTTGCCAGTCCTTGTTGGGCATATATTGTAATCTTCTTTTTTTTTCATGCAGCTTGTGGGCTGAACGAAAAAAAGAGATTGATCAGTGGTTATGCCTGCCATTTGAATACCTCCCTTCATCCACGACTTCTAATGATGGGCATACATGCACCTTTTTGTTTTTAACTGTGGTGGTGAAATCACCTCTGACAGCGCTGGAGTCACGGCTTTATGTATCGTGGGAGCAAACGCTGTTGCTGTCAAGATAAATAAATCCGCGCTGCAGCTGAATGGCGTACCTGCTAAGCAAATGATGGTTAACAATAAAACAAACATTACAGTATAACATACCATACCTGCAAAGCAAATACAATAAAACATAGTAAAAATAAAACCAAGAGAGACCGATAGATATAGAACAACAGTGAGCGAACAGTAGAGTGGAAAGCTTCTTCTTGCTGGAGGCTGCCATTTTGTTGAAGCCCAGAGCAGTCAGTTTCAATTTACAGCACACACTAATTTTGTTAGCGTAATTATTAATGTGGAATGTATGCTCTTTTGTTAAAGAACATTAATTGTTATAAAACTGTTATGGGTAAAATTATGCTTTAAATGTATTTGCAATACAAGCAGTGCAAGTACCTGAATTTGACTCGGCATCAACCTCTTACAATCTACTGTACAGAAGGGTTTTGAATGGGATACAAACAGCACAACCAGCCAATCATTACATATGCAAGCAAGCAACATGCCATTAAGTGGAGATTGAGGGATGATCTCATCAGTCCGTTACTTCTCCTTCACTGTACAATCACAGGCTGGGAGAGGGAAAACACCTCTAAGTGTTAATAAACACAAAAGGAAAAATAAGGGATCCTTCCTTGCCAGACAACACTGTGCTGTGTGACAGAGCTGTGGAAATCTCAGAACTGGATGTACAAAAATACAAATTCTTTGGCATGTTTAATAGTTCCCACACATGTAATTCACCTGAGTATTCAGCGATTTACTTAGAGTTCAGCTTAAACTGATTATCATTAGTGGTCAGAGTGCCTTCTTCACAAATGTACTTACAGAATGTGGGCTAGCATCATCATCTTCCTTGTTGGATCCATCTTCTTCCACTCTGGATACATCATCCTGTCCATATGAAAGGGGCACCAGACTTCCCTTGTCCTCTAAAATGGCAAGTGATATTTTTATTGGTAAAAGGGTGGAAAGGTACATTGTCCTTACTTTTACACTCAATTATCTCTCCCTATCACATAATTTGTATTATTCCTTATCCAAATACTAGGATTGCACCGATGCCATATTTTTTTATCGGCGAGTACCAATACTTTTGGTCAAGCACTCGCTGATACAGAGTACCGATACTTTACAGTGCAATTTGCATCAACACAAGAAAAAAATTAATTAAAGGCGCGACTTGCACTGAAAAGAATCACATATGATTTTAACAGGAATGCAGTGCGATTCCTGTCCGAATTATATGCAAATTTTCCCCACTGCAACTGTGTGTGAATCTAGTGGGCAGTTTAAAAACGTTAGAACTCACAGTACATATTTGGCCACATGCAAAATAATCTACATAGGTGTCCTGGTCCGCCGATGGTAGAAAATCAGTGCCGCTGGAGGGGCTCACAGGGCTGAAGAAGAAGATACAGGACCCCGTGGGTATAGGGTGAAAGTGATGTCAGCTTAGGGGGCGGATTGCCTCTATACATCTCTTCCAGCGATACCTCCTATGTACTGCAAGTTATTACAATTTTTAAACTGCCCACTAGATGGTGCTTTAATCCCTTTCTACACACACACACACACAGTGGGGGAAATCACATGTGATTCGGACAGGAAACACATCATGTTCCTGTTAAAATGGCACGAGAGTATTTGCAGTGCGATTTGCGCCCATTCCTTTTGTATTGATGCAAATTGCATCGTAAAGTATCGGTAGCATTTGAGCGAGTACTGATACTTGTGAAAATTCTTGACATCGGCACCGGAGAGAGAGAGAGAGAACCAATCAGCTATACCTTTAGAACCACTGACAGGCTAAGTCAATAACTAACTTGTTACCATGGCATCTAAATGGGGTGGGATATATTAGGCAGCAAGTGAACATGTTGTCCCTCAAGTCGATGTGTTTAAAGCAGAAAAAAATGGGCATTGCAGTTTGTTGTATATGCGGCTGTGTAGGCACAGACCTGTCAAGGTGCCCATGCTGACCCGTGTCCACAGCCAAAAGCACTTACAATAGGCACATGAACATCAGAACTGGACTATGGAGAAATGGAAGAAGGCCTGGTCTGATAAATCATGCTTTCTTTAACATCAAGTGGATGGCTGGGTGTGCGTGCGTCACATACCTGGGGAAGAGAGGGCACCAGGATGCAGTATGAGAAGGCAAGCCGGCGGAGGCAGTGTTATGTTCTGTTAGAAAACCTGGGGTCCAGCCATTCACGTGAGTGTTACTTATCATGAACCACCTACCTAAGCATTGTTAGTGACCAAGTACACCCCTTCATAGAAATGGTACTCGCTGATGGCAGTGGCCTCTTTCAGCAGGATAAGGCACCCTGCCACACTGCAAAATTGGTTCAAAAAAGGTTTGAGGAACACAACAATGAGTTTGGAATGCTGACTTGGCCTCCAAATTTTCCAGATCTCAATCCAATCAAGCATATGCAGGATGTGCAGGAAAAGCAAGTCCAATCCCTGGAGTCCTGTCCTTACAACTTACAGGACTTAAAGGATCTGCTACTGATGTCTTGGTGTCAGATACCACCATAACATTCAGAGGTCTAGTGGAGTCTATACCTTGACACGTCAGGGCTGTTTTTAAGGCAAAAGGAGGTCCTACTTAATGTTAGCATTAGCAAGGTGGCCATAAAGGTATGGCTGATCAGTATATGTATTGCTCTTTTTAGCTGTAAAACTTCATTGATATTAAAAATATTTACTGAATCTGTAACGCATGCTTTGCCAATATGTCCAAATGTTTACTCTATCACGTCATGTGGAAGAAAGATAACCAAGAGAACATGTGTCACCAACAGGAAACTTACAAAGGCACTTTCTGCATTTTGTATTTATAATTTTCGTTAGGCACATTGACCAGTTGGCTTCTGGAAATGAACTGATAGAAGATACTGTGCTGCAATAAAGTGCATATGTACAAGATACCCTGTTGTGCCCAGGGCCTATCCCTCCACCCACTTTGTTCATGTTGATGTGAACTGTTCACCCAACTGAAATATAAATTTGCAAAGAATAAATGCCGAATCCCTATATCTAGTCTAGTGCCTTGAAACATAGTAGTATCAAAAAGTGCAACTTTTGAGGCACAACATTGGTTTGCTATATTAAAACTTTTTTTTATTAAAGTGGAGTTCCACCCACTTTTACAACTCTTCAGCATCCCTCACTAAACTGTGCACTGTAAACGAATTGGATTTTTTTAAATTTGTTTTTCTCAGCACCTACTGTATATCTGCTGTATTCATTTTTCACTTCCTCCTCCTTGGCCGTGGCCCATCGCATCATTTCCTGTTTGCAATGCCTTCTGGGAAGGGGCGGCAACTTCCTCTGATACTGCCGTTGCTATGGAAACCTCACCTGAAACCTATTACACTGCTTGTGCTGCACTGAGCATGTGCGAGATCTGCAAGGATGAGATCTAGGAAGAAATACAGTCTGGCTTCAGATGCCCACACTTAAAATGGCCACGGCCTGCCCTGCTGTAAGTTTATAAAATAACAAACTACTGCTATAAACTAACAAAACAGACCTTAGTTTACAGACTAACTTTATTAGAATACATTAAGCTTGTGTATTATAGCGGTATTTTTATTTAAAAAGTATAATTTTTCATCTAAAATGTAATATTCCTACATAAAATCATTTATATGACAATATGCACAATCATAAGAATCAATATTGTCGGTATGATGAATCTTGTTCACATATGATGATCTTAGCGGCTGGATCACATCTGGATGTGCCCCTATTCATAAACATTATGGATCTGTTCCCTTTAATCTCGAGGACTGGAGAGGTTACTGTATTGTTGATTTTCCCAACATGCAGTTTACATATACAGAACATAAATCTACTGGGTTTATTGTCCATTATGGGTTTTGCTTTTTTTTTTTCCATGGGTTTTGATTTATTTTATTTTTTTTACCACCAAATATCGCCCTGCATGGATGTGACCCACTGGGTTTTTAATCTCTAGTATTACTAAAAAACTGCATTAAAAATATTTTTAAAAAGTGCACATGTACCACATATTCAACTTTTATTATCTGTCTGCCATCTTTAACGTCTCTTAGTAATTAGCTTCACTTTGTAATGAGGTCTGATTTTTCCTAAAAATAAGGATCCCTCAAGGTGCAAATCCTGCTAATGCCCGCTATGAATACATCTAAAAAATATATAAATAAACCCCTATACACTTAAAACTGAAAAAAGGGGAGAGAGGGGTAAAAGGATTGGAGTAGGAGCTCTCGGTATCATATCATCAAAAAACTCATAATAAAAACCCTGCTTGGGCTCAACCAACTCCAATGACATAAAAGGGGATAAGGGAAAGAGGAAAGGAAATACACAGCCCACTGTGCCAGTACAAAATGTCAAAATTTATTATATAAATAACACATAACTGGAATAGCCAATGATAAAATGGAATCATTCACAATGTGTCAATCATACTGTGATAAAAAATCAATGTGGATTAATTTGGGCATACAAGCACCTAAGGATCAGAAGATCCCTGTTGACTCTCCCCAAACAATATGGAGGACTGGCTGTTCCCGACTTGTTTAAAACATCCAGTCCTGCCTAAAGATAAACCAGAAAGTTAACACCAGGGACATTTCTAAGGAAAGAAGGCTGACACTGATCATCCTTGTACACATGACAACCTAAAGATGTACTGCACCATCAACACCAGGAACCATAGCCAATTCTAAGAACCTGATCACTTTGGTAATGTATTGATCAGTTACACCATCAACAATAGGAACCAGAGCCATTTCTAAGACACATGGCTGACATTGACCACTGTTACCCAGGACAAACCAATGATACGTTATACAATATATACAATCATCACCAAGCAAGGCCATTTCTAAGGACACCAGGCTGACACCGATCACTTTGGTGTCCAGGACAACCTAATGATAAGCTATAGGTAGCACAATGGCTTAGTGGTTAGTACTGCCTTGCAGCACTGGGGTTCTCGGTTCATTTACTAGGCAGAACGCCATCTGCACTCAGTTTGTATGTTCTCCCTGTGTCTGTATGGGTTTACTCCCACACTACAAGGACACGCTGGTAGGTTAATGGTGTCCTGTCTAACTTGGCCCTAGTTTGTATGTGAAGTAGGAGCCTTGGATTGTAACCTCCTTGAGGTCAGAGACTGATATGATTGTACAGTATATAAAGCTCTCTGTAAATGAACAGCAATATATAAATACCTGTAATAAATAAATAATACCATAGAGCTGGAAAATATTGGGATTCAGAAACACAAGACTCACACTCTGGTCTCCATGCTAGCCTACAGATGACCTATACCACAGAGCTGGACAACACTAGGGGCCAGGGACAATTTTACGAACAAGGCTGATGCTCTGGTTCCCAATCCGACCAACAGATGACCTATACCATAGATTTGGACAACACTAGGGACAAGGGACAATTCTACGGACAGAAGGTCCCCAGTCCAGCTTACAGATGTTCTATAGTACCATAGAGATGGACAACACTAGCGACGAGGGACAATCCTAGGGACACAAGGCTGACGCTCTGGTCCTCAATCCAGCCTACAGATGTTCTATACCATAGATCGGGACAATTCTACGGACAGAAGGCAAATGCTCTGGTCCCCAGTCCAGCCTACAGATGTTCTATAGTACCATAGAGATGGACAACAGGAGGGACCAGGGACAATTCTAGGAACACAAGGCAGAGGCTCTGTCCCCAGTCCAGCCTACAGATGACCAACACCATAGAGATGGACAACACTAGGGGCAATCCTAGGAACACAAGGTTGTCACTCTGGTCCCCAGTTCAGCCTACAGATGTCCAATACAATAGAGAAGGACAACACTAGGGACCACAGACAATCCTAGGAACACAAGGCTGACGCTCTGGTCCTCAGTCTAGCCTACAGATGTCCAATACCTTAGAGATGGACAACACTAGGGACCAGGGACAATCCTACTAACACAAGGTTGACTCTCTGGTCCCCAGTCCAGCCTACAAATGTTCTATAGTACCATAGAGATGGACAACACTAGGGACAATCCAAGGAACACAATGCAGAGGCTCTGGTCCCCAGTCCAGCCTACAGATGTCCAATACCATAGAGATGGACAACACTAGGGACAATACTAAGAACACAAGGTTGATGCTCTGGTCCCCAGTCCAGCCTACAGATGTTCTATACCATGGAGATGTACAACACTAGGGACCACAGACAATCCTAGGAACACAAGGCTGAGGCTCTGATCCCCAGTCCAGTCTACAGATGTTCTAAAGTACCATAGAGATGGACAACACTGGGGACGAGGGACAATCCTAGGAACAATCCTAGGAACAAAAGGCTGATGCTCTGGTCTTCAGTCCAGCCTACAGATGTCCAATACCATAGAGATGGACAACACTAGGGACCAGGGACAATCCTACTAACACAAGGCTGACTCTCTGGTCCCCAGACCAGCCTACAGATGTTCTATACCACAGATCTAGACAAGACACAATTCTACGAACAGAAGGCAAATGCTCTGGTCCCCAGTCCAGCCTACAGATGTTCTATAGTACCATAGAGATGGACAACACTAGGGACCAGGGACAATCCTAGGAACACAAGGTTGACGCTCTGGTCCCCAGTCCAGCCAGCCTACAGATGACCAATACCATAGAGGTGGACAAAACTAGGGACAATCCTAGGAACACAAAGTTGACGCTCTGGTCCTCAGTCCAGCCTACAGATGTTCTATACCATAGGGATGGACAACACTAGGGACCAGGGACAATCCTACTAACACAAGGCTGACTCTCTGGTCCACAGACGAGCCTACAGAGGTTATATACCATAGACCTAGACAAGACAAGGGACTATTGTACGGACAGAAGGCAAATGCTCTGGTCCCCAGTCCAGCCTACAGATGTTCTATAGTACCATAGAGATGGACAACACTAGGGACAATCCTAGGAACACAATGCAGAGGCTCTGGTCCCCAGTCCAGCTTACAGATGTCCAATACCATAGAGATGGACAACACTAAAGACAATCCTAGGAACACAAGGTTGACACTCTGGTCCCCAGTCCAGTCTACAGGTGTTCTATACCATAGAGATAGACAACACTAGGGACCAGGGACAATCCTAGGAACACAAGGTTAACGTTCTGGTCCCCAGTCCAGCCTACAGATGTTCTAAAGTACCATAGAGATGGACAACACTAGGGACCAGGGACAATCCTAGGAACACAAGGTTGACGTTCTGGTCCCCAGTCCAGCCTACAGATGTTCTAAAGTACCATAGAGATGGACAACACTAGGGACGAGGGACAATCCTAGGAACACAAGGCTGACGCTCTGGTCCCCAGTCCAGCCTACAGATGACCAATACCATAGAGATGGACAAAACTAGGGAGAATCCTAGGAACACAAGGTTGACACTCTGGTCCTCAGTCCAGCCTACAGATGTTCTCTACCATAGAGATGGACAACACTAGGGACCACAGACAATCCTAGAAACACAAGGCTGAGGCTCTGGTCCCCAGTCCAGTCTACAGATGTTTTAAAGTACCATAGAGATGGACAACGAGGGACAATCCTAGGAACACAAGGCTGACGCTCTGGTCCTCAGTCCAACCTACAGATGTCCAATACCATAGAGATGGACAACACTAGGGACCAGGGACAATCCTACTAACACAAGGCTGACTCTCTGGTCCACAGACGAGCCTACAGAGGTTATATACCATAGACCTAGACAAGACAAGGGACTATTGTACGGACAGAAGGCAAATGCTCTGGTCCCCAGTCCAGCCTACAGATGTTCTATAGTACCATAGAGATGGACAACACTAGGGACAATCCTAGGAACACAATGCAGAGGCTCTGGTCCCCAGTCCAGCTTACAGAAGTCCAATACCATAGAGATGGACAACACTAAAGACAATCCTAGGAACACAAGGTTGACACTCTGGTCCCCAGTCCAGCCTACAGGTGTTCTATACCATAGAGATAGGCAACACTAGGGACCAGGGACAAACCTAGGAACACAAGGTTGACGTTCTGGTCCCCAGTCCAGCCTACAGATGTTCTAAAGTACCATAGAGATGGACAACACTAGGGACGAGGGACAATCCTAGGAACACAAGGCTGACGCTCTGGTCCCCAGTCCAGCCTACAGATTTTCTATACCATAGATATGGACAACACTAGGGACCACAGACAATCCTAGGAACACAAGGTTGACGCTCTGGCCCCCAGTTCAGCCTACAGATGTTCTAAAGTACCATAGAGATGGACAACACTAGGGACAAGGGACAATCCTAGGAACACAAGGTTGACCCTCTGGTCCTCAGTCCAGCTTACAGATGTTCTCTACCATAGATCTGGACAACACTAGGGACAATTCTACAGACAGAAGGCAAATGCTCTGGTCCCCAGTCCAGCCTAAAGATGTTCTAAAGTACCATAGAGATGGACAACACCAGGGACAATCCTAGGAACACAAGGCTGACGCTCTGGTCCTCAGTCCAGCCTACAAATGACCAATATCAAAGATCTGGGCAACACTAGGGACAAGGGACAGTTCTACAGATAGAAGGCAAATGCTCTGGTCTCCAGTCCAGCCTACAGATGTTCTATAGTACCATAGAGATGGACAACACTAGGGACCAGGGCAATTTCCATGAAGTGTAGCCACTTTGGCACCGCGCTCCCCCTCAGTCCCCCGAACGTGTCTCACCCTCCGTCTCCCCGTCACTCTCCAGCTCAGGCTCCGAGTCCCCCACATACACGGCCAGAGACGACAAAACATTCTTCTTACTCGCCGCCATCGCTCCCGTCGCAACTATGACGCATATCCGGCGAGCCGTAGGAAGGTGTGTGAGAACGTAATCCCATAGCAACAGAGGCCGGGTCTGCCTTCGTCATCAGTGTGCGCCGCGCCGGCGGAAGTTTGCGGGGAGATGATACACGTCTGTACAGTTGGTGTTCTCCGGGGGGACAAGCTGGCTGTCCATAGCAGAGGTAGAAGGAGACACCTTACTCTTCCTATGTCAGTGTGGCTGGTCGCCTCTGCTCTGACATTATATCGGTGTTTATTAGTTAGAAGGCCCCTACATGAGACCATGGAGACATAACTAAAGGCAAAACTTTTTATTTTTTTAGTTTTGTATAGAGTAAATAGGGATTAGAACTCCTGTCACATATTTATTGCTGTTTGTGCCCCTGTCTTTTTTTTGTCCTATGTGCCTCCAATTGGGGAGATTTCCCTTCACTTCCTGTTCTATAACTGAAACAGGAAGTCAGAGGAAATCTCTCCAAAGTGAGTTTTTTTCCCTCTAGCCTGGAGCTGGAACTTTAAAGGCAAAACTTATTCTGCCTTCTTTTGGATATATTAGGATATAACCCCTGTCAGGTTTGTTTTGCCATTTGTATCCCAATGGGGAGATTTCCCTTCACTTCCTGTCCCATAGCCAAACAGGAAGTAAGGGCACCCCCCAAAAATGAGGGAATTCCTGGTTTCCTATTTTCCATATTGGATGATTTTCCCTCTATTCCTGTTCTGGTGATTGCTCAAAATGTGGGATTTTCTTTCAAGGCGTTGTAAAGGTAAAACATTTTTCACCTTAATGCATTCTATGCATTAAGTTGAAAAAACTTTTGACAATACCGCCGCCCCCAGCCCCCCTGTTTTACTTACCTGACGCCTCGAATCTTCGCTGCTCGTTCTCGTCATCTCCATTGCAGCTCAGCCTGGTCGCTGATTGGCTGCAGTGGATGGATTGAAAGCAGCGCAGCCATTGGCTCGCGCTGCTGTCAATCACATCCGATGACGCGCCACGCTGGGGGGCGGGACCGAGTGATACAGCGAGCGGCTATAGCCGCTGGCTGTATCACGGGAGCGCGCCCGCAAGCACTCACCACCCTGCGAGGGAGCTCGCATGAAGGTGGTAAATGCTTGCGGGGAGGAGCTGAAACAGCCGCCGAGGGACCCCAGAAGACCAGGTTCGGGGCCACTCTGTGCAGAACGAGCTGCACAGTGAAGGTAAGTATAACATGTTTGTTATTTTTAAAAAAAAAAATTTACCTTTACAACCCCTTTCACTTTTTTCTCTCTGCAGTAAATAGGACAAACAAGGTGGGCTTTACTGAATAAATAGGATCCTGAATGGCAACTCCAACCAAGACAATTTGTATTTGAAAAGGGTTGGAGCCCCTGCCAGGTTTTTTACTGTCATTTTTGCTCCCATTGGGGAGATCTCACTTCCTGTTAGGACAAGATGGGAAATCTCTCCAAGGGGGGTGAATGCAAAAAACAATGATCCATTTGACCACATTGAGGAAAGATTACGATTTCTTACAATGGGGTTGATGTACTACAGGCAAATAGGTTGTCCACTTTGCAAGAAACAAAAGCTGTACTTTGCAAGGGGATTTTTTCCACAGCTTAGTGAATGTGGCGAAATTTCACTTTGTATATAGCGGCCAATCACATGCAAGGGGGAAAAAAAAAAGAACTGCATTTTTTTGCTTGCACATTATTGAATGATGGAAGCCAGCAGAGCTTCCCCTCATTCACTAAGCTCTGGATAGAATTCCCCTGCAAAGTGAACAGTCTAATTGTCTTTAGTACGTCAACTTTACTGTGTTTATTGCTGTCTGTGCCCTACTGCCCCTGTGACAACCACTTCCCCAATGTCTTGTCCTGGTGTTACAGAGACAGGAAGTGGGTGGAATGCAATGCAGCCCAACTGAACTAAAATCTGACATAAAATATTTAGTCTTTTGTTTTTGTAATTGGTTGGCATTCTGCCTGAAATTAATGATTCCACATCAAATTGATACAAAAAATGCCCTTTTCTTTGTTTCATTTTTTATGTATTTGTTTTTTTTTTTTAGTTGATATTAGCCACTTCCACCACATGTAATGACAAAGAGTCCAGTGATGGGCTGGAAGTTCCCCTCTTGTTCAGTGACATCTCACATCCAGTGTTCTGGGTGGCTTTTGTGCTAAAGTGAGCGCAATGTTTAGAATATTAACCACTTCAGCCCCGGACCATTTTGCTGGCCAAAGACCAGAGCACTTTTTGCGATTCGGCACTGCGTCGCTTTACCTGACAATTGCACGGTCGTGCGACGTTGCTCCCAAACAAAATTTACGTCTTTTTTTTCCCCACAAATAGAGCTTTCTTTTGGTGGTATTTGATCACCTCAGGTTGTCACAAAAAAAATTGTGACAATTTTGAAAAAAAACGCATTATTTTTTACTTTTTGCTGTAATGAATATCCCCAAAAAATATCTAAAAAAAATTTTTTTTTCTCAGTTTAGGCCGATACGTATATTTTTGGTAAGAAAAGTCGCAATAAGCGTTTATTGATTTGTTTGCGCAAAAGTTATAGCGTCTATAAAATAGGGGATGGTTTTATGGCATTTTTATTAATATATTTTTTTTTTTACTAGTAATGGCGGCGATCAGCGATTTTTATTGTGACTGCGACATTATGGAGGACACATCGGACAATTTTGACACATTTTTGGCACTATTGGCATTAATACAGCGATCAATGCTAAAAAACTGCATTGATTAGTGTAAAAAAGTCACTGGCAGTGAAGGGGTTAACCACTAGGTGGTGCTGTAGGGGTTAAGTGTGTCCTAGGGAGTGATTCTAACTGTGGGGGGGAGGGGATGTGTGTGACACGACACTGATCTCCGCTCCCGATCACAGGAAGCAGAGATCAGTGAGAGTGTCACTAGGCAGAACGGGGAGATGCTTGTTTACATTAGCATCTCCCCGTACTTCGTCACCGTGAGACGATCGCGGGTACCCCCGCGGACATCGAGTCCGCAGGACCCGCAATCACGGTCACAGAGCTCCCGGCGCGCGCGAAAGCCGCCTCTCAAAGGGCAACGTACAGGTACGTTAATCTGCCTGTATGTGCCCTTGTGCCGCAGTATATCTGCGTTAAGGTGGTCGGGAAGCGGTTATCAAACCTGTAAAAATGTCACCGCCGTGTTAATTTCAGGCCACACAGCCCTGACTTGATTTTTATCCATGGGCACATTCAAACTGTCCTTTGTGGTTAATACACAAGCATTAATACAATGGGGGAGATTTACTGAAATTGCTGAGAGGCATGTTGAGCCCATTGAATATTTAATTTTTTGTCCCAAGTAATTGAATAATGACTAAAAAAAAAAAAAAAAATTTTTTTACAAAAAGTTGTCACTAAATGATATATTGCTCACACAGGCCATGGTTATATGTGGACTTGCACCCCAAAATACATTCTGCTGCTTCTCCTGAGTATGGGGATACCACATGTGTGGGACTTTTTGGGAGCCTAGCCGCGTATGGGGCCCCGAAAACCAAGCACCGCCTTCAGGATTTCTAAGGGCGTAAATTTTTGAGTTCACTCCTCACTACCTATCACAATTTTGAAGGCCATAAAATGCCAAGATGGCACAAACCCCCCCCCAAATGACCCCATTTTGGAAAGTAGACACCCCAAGCTATTTGCTGAGAGGCATGGTGAGTATTTTGCAGCTATCATTTGTTTTTGAAAATGAAGAAAGAAAAGATAAATATGTATTTTTTTTTCTTTTTTCAATCTTCAAAACTTTGTGACAAAAAGTGAGGTCTGCAAAATACTCACCATACCTCTCAGCAAACAGCTTGGAGTGTCTACTTTCCAAAATGGGGTCATTTCAGGGGGTTTTGTGCCACCTGGGCATTCCATGGCCTCCGAAACTGTGATAGGCATTGAGAAGTGCAATAAAAAAATTACACCCTTAGAAATCTTGAAGGCGGTGCTTGGATTTCGGGGTCCCGTACGCAGCTAGACTCCCAAAAAGTCTCACACATGTGGTATCCCCGTACTCAGGAGAAGCAACAGAATTTATTTTGGGGTGTAATTTCACATATTCCCATGGCATGTTTGAGCAATATATCATTTAGTGACAACTTTGCGCAAAAAATAAAATTTTGTGTTTTCCCGCCACTTGTGTCAAAATATAAAATATTCCATGGACTCAACATGCCTCTCAGCAAATAGCTTGGGGTGTCTACTTTCCAAAATTGGGTAATTTGGGGGGGGGGGGGGGGGGGTTTGAACTGTCCTGGTATTTTATGCACAACATTTAGAAGCTTATGTCACACATCACCCACTCTTCTAACTACTTGAAGACAAAACCCTTTCTGACACTTTTTGTTTACATGAAAAAAAAATTTTTTTTTGCAAGAAAATTACTTTGAACCCCCAAACATTATATATTTTTTTAAAGCAAAGGCCCTACAGATTAAAATGGTGGGTGTTTCATTTTTTCTTTTCACACATTATTTGCACAGTGATTTTTCAAATGCATTTTTTTGGAAAAAAACACACTTTTATTAATTTTATGGCACTAAAACACACCATATTGCCCAATATGTTTGATGAAATAAAAAAGTTGATCTTAGGCCGAGTACATGGATACCAAACACGACATGCGTTAAAATTGTGCAAACGTGCAGCAGCGACAAACTGCATAGATTTATAAAAGCCTTTAAAAGCCTTTACAGGTTAGCTTTAGATTTACAGAGGGGCTCGACTGCTAAAATTACTGCCCTTGATCTGACGTTCGCAGTGATACCTCACATGCATGGTGCATGCTGTTTACATTTGATGCTAGACCGATGCTTGCATTCGCCTGTGAGCGAGAGCAGGGGGGACAGGGGGGCTATTTTTTTTCCTTTTAATTTTTTTTTTTCTTTTTTATCTTATTTTTAAACTGTACCTTTCATTATTATTATTATTATTATTATTTTTTTTATCATTTTTATTGTTATCTCAGGGAATGTAAATATCCCCTATGATAGCAATAGGTAATGACAGGTACTCTTTTTTGAAAAAATTGGGGTATATTAGACCCTAGATCTCTCCTCTGCCCTCAAAGCATCTGACCACACCAAGATCGGTGTGATAAAATGCTTTCCCAAATTCCCAATAGCGCTGTTTACATCCGGCAAAATCTAAGTCATGAAATGCTCGTAGCTTCCTGTTTCTTAGGCCATAGAGATGATTGGAGCCGTTCTGGTCTCTGATCAGCTCTATGGTCAGCTGGCGGAACCACCGGCTGCATTCTCAGGTTCCCTGTTGGGACAGGAGAGCCAGAGAAAACCATGGAAGACGGTGGGAGGAGGGGGACACATTCCCTCCCACTACTTGTAAAAGCAGTCTAGAGGCTAATTAGCTGCTAGGATTGCTTTTACATGAAAGCCGACCGCTAACTGAAAAAAATGATACCAAGATGATACCTAAACCCGGAGGCTTCATTCTGGTATAACCACTCAAAGTCCAGCAACATACCAGTACGTTGCCAGTCCTTGTTGGGCATATATTGTAATCTTCTTTTTTTTTCATGCAGCTTGTGGGCTGAACGAAAAAAAGAGATTGATCAGTGGTTATGCCTGCCATTTGAATACCTCCCTTCATCCACGACTTCTAATGATGGGCATACATGCACCTTTTTGTTTTTAACTGTGGTGGTGAAATCACCTCTGACAGCGCTGGAGTCACGGCTTTATGTATCGTGGGAGCAAACGCTGTTGCTGTCAAGATAAATAAATCCGCGCTGCAGCTGAATGGCGTACCTGCTAAGCAAATGATGGTTAACAATAAAACAAACATTACAGTATAACATACCATACCTGCAAAGCAAATACAATAAAACATAGTAAAAATAAAACCAAGAGAGACCGATAGATATAGAACAACAGTGAGCGAACAGTAGAGTGGAAAGTAGAGCGAGAACAATAGAGAGAGAGAGAAGAAAAATACAACCACAACTATTTTTGGCTTTTTTATTTTTTTGTGTTTCTGGGTGTTTTTATTTTTTCACCTTTTTTCACTTTTATAAAAATGGTAAAAAAAAACTATAAGCTGGATGTTGCGGATTAGGGTCTCTCAAAATGTGATGGGCATCATATCTTTCGAGACCCTGTGTACGTATGCCTATGACTGTGTAGTGCTGTACCTTACGCTAATTTAACTCAACTAGTGTGTGATAGCGTTTGAAACAGACACCAATGCAAAGACCAGGTTGGTCAGGACAGGAGGGACAATAAAAGCGGGTGTCACGCCTAAATCCACGCTTTCTACAGACATGACATCTTCTTTGGCGGTTTCTTTGGGTAGGGGTACCAGAGGGGTCATGCGGAAAATGCCTCTCATGCAGCCGGCTTACTGCATTTGCGCTGGGAAGTTGGGCCAGAGCACCGTCTGGAAAAAGAAGGGCTCTGATGATCTCTTCCTGGAATTTAAGGAAGGATCCAGTCCGTCCTGAAGCTCTGTATAGCACATGAGCATTCAGCAAAGCCAATTGAAATAAGTATACAGACACTTTTTATACCAGCGTCTGGCCTTACGGGCAATTGGGTACGGCGCCAACAACTGGTCGTTGAGGTCCACCCCTCCCATATTGATGTTATATTCGTGGACACAGAGGGGTTTCTCCACAACACCAGTCACCGTAGTAATTTGGACAGTCGTGTCTGCGTGAAGGGAGGAAAGAACGAAAACATTCTTATTATCCCTTCACTTCACAGCGAGCAAATTATTACATCTCAAGCAGGCTCTCTCCCCCAGCCTAAGACGGGAATCTGCAAGCCTCTGGGGAAAGCCCTGGCGATTAGGTTGCACGGTGCCACATGCGCCAATATGGTGATCAAACAAGTGACTAAAAAGTGGCACGCTCGTGTAATAATTGTCCACATACAAGTGGTACCCCTTTCTGAATAAGGGTGACACCAAGTTCCACACAATCTTACCAGCGCTGCCTATGTAGTCAGGGCAGTTCTCCGGCTCTACAGAACTATCTCTTCCCCCGTAAAACTATATGTATGACCTGTGGCCTTGTCACAGAGCTTATACATCTTGACCGCGTATTGGCACGCTTGCTGGGAAGATACTGTTTGAATGACAAGCGGCCAGAAAACGTAATCACGGAGTCAGCAACGCAGACAACTTGATGGGGAGTAAACAAGGCTGCAAAACATTGGTTGAAGTGGTTTATGAGGGGCCAAATTTTATAGAGCCGATCAAATTCAGGGTCACCCCGAGGACGACAGAGTTCATTGTCACTGGAGTGCATGAACCGCACGATCTGCTCGTATCGTGCCCTGGTCATGGAGGCAGAGAACACGGGCATATGATGAATTGTGTCAGTGGACCAATATGACCGCAACTCACTCTTTTTAGTTATGCCCATGAGGAGGGAAAGGCCCAGGAAGGTCTTAAATTCGGAGACCGTAATTGGTCTCCAATCTCTGGCAAGGGTCAGCTGGGGATTAGTGGCGATTAATTGACCAGCATATAAACTGCTTTGGTCCACAATAGATCTATAGAGATCTTTGGTGAAAAACAACAAATAAAAATCCAGTGACGTAAAATCAACTGTTTCCACCTGAATGCCGGGGTGGCCAGTGAATGGGGGAAGTACGGGTGCTGCATAAGTGGTGGGTTTCCAATTAGGATTTGGCGAATGCAGCAGGAAGGGCACTATGGGCTCGACGGGCCTGTCTTTGTCTTCTTGGTGACAGTGGGACACTACTTGTGCTTGCCACCTCGCCAGCTTGGACTGCACTTATTGGACTCGCCACGTCACCAAGTGTTACTGCAGTGCTGGATGTACAACCAGGGTGTACTAGGCCGCTGGTGCTTGCCAGTTCACCAGAAGGAATAGCCGCGCTAGTACTGCTCTGCTCCATACGAAGGACCTGCGGTTCTTGCACCTCAACGACAGCAGAAGAAGATTGGGGTCTGGTATGCCTGACCTTGGCAGGGACCACAACTCCGTCGTCAGAGCTATCTGTCATGGAGCCGCTGCTGTCTACAGGAACGTATTCTGAGCCTGAATCTGACAGATGAGTGACTTCCTCTTCACTATCTGTCATGCTCAGAAATGTGTAGGCCTCTTCACTAGTGTACCTTCGATTTGCCATTTTGGGCTCTAAATTTACTGGTACAGTAGTGAGACTCACAGGTAAAAAAAACTCCTGTTGGCGACTGATTCAAACGCTACCAAAAAAAACTGTTAGCGATCGCAAGGATCTGGCCTGACTCTGCGAACGCTGCAGTTATGTGTGTTATGTTTTGTAAGTGACAGTGATCGATCAATACTGTGCTTGGGTGGGCTGGGCTGGGCGGAGGGGCTAAACGCTGGTGCTAGCAGGTATTTGGGCTGATCCAGCTAACACTGCGTTTTTGGGAACCCTAAACTGCTGGGGACGCTAGTATAGATCTGATCAGATCAGATATTGATCCGTTCAGATACTATACCACTAAGGGAGGTGTATGGTGCGTGCGTGTGTGTTGGCACTAGTGGCACTGATCTGACGCTGCCTGGGGCAACGCGGACCCTATCTGATGCTAAAACCTAACTAAGATCAGGAGGTCAAACCCCTATTGGGTAAAATACGGCGGGTGCCCTGACGCTATAAAAAAAAATCTAGCTAAACTGCGTCACCTGTAACACTAATACTGTGATCACAGGTGACGGGGTAATCAAGGGGTTAAACTTTTTTTATTGGGGGGGTTAGGGGGGGTCCCTAAACCTATCTGAGCCTAATACTAATTACCATAACACTGATTAGTGTCACTAATGACACTAGTACAAAAATTTGATTGCTGTACTGGGTGACACAGTGACAGGTGGTGAAGGGGTTAATTGGGGGGGTGAAACATGACCTGGTGTCAGTGTAGTGTTGGTGCACTTGTATGTCTTCTCTCCCCTTGGTCTGGAACGAAAAGACCGATACGAGGAGAGATGACATCAATCCCTTGTCTCTGTGTACATTTACACAGACAGGGGAAGGATCTCATTCGTCAGGACCGATCGCCAGGTCCTGGCCAGATATCATTGGCTTGGGCCTGGGGATTGATCGGTTCCTGATCGAATGACGGGCGATTCGCCTGCCTGTGCCATTCTGCCGCAGTATAACTGCGGCGGACGGTCGGCAAGCGGCTAAAGGCAGCACATAGTTATGTATGGGCCCTAAACAGCATTGCCACCATCAATTAAACTTATCCCAGGCAATGATATGCAACTGACACTGGAAGAAGTGCATGTAGACAGGAAGTGGCTGCAAAAAGGCCACAGGAGATTGGCAGCAATGAGATGTAAAAATCAATGAATAAAAAAAGTAAAAACTGTATTAAAGTGGATGTAAACCCGAAAAAAAAATTAATTAAGGCTTGTAACTTTTACAGTATAGGATTTCATGTTATCTGTGCCCCGTCTTGCCAGGAAGAGTTAATCTAGCTCTGAGCCATCCTCATTTTTTTTTCAGTGAGATAAAAATGGACAGAGAAATACCATTCAGTTCTTCCCCTGTGCTGTGAGTGACAGGTGAATTACAGATCTCATACAGGAGCCTGAGACAGACATTCTGTGTACTTCACAATTCACATCCCCCCCTCCCCTCTTCTCTTTCTTCTCCAGCTCTCCCAGGATTGGCTGCCTCTCCTGGGTTTTGACTGGATGTTTCTCATTGTGGGGTGGGATCCACAGATCAGTGTGAGGAGGAAATGCATGGTGTAGTGAACTCAAAGGGCAGCCAGCAGAAGATACACAGACAGTGATGTGATTTAGGGGAGATGTATCCAGTCAGAGCTGGGCAGAGAAGTTCCAGTGATCTGATTATTATGGTGCAGTGTGTGTGTCTGAGGTCACCTGATCACAGTTGCAACATTCCTTTTGATCACCAGGATGTGTTATGTGGGGGAGGAGTGGATCTCTCACTTTTCTTAATTATACCCAGTAAGGCTGAATGACCTTAAAGGTTACAGCCTACTCGTGTCACCTGACTGCTCCCACCAAATCCCTACTTATGTCACCTGACTGCTCCCACCAAATCCCTACTTATGTCACCTGACTGCTCCCACCAGGTCCCTACCCATGTCACCTGACTGCTCCCACCAGGTCCCTACCCATGTCACCTGACTGCTCCCACCAGGTCCCTACCCATGTCACCTGACTGCTCCCACCAGGTCCCTACCCATGTCACCTGACTGCTCCCACCAGGTCCCTACCCATGTCACCTGACTGCTCCCACCAGGTCCCTACCCATGTCACCTGACTGCTCCCACCAGGTCCCTACCCGTGTCACCTGACTGCTCCCACCAGGTCCCTACCCGTGTCACCTGACTGCTCCCACCAGATCCCTACTTGTGTCACCTGACTGCAACTACCAAGTCCCTACTTGTGTCACCTGACTGCAACTACCAAGTCCCTACTTGTGTCACCTGACTGCAACTACCAAGTCCCTACTTGTGTCACCTGACTGCAACTACCAAGTCCCTACTTGTGTCACCTGACTGCAACTACCAAGTCCCTACCCGTGTCACCTGACTGCAACTACCAAGTCCCTACCCGTGTCACCTGACTGCAACTACCAAGTCCCTACCCGTGTCACCTGACTGCAACTACCAAGTCCCTACCCGTGTCACCTGACTGCTCCTACCAAGTCCCTACCCATGTCAGTGGGTGGCTCCCACCAACTCCCTACCCGAGTCAGCGGACTGCTCCCACCAACTCCCTGCCCGAGTCAGCGGACTGCTCCCACCAAATCCCTGCCCGAGTCAGCGGGCGGCTCCCACCAAGTCCCTGCCCGAGTCAGCGGGCGGCTCCCACCAAGTCCCTGCCCGAGTCAGCGGGCGGCTCCCACCAAGTCCCTGCCCGAGTCAGCGGGCGGCTCCCACCAAGTCCCTGCCCGAGTCAGCGGGCGGCTCCCACCAAGTCCCTGCCCGAGTCAGCGGGCGGCTCCCACCAAGTCTATATTTTCTTGTACAAACATCACGCTGAATAAAGAAGTCATCCTCTCCAGCCTGCACCACAATGTCTTTTCCCATCTTCACCTTTTGCCCAAATCATAGCTGTCTAATCATGACCCAAACATCTCCATCCTGTCATATCCCATATCCATCCACGTGATACAGGAGTTGGTCAGAGAGTGTGCGGGCATGATACAGCAGCTGCAAAATGTGGGCGTGGCTTAAATTGTGTAGCGGCACCCCTGTAGGGGCTGCTGAGTATAATGATCCGTCACCCTGCCCAGCCAGGCACACACATTTTCACTCCTCAGAGACAATAAAGCAGTGCTTGCATTTTGTTTTATTGAGGGGATATTAAACTTGGATAGGGATGGGGGGGGGACTTATGAGATGTCCAGGTGGTCAAACATTGAAACATGGGACTTTATATACATCCTATATATACTCCATTTCTCCTCCTGTACATCTCTTCCTCTTTTCTGAGTATGGATTCCTCTCTTCTGAGTATTGCTCCATACTCCTCCTGTACATCGCTTCCTATCTTCTGAGTATCCCTCCATACTTCTCCTGCACATCTCTTCCTGTCTTCTAAGTATTGCTCCATACTCCTCCTGACCATCTCTTCTTCTCTTTCGTTCTCCAGACTAGCTAGCACTGTAGGCCTGACACTGACTCAGCCAGGCCTAAAGCAAATACCCTTCACAGGCAAGGACCGCGGGCCCCTATGGTGTAGCAAAAAGAAAATATTAAGTTCTGGTACTAGCTGTCCCACATGCGGCTACTGAGCCCTCTTCAGGCCCTGCCAGCCCTCCTGTCTGCAGCTGCCTGACTCCACTGCCAACGACAACACAGTCCTCTCCTCTGGTTCTGCACCTATCTCCAACTGCACGCTCCCAGTCCTTTTCAGGTGTGCCTCCCGACTGTGCATGCCACTCACCAGCCCTCTTGACTGCTACCGATGGTTCCCCTCCTTGGAGACTTGGCCGGCAGTACTCTCTTCCACTGTCCTCTCTTGCTCCCCCTGTGCCTCCTGTCCATGACACCTCCACATTTTCTTAGAGAGCCCTGTCCGCACCCGAGCCCAGGCCCAAGGTCGCCCCCCCCACAGACTGGGGAGCTCCCTCCAAGGCCCTGACAGCTTCAGTACTCCATCTCCAACTCTTCCACCCGACAACTTCTCCCAAACTGGGCTGACCCTGGGTATTTCAGGAGGCCTGCCAATTCCAAGATGGGGATTGATCAGGGCTCCTCAGAATACCCCAGGCAGCTCCACCTCCCCTCTCCTCCTCTCTTTCCAGAACCTTCTAGAGAGCTCTGGAAAGAAGAGAGAGGTCTTTGTGATGCTGCCTGTGAGTCACCCAGCTTCTACCCTGAGCCACTTCCAGTCCAGATCAAACAAAAACAAACAGGCCTGGCTGCCAGCCAGGCCAGCCTAAATTTACCTACACTAAATACTGTCACTCTGCGGTGACCTATGCCACTTCCGGCGCCTACCCCGTCTTCTCCTGAGAGCACGTGCATGCGCAGTAGGGAACCAGGAAGTGAAGCCGTACAGCTTCACTTCCTTATTCCCACACCGAGGATGGCGGCGGCAGCAGCCGAGAGCCGAAGGACCCGAGAGCCGAAGGACGGATCGGCTTCGGCTGCCGACATCGCGGGCTCCCTGGACAGGTAAGTGTCCATATATTAAAAGTCAGCAGCTGCAGTATTTGTAGCTGCTGGCTTAATATTTTTTTTTCAGCGGACCTCCGCTTTAAATAGAGAATGTACAGTGCAGAATGCATAAACTGAAGCAAAGTAACACACAGTAATACACAGTTTTCTCTGCTCAGTTATCACATGACAGAGAGAGCGATCAGTAATGAACGCTCTCCATGTCCCATTCAGAAAAGAAAGGGATCTTCCTCCGCTCTCCATCCTGACAGATTCCCCCTCACAGCCCGCGGGAGAGGAGGGAAGCCGGCTGTGGGGGATGGGGGGGGGGGTGTTGGAGAAAGAGGACACAGAGACATCGGGCGGATGAGGAGGACATGGAGGGGGCCAGAGATGAAGGGGAGGGAGGGTTGTTGGAGGAGAACAAGGGCGATGGAGGAGGAGGAGGAAGACATGGGGGACAGTCAGGGATGATCGGTGCAGCGGGGGACAGCTATAAGTGCTGATCTCCCTGCATAGCTTTTCATCAGCTGCTGATCCTTCTCTCCCTCCCGCGGCTGTCCGCTGAAAAGCCATGCAGGGGGATCGGTGCTCACAGCTGTCCCCGCCGCACTGATCATCCTAGATTGTCACTGGACATCCATGTGTGCAGGACTGACAGGGGGCCGTGAGCGTGCTCTGCTTTTGTCCAGAACGCGCTCCGACTCTCTCGTGCGTGCTCTGACCAAGGGGAATGTAGATGTGGGCGGGGAGTCTGCCGAGTGCCGCACAACAGACCCGCCCACTGAATCTGGAATTTTTAGGGGCTCCAAATAGAGAAGGGGAGATATTTGAAAGGTAAGAATACATGCAGGAGGCATGTATATCCTTATAGTTCAGCACTATGCCATTACTTTATAATTGATGAGAGTTGGTTTGCAGCCACTTTAAGCAAATGTTTATAATACACAGCTCCTTAGCAAATAAAGTGGTTTTCTAAAAGCAGACGTCACCCAGAAAATAGAATTTTCTTGTCTCCCAGATCACTTTTTCCTGAGTTTAGATGTTGTTCCTGCTTTAGGCTCCATGCACACTGGAGCTCATAAATGGTCGTTTTTTGCAGTTTGGGTGTTTTTTTTTAACAGTCCATAAACTCCCCTCTATGTTATCCTATGTGTCCATACACACATGGACATTTTTGTACTTTTATCAGCAGTGGAGTTTATGGGCTGTTTTTCTGACTACAAAAAATGGCAAACGCTCATAAACGTTGATGAGCGTCGATAAACGCTCAAAATTGTGGCTCACCAACGTTTTTAACGTCTTTAATCCATTGGAAAAAAAAACGCTAATGCGAAAAAACGCTAATAAACGATATTGCAAAAAAACATTAAAAAACGTTGAAAGACTCACTGCACAGCTACTGGCGTTTTTATAACGTTATTTTAACGTCCAGTGTGCATGGAGCCTTAAAGAGTATCTAATTGGATCCTGGATACACATTTCCTCTAAACACAGTTAAACTGACCACAAGTGCCACCTCCAACAAGGAACAGTTATGGTTGTAAAGTATATTGAATACATTCTATTGCTTGTAGTACCATAATCCAGTTTTACTGCCAATTGTTTTTTTCTTTTTCCTCTTAGTAACACACTCATGCACCATGAGATTAGGATAAAGAATTATTATTTGGTAAGACTTATGTATGAAATATGTTTTTGTAAAGTAGACCTCCTGATAAATACACAGTTGAATTAAATAAATGGGTTTGCATGCCTAAATATATGTAATTCTGTTTATACTCTCCTGTGATTCTAACACCCCTACTACACTGCGTAGCCAGGAAGGCGTACTGTTTCCTGTTCCCGCTTTGCAGCTTCTTGGTGTCACCTGCCTGGGAATAGGGCAGTGAGGTCTTTCCTCATTTTGTAAGCTATATTAACATCTCTCTCCTCCAACCTTCACTGCCTAAAAATGATAGATTATCAGAGTTTCAGGCAGAGTTCCACTCATTTGTAAGGTTATTAAAAGTCAGCAGCTATAAAAAGTGTAGCTGCTGACTTTTAAGGCCTCATGCACACTGGACGTTAAAATAATACTATAAAAACATCAGTAGCTTTGCAGTGAGTCTTTCAACTTTTTTCAACGTTTTTGCAATAGCGTTTTTCTGCGTTAGCGTTTTTTTTTTCCATTGGATTAAAAACATTAAAAAGCGCTGGTGAGCGATGTTTTTGAGCGTTTATCAGCTTTGGAGTGTTTTTACAGCTAAAAAACGTCTCTCAGAACCCACTAGTTTTTTTTTTTTTTTTTTTACTGCTCAAAAACGCCGCTGCCCAAAACTGCTGAAACAGCCTATGTGTACATGGACACAGAGGTTAACATGATGGAGAGTTTAATGACTGTAGAAAAAAATGTCTACGGCCAAATACAGCTGCTGTAAAAACATCAAGGAAACGTCCAGTGTGCATGAGGCCTCATAATCAGACACTCTCACCTGTCCCACGGTCCAGCGATGTGGCCGCCCGAAGCCTTGCTCCTCTCCATGGCACCGTCATTGCAAGTGTGGGCACCCGGCTGTGACAGATAGAGGCTTCACAGCCGGGTGCTCGAGTCGCTCTGCACTCTTTTAGTGGCCAGGCATTCTTCTGGGACCTGTGACGTGTCCCAGAAGATTAGAGAGGGAGGGTGAGTGGAGGAGTTGCCTAGGCGACGGAAGCAGGAAGTGGGACAGAAAGTACCTGTCAAAACTAGGTACCCACATCCCCCCCCCCAAATGTGTCATGTAAGGGGTAAGGAGTGCTTAAAGCATAAGTTCCACTCTTGGGTGGAACTCCGCTTTAAAGTATATTTGTGCTAGAAGTCCAGGGCTGATACTGTTGACCTCGCCTTCTGAACATGATAGCTGGCTAGCTGTCATTTATATTTAAAGCAACATTAAACCCAAAACCAAAAATTTAATATATTGCAGCTTACCAGTCATTAAATGTGGTGGCTGCATTAGTTTTCTTTTCTTTGGTTCTTCCCTCTGTTTTCACCTGGTGATCTGGCCAGTAACACAACTCCTGTATTAGTGAGACACAACTCTGGAGGAATGAGCATAGGAAGCACAGCAGACAGCATCATTGTCAGTCTTGGGGGGGAGAGTAAGTGTTAAATATACTAGCAGATTTTTTTACACTAACAATTTGAAAACTTTTTAAACAGTTATGGCAAACCATTTTTTTTCCTTTTCGGATAAAGCTTTTACATGAATAAATAAAAGCTGATCATTTTTTAATCACCCCTGTCAGTGTTAACTGTTTTTTCTCATCCATGTAAACAGATACATTCTGCTGGAGCTTGTGAAAAACAAGAGACTTACTAGCTAGATCACCAAATGATCACCATATGAAACAAGAAGAAAAGAAAGCTTAAAAAAGAAACAAATACAGCCATCACTGATTGGCAGAATTGGTAAGCTGCAATATAATAAATGTTTGCTGTTGGGTTTAATACTGCTATGGCCATTCTTCTCTTCTGGGTCACAGCAGTGCAATTACTGTCCGCTGACATCACAAAGCCACCTCAGTCTATTTAAAGATCCTCACCATATTGTCAGGATCCACCCAGCTGCCTGACTGACGTCTGTCTCCGCCTCTCGGGGGACCCCTATCCTCCCCAGCCCGGTGCTGCAGAGAGCAGTGACTGACAGCACAGCAGTGGTAATTTTGGCAGCAATTTTCGGTTTAGTCTTAGTCTTTTGACTAAAATGCCATTTTAGTTTTAGTCCCTTTTTAGTAATCAGTAATTGTTTTAGTTTTAATCGCCTTAATCTGCAGTATATTTAGTTGACGAAAATCATTTAAGTTGCACCATTTTGTAGGGTTTTCTGAAAGCGCACCAAAGATGCAGCATGCAGGACTTTTGGCGCACTTTCAGAAAATGTGGCAAAAATTTGCGACCTTATAGTAGTCTATGGGACTGCGTCTATAACCAGGCGTAACATGCAGGAAAACTGTGAGTATGCCACCACTGTGGCCCAAAGGGCTGTTCACAATTGAAGCATTCACTGTCACTCCACTGAAAAGTGATCCATGCTCAGAACACTTTTCAGAGGCAACAAATACTCCTGCGCACAGGTGTGTTGGCTAGGTGATCCAAAAGATCAAATTGGATAATGGCTTTCGGCCTTGCTGCCCTCCAGGATAGGGATATCCTAGTAGTAGACAAAAACACAA
Source organism: Lithobates clamitans (assembly GCA_037952925.1). NCBI lineage: Eukaryota > Metazoa > Chordata > Amphibia > Anura > Ranidae > Lithobates > Lithobates clamitans. The sequence goes on along the minus strand of JBBGZY010000601.1, from coordinate 3,645,982 downwards.
AGAAAAGAGGGTGCACCAGCCTAGTGCATTATCTTTTGGTACATTTATTCAGAAAACATAATGAAAACTACTCACAAAAGTAGGAGACAATCACGCTTAAAAAGGTCTTTGACATATGGCAGTCTGTCTACTGATTGTAGTCTCTGAGCCCTGGAGAGTGGACATACGAACCGCTGCTTTCTGACGCGTTTCGAAGGTATTCCTTCTTCATCAGAGCCCACTTTTCAGAGGCATTTGACAGGCAGTGAGGAGGTGATATCACATTTCCTCACTGCCTGTTTTAACCTCCTAAATTCCAACCCCTCAAGGTAATGGCATGGTACTATTAGAGCTGGAAGAAAGAAAGCTAAGAAAAGGTTCCGCTGCGGGACAACATAAGAAAGAGGAGGAGGGGAAGAAATGGCGGGAAGGGATTGACGGAGAAGTGGAAGAGTACGGTCACAGTGCTGAACTGCTCATTCAATGGCTTCATATTTCATTTGCTTGATTGAAACGTTCCCACCCACACAGTCTCTTTACATATACAGCACACGGACGGTCTGCATGGAGGGAGGGGCAGGCACAGGGATGTAGAGCAGATCCAGCCTCTCCCATTCGTGTGGAGGGGTGGGAATGTGCTGTCCAGACGCTCGTAGCCCAGGCTCAGTGAGAACGCAAAGCAGACACTCATGTGAGAGATGCAGCCGACATCCTTAGTACAGCACTAACTGCTAAACATGGAGCTCTATGGAAGCCGAAAAGTTCACAAGGCTAAACGTCCCTCCTTCATGTTTTCGATTGAAAATAGAAATCATTTTCATCATAATTTTCGTCAGTGGTGTACCTTTCGTCATTGTAAAAAGGCCACTGACGAAAATTGTGACAAATGTTTTCATTGACGATATTAACAAAACACTGACTGACAGTCGCTGTTCTTCGCTCCTAGAAGACCAAGAACTGAATGATGAGTGATGCTACAGCATTGAGGTGCATATGTATGTTTGTTTTTATGTTTGTTTTTATTTACCCCATAATATAATTTAAGAAGGAAGGGGTCTGTCTAAGCTCTGAACTAACTAGGCCTAACATATAGGGAAACTGGATTATATCAATAATAAACTTGGAAATGATAAGTTGTTCTTAAACTGAATTGATACTAGATGCTAGCCCCAGGATCTTAAAGCAGTTTTTTAGTTTAATGTATTTTCTGCAATAAGGTAAAAATCTTTCCCTGTGTAGCTCCCCCCTAGCTGTGCTCTTTCTCTTGACCGCTCTCACCACATCAAGACAATGTAGTGACTTCTCTTTCCTAGAACTTGGTTATGGAAAACACGATGGTAGGACAAGCCATCACTTGTCTGTATATAGTGTGTGTGTATAAAAGTGCATTGAAGGATATGTAATGCATTGTACATGCTGCAATAAAGTTCATTGTAAGATGATAAATTTGGCATAATGCAGCTTCCTCTGTTGTGGACTTGGAACTCTGGGATAGGACAGACTCCAAACAACATAGCACCCACGTCCAGTGGTCAAGGCGAAAGTCCACCTTGAGCGGTGCCATCTGCTGCTGATATTGGGTTTGTACCTACTATTCAGTGCGTACCAGTGTCACCTGTAAACTCACAATGAGGTGTAAAATAAAAGGCAAAGCACACAGTTCAGAAGCGATCAGGTACAGGTAATATTTTTCAGCAGTGTTACTTTAGTGAAGAATTTAATAATCAAGTTGACTTTTAGTAAATCTGCCTCATGACATTTTTCTAAACTCCTTGCTGTGCAGCAGAATTTGCTTTTGTGTGACACCCTCACGGCATTCTTCTATGGTATCCTAAAGATCGTTTTTGCACCACTAATATAACAACATTTTTAGCAGCTGTTGAAGACCATAGATTGAAATTTGTCTGGTTCAGCAGGGACCGACCAAATATCTTTCAGTGTGTGGCCGTCATTTGATCAACTTTTTATGAAAGGCAATTGTTGAAATTTTTTTTTTTTTTCGATCAGCATTTGTAGCATCTGATCAGTGTATTCTGACAGCAGTGTCTCAGTGGCTTCAGGAAAAAAACATCCATGGCAAGCTCAAAGGAGAAGTACAGCCAAAGCTCGTTTGGCTGTACTTCTATGGATCACAAGAGAGCAGTCTGCACTCTTGCAACCCGTTTTCAGCAGACACAGGGCTGAAGTCACAGAGCCAGTCCAAGCTGGGGAAGGATTGTGACCATATGGTTGGGATCCGCCCACATGCCTGGACCGGTGTCTTGCCGAGAAAGTTCCTTCGGCGGATAAGTTCCCCCCTGTACTGCGCAAGTTCTGCGCTTGCGCAGTACGAATGACCAGGAGCCACTGAAAATAGCCGAAGATAAAAAATCTTCAATCAGCTGTACATGGCGCCTACATCCTAGGTCCAGGCTGAAGCCCCACCATCCAAGTCGACCTAGAGGGGGAATAAAAAAAGTGGCGAGCGAAGCGAGGCCGTGCCCGAAGCACGGCGAGCGAAGCGAGCCCGCGAGGGGCACTCTTACAGGCGCCGTCTACAGCTGATTTCTTCTGTATTTCGCTTCTGCTATTTCCGCCGGCTCCTACTGCGCAGGCGCTGCGCCTGCGCAGTAGATGGGGGTCCTTATCCGCCGAGAGGAACTTTCTCGGCAGAACACCGGCACCCGGCTAAGCCTCTTGGTGAGCCACTGAGAGCCTCAGCCAGCTGCTCCCACCCCCTCCACAGCCCAGCACTCCAGTGAGCCCCAGGGGGCAGAGCAGAGAACTGTTGACTGACAGTCACTGGCTCTCTGCTTAGGGGCCCTGAGAACTGAGCGATTGGCAGTATTTGATTGCTCGGTTCTCAGTCTTAGAGCTGACGGGGGACAGATGGAGCATCGAACAGGTGCTACATGCACCTAGGTAAGTATGATTAAAAAAAATGAAAATCCCATACTTCTCCCAAAAAAGTGTTAATTTCGTAGACGAAATTAACACTATTTTAGGCTACTAAAATACGACTAAAACAATTCAGGTGACTAAAATGGCATTTTAGTCAAAAGGCTATAACTACAACTACCGTAATTCATATTTGACTTGAAAATTACCACTGGTCAAAAGTCCCTAATTGCTTTATAATACTTGGAGGCTGGCTGCTTAAACGGGCCATAGATGAGTCAAAAACTGAAGGAAAATTCTTGTCGATCATCAGGTCGCTCGTTTTTCACATCATTAGTGTACCATCTGTGATGCAAGATTTTTGTGGCGCAATCAAAAGTGTCTGATCCAACATGCTAGATTTTTTAAAGAAAAATGAAAAAAATAATGGCACAGTCGTATGCTCCATTTTCGTTTTTCAGTGACAGAATGTTCGGTTTTCGAATCGTCTATGACTGGCCTTATATACATCTGCATTCTCAGTGGATAGGGTTTCTGTACCAGTCTCTGCTGCTGTAACTACTGGGCAATTTGTCTTTAGGCCAAATAGGTTAATTAAGTTCCCTTCACTGATATTTCCATAGGAGAGCGTGAGGAATCTGAAGGGGTAGGCTTGGCTAATGAGGGAAAGTGGATGTCCAAGAAAAGCAGCTGGTAGAAGTTGTTTCCAGTGTGATGTGAAAGACAAACAGAAGCACTGAATACTGTGAAAATAACATTCCACAGTCAGGATCTGCTTTACTGGAACATTTCCACTATGTCGTAATGATCATTTCAGTGTTAGACATTGTGCAGCACTGATCCTAAAGTCATCTTTTACTTTGCCCATTAAAGACATATTGGGGTTGATTTACTAAAACTGGAGAGTGCAAAATCTGGTGCAGCTCTGCATAGAAACCAGCTTTCAGTTTTTATTTTTTCGGTCAAAGAACTGAACTCCACTTTTAGTAAATCAACCCCATTGACAGGTTCCACCATCCACTGATACTCGCCTTCACTCACTCTCCTGCCATACAGTTTATCTGTTAGAGTCCTGAGTCTAATCCCTGTGTAAGCTCAGTGACGTTCGGTGTCAGAGCTCACATAAGGTAAATGACCTTCTGCCCTCCACCTGCGGGACAGGGTTTAGGTCTGGTAATTGGCCTCTCACATGTTAACATTGCATCTTAGGAGAAAAGGATGAAGATCAGGTTCTCCCCTATATCTGGAAGTACCAGGTATTTTGACACATGAATGGAGCATCAGGGGAGTGAGAAGAGTATAAAACAGTGGGCTTTCAAGAGAACCTGTCACTTTGCTCTAAACAGGTGCCTTGAATTAAAGTAAACTAGTAAACAACTGCTTATTTGGGACATGATAAACATCATCCTACCAGTAAACAAAAAGAAACACAAACTGTTGTATAGACCAGCATATATCAACCACTTTCCAAAAAAAAGTTATTTTCAGGCTTGATGCACACCAGTCCAGGACTAGGTTCACCTTACTGCGTGTCAGGGAATGCATGCAAAATCATTCATGTTCCTGATATGCCAACAAACATGCTGTTCCTAAGCAGACGTGCAAGAGTGTCATTTAATCCTAAACACAGTGCGTTTTCGGTGTGGTGCAATTTAAAAAAAAAAATAAGGGAACTTCTTTCTCTGTGTTTCTGTGGGTAGCAATGACCATTGAAATAAATGGGCTGCCCTACACGCAGAACACAACCACACAGATGGGAAGAGCTTGATCTCCGACTGGGAGAGAGAGAAGCAGCAAAAAGAACCAGTACCTTATGTTGTAGTGCTCATGGGGAAAAAATGAGCATGCTGACAGGTGAGACTAGAGTAACAGAGATGAGTTTATCAATTTGTTGCTTCTCCTTTCACAGACTGAGGGAGGGACAAGACTCATAGATGTTGATTTAACTGTAGCAGAGAAAATTCAGGCCTTATGACCTGTGTGTGGCATAACTGTGTAAATCTCAGAATTTAATGGACAAAAATACAAATCCTTTGGCAGGTACATCAGCTCCCAAATATGCATTTCATCTGGGTTTTTAGCAGTTTGCCTACAGATCAGCTTTAAAGCACCAACATACAATATTTCGTAACCTTGTCACAACAATGCACGTCACATACTGTACCTAGACTGTAAAAAATAAAAATAACTCTCGGCTCCCAAGAGTGAAAAGTCTTCAGAGTTTGCAGCTAAAATAAAAAACACAAAAATCAGCACAAGGGACATAAGTTACAGTCAGTAGGATGTGTCCTTTGAGCTGACTCTTCTTTTGTTAGGTGACATGCTCCTCCGTCCATGCCCCTTTCCGTTGTGGCAGGGGTTAACAGAACTAAGGGGCTGTCACGGCCTCTCCCCCTTTTAGAAGTGCCTGACTATGTCTGCTCTTTCCGTCCAGCTCCACCATTTTTCAAAGCTGTTCTACAGCATGTATGAATGAAAAGTGATCTATGAATGGAAGATTGGAGGATAACTGATAGGTCTGCCTACTCCATTCATAGATCCTTTTTTGTTCACAGAGGCTGTAGCAGTACAGTTTCTATGAATGGTGGAACTGGGCGGAAAGGAGGGCATAGTCAGGCAGTCTTAATGAGAGCCTGTGACAGCCCCTTAGTTTTATTAACCCCACCACAGCATAAGATTATGGGGGTGGAGGGGACATAGACAAAGAATGGTTTCACCTAGTGGAAGAAGCATCATCACAAGGAACACATCCTACTGAGTGTAAAGCTGGCCCTACATGGTTCGATTCTTGGCCAGTTCATAAAAACCAAATACTTACCTGAGTTCTGGATTGATCCAGCACTGTGCCAGTCTGCAGCAGTGCTGGTTCTCTATCTGTCCCCTCTCACAAGCTTAGAGCCAGTGGCTCCGCCTGCTGTCAATTAAATGCTGTGAGGAGGGAACAGGATTGGGGCTGAGCCATACTATATATGTCAGTAGATAGGCGCACACAGCCAAGTCAGGAGGAAGCCTGCATGTGTGCCCCATAGGAAACCACTTCTTATGGGGGAGCACTAAGAAGAGCCAAGAGCGCCGGCGGTGGACCCCAGAAGAGGAGGATCAGGCCACTCTGTGCAATACGATGATTCTCTCACAAGACTCTGGTCCGGCCGCACATGGAGTATGCCGTCCAGTTCTGGGCACCAGTCCTCAGGAAGGATGTGAAACAGAGGGGGGTTGGGGAGCGCTAAATAATGGACAAAAAGGTGAAAAAGTGGGTACATATATATCAAAAGAAATAAAATTCAAATATAAAAATATAAATCAACCTGCCCATGTATATAAACTTAAGTGAACAAAATTCATAAACCTGAATATCAGTGAACAATAATAATGGTGCAATCGTGACATGTGACGTCAAAAAGTTATAAAATAATTATATCAGATATGAATAAGCATCAATAACAAAGTCCATCCAAAAATTGGTGTAAAATCCTGATGTAAATCTTCATAACAAAAAACGTGAGCAGCAAAATCCCTTCACCATCACTGAACAAAATACACCAATGTGCTCATGGAAATGGATGTCCGCTTACCAGATGAAGTTGACCAATTTAATTAAAAAAAGGTCAAATAGGCTTTAGCAAGATATTGCTTGCTGCAAGTGAAATATACCAGACTCTTGTCCTCACATCACAGGGTCTCACGCATGGGATATAAAATAGATGGAGAGGAACCAAATATAGTGTAATACCATTTATTGAGAATAAAAGAAAAACAGAACATAGCCAAATGGCTACTCACATAGAAAGTGCCATCGCCCGGCACTGAGGCTGGAAAGCGTGTCTAGGAACGAAAAATCCGATCTGTGGGAGAGATTTCCCAAATAATCACGGCAACGGCGTGCGTTCCACCCTCGACGGACAGACGAACCACGGAGGCCGGAAGTGATGTAATTGCGTGACCAAGTACCGCCTCGACGTACGTTTCGTTTCACACGTCTTCAGGAAGCCTTCCTGAAGACGTGTGAAACGAAACGTACGTCGAGGCGGTACTTGGTCACGCAATTACATCACTTCCGGCCTCCGTGGTTCGTCTGTCCGTCGAGGGTGGAACGCACGCCGTTGCCGTGATTATTTGGGAAATCTCTCCCACAGATCGGATTTTTCGTTCCTAGACACGCTTTCCAGCCTCAGTGCCGGGCGATGGCACTTTCTATGTGAGTAGCCATTTGGCTATGTTCTGTTTTTCTTTTATTCTCAATAAATGGTATTACACTATATTTGGTTCCTCTCCATCTATTTTATATCCCATGCGTGAGACCCTGTGATGTGAGGACAAGAGTCTGGTATATTTCACTTGCAGCAAGCAATATCTTGCTAAAGCCTATTTGACCTTTTTTTAATTAAATTGGTCAACTTCATCTGGTAAGCGGACATCCATTTCCATGAGCACATTGGTGTATTTTGTTCAGTGATGGTGAAGGGATTTTGCTGCTCACGTTTTTTGTTATGAAGATTTACATCAGGATTTTACACCAATTTTTGGATGGACTTTGTTATTGATGCTTATTCATATCTGATATAATTATTTTATAACTTTTTGACGTCACATGTCACGATTGCACCATTATTATTGTTCACTGATATTCAGGTTTATGAATTTTGTTCACTTAAGTTTATATACATGGGCAGGTTGATTTATATTTTTATATTTGAATTTTATTTCTTTTGATATATATGTACCCACTTTTTCACCTTTTTGTCCATTATTTAGCGCTCCCCAACCCCCCTCTGTTTCACATTTATGCATTTATGGAATTTTTTCCATTTTTTGCTTAGGGTGTAGCTGCTTCACTTTAGGTTTTCTTACTTCATTTGGCGCGGAATTATTTATTATTTTCTCAGGAAGGATGTACTGGAACTGAAAAACAGAGAACGGCAACAAAGCTAATTAAGGAACTGGAGGATCTTAGCTATGGGGAAAGACAACAATCTTTGAACTTATTCTCTCTGGAGAGGAGACGCTTGAGAGGGGATATGATGTTGATGTACAAATACAGTACTGGTGACCCTAGCATTGTGAACAAACTTTTCAGTGACAGGGAATTTAAAAAGAAACATGGCCATTCACAAAAATTAAAAGAGAAAGCAGGTTAACCTTAAACTGCGTAAAGGGTTCTTTACTGTCGGAGTGGTAAGAATGTGGAATTCTCTTGCACAAGCAGTGATATCAGCGGGGAGCATTGATAATAAAAAAAAAAAAAATATTAGATGGGTACCTTAACGACCACAACATACAGGGGTATACAATGTACTATTAACATTAACACACACACACATAGGTTGAACTGGATGAACTTGTGTCTTTTTTTTTTTTTTTTTTCAATCTCACCTAATATGTAACTATGTAATACAAATACACGGAGCAGGTAAGTATAACATGTTTGATATAAAAATAAAAAATAAATGCCTTTACAATGATTTTAAATCAGTGATTTGAAAGGTGTAGATGCTGCTATGCTGTGGGCAACACCACTGTGTTCTGTTAATGTTCTCGCAACACAATCCCTTTTTTAAATTGCAGTAAACCTCAATATATATCTCAGAAATAATACAACAAAGTTAAACATTTGTCTGACAAGCAAACATAGAAAGTTGTTGTTGGTTTCATTTGTGTACAGTCTGCTTCTTTGTGATAGTTTTAGTGGCTTTTATATTGACATGAATCTCTAAAAGCTCAGTTGCCTTTATCGTACTTCTACATTGCACAGCCTATAGTTTCTGCAGAGCTCTGATTTTTGTCATCGTTTAGATATTTTCTCTGTTATTGAATAATTGGTTTCTTTCCTGCAGGAGGATTAGATGCCTTTTTCTTCTGTAAAAGATGAGTGCAGAGTGTTCCTCATCATCAGCACTACCAAAGTGCAGGGTACAGTCTGCCCTGAAGAAGATTTTTGGATTTGACTCTTTTCGGTCTGATCTGCAGGAGAATGCAACTCGTACTGTGGTTAGAGGTGACTGACGTTTTCATACGCTTTTCTTATTTCTTAGTAGATTTAGTGCAGGGAATTAAAGTGGTTGTAAAGGTAAAGGTTTTTTTTTACCCTAATGCATTCACATTTAATAGTAGCCCCCCAGTCCCCCATTAATACTTACCCGAGCCCGATCTTGATATAGTGCTGTGCACATTTGCAGCAGATCTTCACTCCTCTCCTCTTTTCCCGGCTCTCACAGGCTTGGCTGAAAGCAGCTGGAGTCATTGGCTCATTTTGCTGTCAGTCAAACCTGTGAGCAGAGAGTGGCGGGTGGGGCCGTGCCAGGCTGTGTATCTGAATAGACACAAACAGCTGGGCTCGGAAGTGAGCATGTACCACTGCCCCCTAGGAAGCAGCTTCCACTGGGGGGCACTCAGTAGGTGGGGAGGAGCCAGGAGCGCTGGTGCGGGAACCCAGAAGAGAAGGATTGGGGCTGTTCTGTGCAAAGCAATTGCACAGTAGAGGTAAATCACTGCAGTTTGAATGTGCCCATCTACCACAAATTTACAGCTGCAGAGGAACCTGACCCTCAATGTTGCTGAGGACAATGTTGTCTACAACTATCTCACCCCACCTATGTACAACACGTAAAGTTTGGCAGGGGGAAAACATACCCCTAGAAGTCTAGCCCATGTCCTCCTCCTCACTGCTGGCATCTCAACCCTCCTTCTCCTCATGCACCTCCTGTGTTTGGTGCAGCAGAAAGTCTTCCTCTTTCTCCTGTTGCTGTGCCTCGCATGCCCAACCTTGTACAACACGTACTTGCTCCAGCTGGAACGCCAGAGGGATTTCATTGCTGACCCCCACAATGTCACGGCTCACCATTCTGGTTGTAAGTGGTGACAAGACGGTAGATAAGTCTTGAGTGATGAGCCACTGCCATGGTGAAAAACACCCAGATCCTGTTTTTGTCCCATACTCCATTAAATACTCATTAGCAGCCTACTGATGCAAGTTCAACTGCTGTAGCATGGCCAAGGTCGAGATCCAGCATGAGGGCAGTTTTACATATCAAGCGATTTTCGGCCCATGTGTACCCATCTTTAAGGTATAAGACTTCCATCCTTATTGCTTGAGGCTGTAGATGTTGGAGTGGGTACAGATAGAGATTTCTGTTTAGTGCGGGGAGAGGTAGAAAAAGGCTTGTGGGAAGGAGGAGTTCAGGCCTTTTGCTGTTGACTGATATTATTTCTGTGTTGTGCCCACAGAGCTTTGTGGTGAATATTCTTATCTCTCCTCATGCATGTGGTACCCAAGTAAGCTGCAGAAGAAAACTGGCTATTGGTTTTCTCTGCCCGTTGTCACCTCACTCTATGTTCCTGGCATTCCCTTCCTCAACATTGGATACAATTAATCCCAGTTCATCCCACTGCAGCAAGTTACTGATGGTGTACTTAAATACTTCAGCTGATTCTCAATACCAATTTTGGTGATACCATGAAGATTAGCTGTAAAAGAGGAAGAAGAGGGAACATTTGCAGCTGTTGATGACCCTGTGTGCCTGGCAGAAGGAGGAAGAGGATAATGCTAAAGGCTTGGTTACCCATTCCCTCACCTCCTCCATGAGCTCTTTATAGCACATCCACTACTAGAAAGGAAAAACAGATGTGTCCTCTCTTTCAAAAGTGCGACCTGATCACCACTGTGGTCTTCAAATACAGAACCCTCTCTCCCCTTACTAGCAGCATGCGAAGAACATCTGCCTCTCCCTTTTAGACCTCCCAGACATGGTGAAGATGGGATTGCCTCATTTTATTATCGCCCATGGCATTATGGGATTGCGAATGTGATACTTCACAATGTGGTGACTTGGTTCGATAAACTGGACCTCATTAATATGTGCTGCTGACCCCAAGAAAAAATAAAATTAAAGACCCTATCACAAATATATAAAAATAAAATTACCCCCCCCCCCAAAAAAAACCCCCAAAAAACAAATTAAACACTAAACCCCAGACACTCCCCTTTTCCTAGCAGAAAGAAATCAAGATTTGACTTGAAAGAAAATAAAAAAAGACCCAAGACCCGTGGTTATTTTCCCTCCACTGTGACGAACACAATAAACGGACTACCTGAGGCTATCCAGTGCCAGAAGTGCATAGGTTGATCATCTAATTAGATTATGATTTTTCTGTTTTAGGGCTTGTTCACTCTATTGGTGCGTTGGGACTGCGTTAGGCAACCTTTTCCAGTGTAGTTCTAACACATGCCAAGTGAAAACCCTTGTTCCTCATGAGGCTAGTTCACATCACTTTGGTGTGCACTGAAAAAAAGTACTGCATGAAGTACTTTTTCCAACACAGCATTGTGTAGCACAATCCACTGCCTTGCATCATGCTGAAGGCAGTAGAAGTAAATGAAATGTCATTTGAGACCTCTCAATAAAGCTCTAATCAATGAGCCCTTACTCTTCTTTTTTTTATTACTTATATCATATTGTGTGGTGTCTTTTTCAGGTGACAAAGATGTGTTCGTGTGCATGCCAACTGGAGCTGGCAAGTCTCTCTGTTATCAGCTTCCTGCCGTTCTTTCAGTGGGAATTACTATTGTTATCTCTCCACTCATTGCACTGATTCAGGTAATGACAGAAACCCTTAAGCAAGCCATACATGGAGCAAATTTCTTTCCTGCAACCACCATTGTATTGTCCTGGCGGGGGCGGGGTGTGGCGGGGGAAGCCACCCCCACCGGGAGAAGACCTTGATTATTACCAGCCGCTAGCGATAATCGCTTGCAAAATTTAGTAGGCTGGTTGCACCCAAGTTGATCGATCAATCAACTTGGTACATTCAGCTGGCCCATACATGGTTCAAATCGGGAACCGGCCGAGTTACGAACTGTTTATGACCGCCCATACAGTATATTCACATTTGTGGTATTGGTTAGCAAGACCTCATACACTGTTACATATTTTCTGTAAACCTTATACATGAGAATACTTTGTTGCACATTTCCAGTAATCCCAACACTGTTGCCTATTGACAAAGATTGCAGCAGAGGAGTGCCCTTGTAGGCTGGGTTCACACGGAGCAGATCCGTTGGACGGACTCCGCTAGCTCAGCGAGAGATCGCTCCGTTGATCCCCGCTGAGCAGGCGGATGACAGCTCCATCTCGGCTCACTGTGCAGGAATGGACCTGTCAGAGCCCTGCTGTTTTCTATGGGGAGATCGGATGAAAACGGACAGCCTGTCCGTTTTCATCCGATCCCATCAGATCCACTGGACGGATGGTGAACGTATCGCCATCCGTCTGTTTTGAGCGGATCCTGTCGGTTCAGATGGCAGGCGGGCGTCAGCAGACACTGACATCCGCCTGCCCAAAGAAGTTAATGGGTGGCCACCCGTTGACTTCTATGGCCAATCGTGTGTAGGGGGCCTTAATGAACATATTTGCACAGACTGAGACAAACCTGTGTAGTAACATTATTTGTCTTAATCATACAGGACACAAGCTGGGTATTCATAGACCCCCCTCCCAGATTATAGACTGTTAGCTCTTAGGTGATTGGACGGTGGCACATGCTTTGCTGGGTATGCCCTCTGGGCTCCCTTAACCCCACCCTGCAATTCTTTTCTAGTGTCCTTATGTTTTGGACCTCTGCTGTGGAGATGTTTTCTGTGCTTAACCAGTTTTCTTTTTGTTTTCCTTTTATCTTACGTTATTCAATTGACTTTTCACTGACTTCTAATCTAACAATAGAAGCAGTGCATCCAGATGGGTGTAACTCTGGTAATACCAGGGATACACTGCATGTTCACATTCCCTAACATTGGCAGTTTTCCCAATAACATTCATTGTTGTGATTTTTTTTTTTTTTTGGCAACCAGATTTGACCAGTGAATCTAAGATGCTTGAGTTCAATATCTTTTTATAAACAGGTTGCTAAATGTACGGTAATTGGAAGCTGTATGTAAATATAGTTGTGTGTTTTTATATATCTCTATGCTCTGCTGTTTTTAGAGTGTAATATCTTTTGTGTACAGTGCCTGTAACATTTACTGTTTCTTATTAACTCCTAGTTAGTTAAAAAGTTAGTTCATTTCACATAAATTTATTTTTTTAGGCTTCGATAGAGTCTGTTGGGTTTAATCACCCATTGGCTTCTTTCTACGGGACTTCTGCAGTAACATCTGTATTCTGGAATATCTGTGCCATAGTTCTTGGCTTTGAGCATTGTTGTCCTCTGCTGCATTCTATATTATGTTATTATGAGTCCCTGGGAAATACAAGAGCTATTGTCTCTTTTGTTCAGTATTTTATAGCTGAACTCAAGGCATAGTTTATTTACCTGAATTTGTATTAATTTCAGCCTCCTGTAGTTTCCTGTACAACAGTTCCTAGACTGACGGAGGGGTAGTGAGCACCCTGAGCCAAAAGGATCTGATCCATGTATATGTGCTGAGAAAAAACATGCTGACGGAAGAAGAGACCAGAATGTTGGACTTTTCATTCTGAAGCTGCTTTTTAATTGCCCAAATACAGTCTTGGGACAGGTTGGGGACCAAGCCGTGTTGTCTAACTACGAGAAAAAGTGGTTGGGGACCAAGCTGTGTTGCGTAACTTTAGTGGAGAAAAGGTGAGGTTTACTAACCTAGCTGTCCTGTCTGCCAGGGCTGTGTAAGTGTGTTCACAATCATGGTTGGAGGGTGGAAAACCAAGCACTTGAACCATGCTTTTACAGTCCCCCATTTATGTGAGTAGGGCCACTCTACAAGCACCCCGCATCCGTGTGTAGTGCAGTCGGTTGCGGCACGCTGGTGCAGAGATTAAAGGGTTAAAGCAGCCTCACCACTTGTCAGATGCTCTTTGAAGAGCAGTCTGAACTCAGATCACTCTTCAGAGAGCAAAGCTAGTGTGGACGAGCCCTAAGTCTCAGTACTGGCTGAGCAAATACTTGGCAGATAAAACAACTCCCATATTTCAAAATTGTATTCAGCTGTGGTTCAGGAAGGTCCTGCTATAATAACATCAGTAAGGCTACTTGCACACGTATCTGCTACAAAAACGCATATGCGATTGATGAATTTTTTTAAAAAGTACATGTGACCCAAAAGCACATCGGGGATGTGTTTTTGCGTTTTCCATTGAATTCAATGGAAAGGTGCTATTTTTTTTTTCTTTAACTGACCAAACAATGTGGCAAAAAGTTTTTTTTTACACTGCAACGGACCAGTGTGAAGAAATACATAGAATTTAAAGGGAAGCCTTTTTCTTTTCCTTGCACTTTTTTTTTAAACACTTTTTTTTTTGTTCCAATATACAGGATCAAATAGACCACCTTGTAGCCCTGAAAATTAAAGCCTGCTCCCTCAACTCCAAACTGCCCGCTGCAGAACGCAAACAAATCATGCAAGATCTGGAGTGTGAGAGCCCCAAAACCAAGCTTCTGTATATCACCCCTGAAATGGCCGCTGCCTCATCTTTTCAGCCCACCCTGAACATGCTGCTTTCTCGGGGCCTCCTGTCCTATCTCATCATAGACGAAGCCCATTGTGTCTCTGAATGGGGCCATGATTTTCGTCCTGATTACCAGCGTTTGGGGACCTTGAGAACTCGCTTGTCGCAAATACCCTGTGTTGCTCTCACTGCCACAGCCACCAAGCAAGTACAAGATGACATTATATCATCACTGAAGCTGCGCCAACCAATTGCAATGTTCAAAACACCTTGCTTTCGTTTCAATCTTTTCTATGATGTTCAGATGAAGGAGCTTTTGTCAGATCCTTATGGGAACCTCAAGGATTTTTGTTTGAAAGCTCTAGGAGAGAAGAAACCTACAGGGGTAAGAAAAATTCAATCAAATAAACTGGAATGGTAAATTGTGTTCATGATTTACCAACTGCTTACTTTAATTGCCAGTATAACCTTATGGCATGCATGTCTGTTACCTTTTAAAACACTAACAAATCTAAAATCCAGTCTTAAATATACACTATATTAACTAAAGTATTGAGACGCCTGCCTTCACACGCACATGACATCCCAGTCTTAGTCCGTGGGGTTCAGTGTTGTGTTGGCCCACCCTTAGCGGCTATAACAGCTTCACAGATGCATACTTTAGCTGGTCATACGCTGTCAGCTTTTTTTCAACCTACTGGCTGAACAAAAAAAGAACAAAACGCACAAATGTCCCGTCCCCCCCCCCCCCCCCCTTCTGAGAAATGGCATTCTGACCGGCTGCCGTCATATTGCACTGATCAATGGCTGCAGCTGCTTTTCGAGAAGAGTTTTCCAATATATCCCTTTTAAAAGAGGTTTATCAGAAGATTTGGTTAAAACACGTAAAAGCCAGAAGATTGTTTTGTTTTTCTAGGGCAGGTTATAAAACATAAGGAGGCATTTAAAAAGTTTGCCAACAGATATTTCTGGTAAGCTACGTAATACATTGGTCTGCTCATACACAGGGTTTCCCTGGCTGTGGAATAGTGTACTGCCGTACCAGAGACTCTTGTGAGGAAGTGGCAATACAATTGACTCAGCGAGGCGTCCCCTCCAAGGCCTATCATGCTGGTAAGTGACAGTTTATAGATTAAACCATTTTTTGCATAGTATACTTTAAAAACATAATTTAACAAAAATACAAATGTTTTTCTTTATTAGGTCTCAAAGCAGGAGATAGAGTGAGTATCCAGAATCAGTGGATGGACGAGGTTGTTCCAGTTATAGTGGCCACCATCAGCTTTGGAATGGGAGTGGATAAAGCCAATGTGAGGTGTGTTGCTCTGATTGTAATATTAGGATGTAGGAAATCTATTCATTACAATCCTGTATTAATGTGCCTTTTATTTGTGGCAGGTTTGTTGCTCACTGGAATGTTGCCAAGTCATTGGCTGGCTACTACCAAGAATCAGGACGGGCTGGCCGAGATGGCAGGCAATCTTTTTGCCGCGTCTACTACTCCCGTACTGACAGGGACCAAGTCAGCTTTCTTATCAAAAACGAGATCACAAAAGCTCAGGTGAGTTTAAGCATCCAAGGCTAAACTACTCATATGCTGCTTGAATTTAGAGTATTTTAAAAGAAAATATTTAAAGGACTAATTTACTTTTAGTGAAATTGTACCTTATGAACCCCCTCTATAGTTCTTGCTTGTGCGGTAAATACTTATTCACATCCCCACCCCTAATATTTTTGCTGTGCGGTGCTGGAGGGCACTGTACAATTTTTCTCCTAAACAATCCCAGCTAAACCTTGCAACCGCTATGCATGCATGCTGCTGTCCCTGTTCCTTCCTATGAATAGGTCCATACTCAAGGAGTCATCTATAGAGTTGAATAGGACTGTGGCAGCAAAAAAAAAGTCAGGACTCCACTAACCAGGTCTGGAGTACTACTACTAACAATTACCCAGATCTGGAGTACTACTACTAACCATTACCCAGGTCTGGAGTACTACTACTAACCATTACTCAGGTCTAGAGTACTACTACTAACCACCACCCAGGTCTGGAGTACTACTACTAACCACCACCCAGGTCTGGGGTACTACTACTAACCACCACCCAGGTCTGGGGTACTACTACTAACCACCACCCAGGTCTGGGGTACTACTACTAACCACCACCCAGGTCTGGGGTACTACTACTAACCACCACCCAGGTCTGGGGTACTACTACTAACCACCACCCAGGTCTGGGGTACTACTACTAACCACCACCCAGGTCTGGGGTACTACTACTAACCACCACCCAGGTCTGGGGTACTACTACTAACCACCACCCAGGTCTGGGGTACTACTACTAACCACCACCCAGGTCTGGGGTACTACTACTAACCACCACCCAGGTCTGGGGTACTACTACTAACCACCACCCAGGTCTGGGGTACTACTACTAACCACCACCCAGGTCTGGGGTACTACTACTAACCACCACCCAGGTCTGGGGTACTACTACTAACCACCACCCAGGTCTGGGGTACTACTACTAACCACCACCCAGGTCTGGGGTACTACTACTAACCACCACCCAGGTCTGGGGTACTACTACTAACCACCACCCGGGTCTGGGGTACTACTACTAACCACCACCCGGGTCTGGGGTACTACTACTAACCACCACCCGGGTCTGGGGTACTACTACTAACCACCACCCGGGTCTGGGGTACTACTACTAACCACCACCCGGGTCTGGACTACTAATACTAACCGCCACGCGGGTCTGGAGTACTACTATTAACCACCACCCAGGTCTGGAGTACTACTAACCACCACCCAGGTCTGGAGTACTACTACTAACCACCACCAAGGTTTGGAGTCCCTGGTATATTACATATACAACTTTAATCCCAAGAAACCTGCATAAGAGGCCACGCCTCAAAACTTATCTCATCCAAATGAAAATTCTCACTCCAGCAAGTAATCAAAAGTAATTAGAACTGTGCCCCCTAAAAATATTATTCATTACAAAATGTATGGATTAAAATACCATGTTAAGTACATAGACACTTGGTAAATATCTGCTGGCCACTGCATTATAGCATGTTCCAATATACACAGTACTTATAGCAGTCCTTTTTTTTTCAGTAGGTGTTGAATGTTGTTCACAGACAGCTACAACTGAAAAGAGCTCTGCCAAAGCAATCTATATCCGCTCAATAGGGACTGAGACTCATTCAGTAAAAATATACTGTATCTCTAGAATCATGTATGTCCTTATGAGATGTCTCAACACCACTAATAATGCAATGCTTGAACTGGGATCTTTTCAGTTGTATAGCTGTTTGTTAAGCTCCCTGGCGGTATTCCCGAGTCTGGCTCGGGGTGGAATTTCAGAACCAAAAGCGGTTACCCCGAGCCAGACTCGGGATCGCATCGAAGGATCCAGGAAGAGGTCACTTACCTTGTCCCCTGGATCCTGCGATGTCTCCCCGCAGTGTGAGCGGCTCATCCTCCACACAATTCATCATGGAGCCGAGCTCCGTGGTTTCTCCAGTGGCCTGCATGCAGTTTTATATCATAAAAAACTGTTCTTTCTGCCTGGAAACTGGAGATTGTCCATAGCAACCAAAACCGTCCTTTTACATCAAAAGTGGTTTTAGACCAGCTAGAAAACAGCGATAATAAATTAGAATCACTTGCAGAATTGAGCGATAGTGATTTGTGGGGAGATCCGTCATCAAACACTGAAAAGTAATGACAGCGACAATTCTGCAACTGAGCAAATTTCAGTGTTTTTGATTACATTATTGAATAATTTTTATTATTATTATATTATTATTTGGTATAATTATTTATAGTTATTTATTATATTATAATTTATGATTTTGTGTTTCAAACTTTATCATACCCGAGATGTCTACTACTGGTTTGGACAGATTTAAGTGAGTTATTCCTAAGAATTATAGGCCTACAATATAAAACGCCAAATTTCCATGCAAAATAATGGTACCGCTTTCAGCATCAAAAATATGAAATAATCATACCGCCAGGGAGGTTAACTGTATTTAGTAAAAAATATATATATGTGTTGAATGCGCTACTCTAAAACACACCACTCTGTTATATTCCAGATTTACACAATCATTATGCCCCCCAAAATTCTACATACAGTAGTGTCCCACTTTCTCACCCTACTGGGTGTACTTTACATAAATTACAACATAAATATATGCAAAAATTAGTGCGTGACATTTATAACCAGATTAAAATGTCCAAATTCATGTGCAATGTGCAATTAATGCCAAGATCTCTGTAGTATGTGTCATCCGTGACTTTCCGTGACCCCTTCACCACTTTAGTGCCAAGAACACCACCACCTGGATTGGCCACTCACCACATGCCGGTTAAACTGCGCCTTTGGTTCATTTATTTGGGATAACCACTCCACATATTCCGTATTTTTGCTGACCCCAGTGCGCTATATATACGCCATGTCCTCATATGAAACAAACAACGATCATTGCGCAATATGTAAAAACTATTTTATTAATACTTTAAAAAGGAAGTACACTCACATTTCCAGGTACCCATAAGCCGGCACCAAGCTATTCCAGCAGCTGGTAATGGGTGTAGGGATGGCGCCGTGTGAATCCTGTGCTAGCGTGCGGTGCAAGCCTCGTTCGCAGCCGGCTTGCGCTTCAGCCCTCGCTTTTGTCTAGCACGGAAGTGACGTATTGGCGTGACAAAAATCTCCCAATATGTCACTTCCGTGCTAGGCGAAAGCGAGGGCTGAAGCGCAAGCCGGCTGCGAACGAGGCTTGCACCGAACGCCGACACTGGATTCACACGGCTGGGACTGTCTTAAAGAAAAGGCTGTTCAGTGTTGGGCAGTGCTGCACAGTGAGGATCTTGCTCACTCTATTTTCTTCCAGGTAAATCACTTTTGCAGAGGGGGTTGAAAGGGCTGTAATAGTCAAATTTTCCCTTATAGTAGAAATTGTGTTTTTTTTTTTTTAGTGTTAAATATGTGTCTCGCATGCATATAATTTGCTTTCCACTTGGTGCTTCCTTAGGTCTATAACATTACAGAGATGTCAGCAGGTTCAAACTGAACAGCATGACTCATTTGTTCTTGGTTTGTATTAGAAGGAGTCGTGGCTGTGTAGTTCTCTGACACATACACGGAACGGATATAAGCCGAACATATTTCTAGAAAATAAAAATGGAATAATAAGTGCGATTGATCATTTAGAAATAACCGCAGACTCTCTTTAGGTAGTGATATACTGGTCAGTGTTACTGTGGTCTTCCAAGCAGCAGGTGTGACATAGCTGTTGATCAAAAACAACAGACAAAATATTTGTTTATTCATAAAGTAATTGTCATTTTTAGTTTTTAAAGCGGAACGTTACCCATAACAACTTGATAAAAAAAATAATGTTCTTTAGCAAGGAACTTATATTCCACATGTTTAAGTATGCTACCAAAATTAGTGCGCTGTAAATTTCCTCCAGCGTGGCTCCTGTTTCTTCTTACTTGAAGCTGTCATTTTGCTGAAACCCTGAGAAACAGTAAATGTTTAGGCTGTCCACAGATCCACTTTAAGTGTGTCTGATTTTCGGCACATTGCCAAAAATGGAGAACAACTAAGCAAGTGTAGAGCAGGGTGAGACATTGTATAATTGGATTTTAAACAGTATAGGCACTTATGCCTCGTTTCCACTGAGCGGATCGATTCGGTTCGGTTTGGTACGGTACGCTATTTTGGGTGTTTCCATTATGAAATCTGCCCATACAACAGAACCGTACCGCTCCATTCAGGGTCCTTCTTCAGATGTGTGGCCATAGAAAATGGAACGGTTCGGTTAGGGTGGAGCTACGATACATTCCACTGATTGGCTGACAGAAAACTCTCTGCTGTGCTATGCTGAGGCATTTTTTCTAAACCCTGTATGGCCCCTTGTGGTCCCACTTGCAGTGGAAACGCTCACCAGAATAGACCGGACCATTCTAGGCCATTCAAACTGTACCGACCCGAACCGATCCGCTCAGTGGAAACGAGGCATTATTTTTTTTAATGTTTTAATCGCTTTACTTGCAAAAGAGACCAGCTTGAAGTGATCTAGCAGGACTTTATTTTCTGACTAAAGTTCACTTTAACCGCCTTCTGTCCGCCGTATAGTAAAATGATGGCGGAGCAGAGAGGCTCTCATTCTGGGCCGACGTCATATGACATCGGCCCATTCAAACGGCGCATGCGAGCAATCAGGAGCTTGCAGCACTAAGATTTCGATTGCAGCGTGTCCCCAGGACACAGCTCGTCACCAACAGTGGTAAACAGCCAATAACCGCGGCTGTTTTGCTTTCAAATATTGGGTCATTTTGGGGGCTTTTCCATTGTCCTGGTGCTCCAGGGCCTTTAAAAGTGTGATAGGTTGTCATGAAATTAGATGTGTAATTTTTGCTGTCTGCATGTTGGGCCTCTGTATGTGGCTAGGCTGTGAAAAATTCTCACACGTGATATCGCGATACTCGGGAGCAGTAGCAAAATATGTTTTGGGGTGTGGTTGCAAGTATGCATATGCCATGTGAGAGAAATAATCTGTTAATATGACTCTTTTTTTAATTTTTTATTTTTTTTACAATTCTCCATTTTGCAAAGAGTTGTGGGGAAAAAAAATACAAAAAATGCACCATGCCTCTTATTTAGGGCACTTTCACACTGAGCCGCTATTTTTAACTGCGCTTTACTGTCGTTTTAGCGCCACTTTTCGGCCACTAGCGGGGTGCTTTTAACCCCCGCTAGGGGCCGAAAAAGGGTTAAAAGCGCTGCTCATTGATTTCAATGAGCAGGGGCGCTTTATTAGCGGTGTATAGACTGCTCTTAAAGTGCCTCAAGGATGCTGCTTGCAGGACTTTTTTTTTTTTTTTGACATCTTGCCAGTGCACGCTCCAGTGTGAAAGCACTCGGGCTCAAAAAAATGCTTATGCTTGAAGAAGCTCAGTAAAAATGTGCAAAAAAAAAAAAAGCACAAGGCAGAGAAATAAAAGCTCAAATGCCTGTAAAAGCAGCTTTTTTTTTTTTTTTTGAGCTACAGTGTGCATAAGCCCCTAGAGGCAGGAAAAAAACCCTTCTGGTTTGCATTTCTGATTAAAGCTTTCTAGCAGAAATAATGCAAAATTCTCCTAAACTCGTCTTAACTGTGTTCAAAAAAACGCTCTATATGAGCAATTTTTTCTGCCAAATGAACTGATGTTTTTTTTAAGCCCAGTGTGTATAAAGCCTACGGGACAAAGCTTCTGACGTAAAACCATTTAACTACTGCAATGAGTACTGAAAATCTAAGATACCAAACTGTTGAAATGTGACTAAATGGCTACTGGAATTAATACAAAAAACACTAGGAACAGAACAGCTGAAATACCTATTGGAAAGAAGTGCAAATGAAAACGGCATGTAGAGGAAAGCTACAGATGCTATAAGTTGAACAAAAATGCTCCCTGTAGTTAAATAGATCAGTGGTTACCTAGGGCTGATTAAGTGGCTTGATTCATACCAGCATGTTTTGCATAAAGAGCATAGCTGTAGCTGCAAAGTTTTTATAGTATTCAGGACAAAAGTTGTGATAGAAGTAAAACTCATTTAAAACCTGGCAGGGGTTCTAACCATTTCCTTCTCTATCCAAAATAGAAGAAAATGTTTGGTTTGTACATGTTTTAATATTCTGTCAATTTCAGTAACAGTAAGTGTTTTTTATAGTTGTACAACCCTTATTGTATTAACATAAGGTTCTTGTTAGGATAATCTATATGTCTGCTTTTACAGGCAAAAAGGAAAGATACGAAAGCATCAGACAAAGCTGCAATGGTTGGATTTGAGACAATGGTGAACTATTGCGAGGAGCAGGGGTGAGTGTTCTTTAGTCCTTTTTGGTAAATCCAAAGAAAGGTAACGCTGCTCCAGCTGATTGTAATCCAATGGATCAAATGTGCAGGGTGCTACCCCTGGCTCGCCACCACAATAACGAAAGGCAAAAAGATGCGGCTGCACACCACCAAAGATCCAGTATGGATTTATTCATAACATCATGACTGCCACCAAGACGAGGGACACAGAAGAGGTGACGCGTTTCACACGTAACTCATACTTCTTGAAGAAGCACGAGTTAAGTGTGAAATGCGTCACCTCTTGTGTGTCCCTCAGCTTGGTGGCAGTCATGATGTTATGAATAAATAAATATTGGATCTTTGGTGGTGTGCAGCCGCATCTTTTTTTTTATGTCCCTTTTGGTGTCAGCCTTCTATATGATTGCTTTCTTTTGTACATATTAAAGCCAAATTTCAGCAATGTTACTATATATGGTTTGATTTAGTCTTCTTGTCTCTGGTACCTTGTTGCATCATCTCGTAGGTTAGGATATATTAAGCAATTCACATCATCATGTTTCTAGGACTTTTATTTTAGTAAATTGAGGGTGATTTCCAATATTTGTCTTCTGCATTAACTGATAACTTAACAAAATTTTTTTTTTCAGTTCAATTCAATAGATTACTTAGTTTACTGCTTTGCATATTATGTTACAGCACTAGTGTGAGCATGGCACTTAAAGGGTTACCAAACTGTACAAATTATTGTATGTATGTATGATGATTAAATATTTAAAATCATTTCAGCAAAATGTACAGTAATGTACAAAAGGTAAAAAAAAAAAAAAAATTTGCTAAGATAAATTGCATTGATCTGCTGCCACTTGTTTTCCCAATTGTTTATCTTGCTAATAAAAAAAGTTTTTGATTCTATCAGTTTCATCTGGGGTGACAGTGCTATCCAGAGGCAGCTCTTTTCTAATGGTGTCATTACCCCTGCATACTGGTTACAGTGCCCATTTTTTATGTATGCAATGCCTACACATTATTAATTATTAATTTTTTATACACGATTTATAAAGCGCCAACAGTTTGCGCAGCTCTTTACAAGATGAGGGCAGACAGTACAGTTACAATACAATTAAATCCGGTAGTAAGCAGAGAGCCCTGCTCGTTAGAGCTTACAATCTACTAGGAGGGAACACATGTTGTACTCTCCCTGTCTCATAGGCAGCAGTCCATTTTACAGGCAGCCTTGCTTGCCTGACTGAGCAGTCATAAGGAATTGATTGACAGCAGCTCCTACATTGAACCTTTACTATGATCCAACCATAGGGCAGTTAGGTAATGAGTAGTGTGCAATTGTAAGCTAAGAGACAAAGTTCCATAGAATTGCAGTGCTTACCTGCAAACCAGGATGTGTGACACAATGCACTTTCGTACCACAGAGTACAGGGACTGCATAGCGTTCATGTGTCCACTGCAAAAATCTCTGGGAAAAAAAAAGATGATGATGATCTGAAATCTGAGGAAGGGGCAAGTCCCTCGAAACATGTTATCTTGGTGACTGGCTTCTCTCCTTTGGTTTGACATGGTTTAAGTGCTCTCCAAGATTTCCAGTTTGCCCTCAGCAGCCAACGTTCGGGTGCTCTTCTGCCAGATGTATGACATCACATCCGGTTCTGGGACACATGACTTGGGTGGGCGCACAATCTCAGTGACCCTGGCGGCTTTATTACACACACTTCTGCCACTGTCCTGAGGCTCCTGGCTGGTGTAACCTACTGTTTGGTCCAGGATCATGTGTCATCCTTCAGCTTCTGGGATTATGTGTTTCTCCTCTCCACTATGAATTAAGATAGAAAAACCTTCTGTGTGCAGCAGCTGCCCTAGCACCCCCTAATACTTACCTGAGCTCCCTCTGTCCAGCGATGTCCACAAGTGTCTCCACTGACCAAGACTCTCCCTCCTGATTGGCTAAGACAGAGCAGCGGCGCCATTAGCTCCCGCTGCTGTCAATCAGCAGGGAGTTGCAGGGCTGGGCCACAGCTCCATGTCTGAATGCACACAGGGAGCCGTGACTCGGCTCAGGTGCCCCCATAGCAAGCTGCTTGCCGTGGGGGCACTCGAAAGGAGGGAGGGGCTAGGAGCACAAAAGAGGGACCCGATAAGAGGAGGATCCGGGCTGCTCTGTGCAAATCCACTGGACAGAGGAGATAAGTATAACATGTTTGCTATTTTTATTGAAAAAAAAAAACAAGACTTTACAATCACGTTAAAGCTGAACTCCAGGCAAACAGCTGAATACACAGATGAAGTACATATGAAGCTGCTTTACCAGCCGAAAGGATATGACTTTTTGTCCATCCAGTTCTGAAACTTACACAACTTTACAACACAGCCTAGTCTTGCCTGGCAGGGGCGGGGACCTGTTCTTTCTCTGCTGAGGTTGCACTTTTAGTTACAGGTTCCATACCCACACACACCCTGTTATTGGACACCATGCACTGATGAGCTGACGCTCTCTCTTAATTAGCTTACTTCTTGTACTGCAATACACCAGATTGGCTCCTTGTGCTGCTTCTCCAATTTCTCTATGAGCTCTTTGAGCTCTGCTGGTTAGGGACTGGCAGAGGCTTATCCAAAATCCAACTAAAGTTACCTTATCAAGTGGTCAACAAAATGACAGAAGCACTAGAAAGGTACAGTTAGGCCTCATGCACACAGGCTGTTAAAATAACGTTATGAAAACGCCAGTATCTTTGCAGTGATTTTTTTAAAAACTTTTTTCAGCTTTTTACAATGTTTTTGCAATAGAGTTTTTTAGCGTTTTTCCGCGTTAGCGTTTTTTAGCTTTTTTTTTTTTTTTCAATGGACCAAAAACGTCAAAAAACGTTGGTGAATGACATTTTTGAGCGTTTATCAGCGTTAGAGCGTTTTTACAGCTGAAAAACGTCTCTCGGAACCCACTGGTCCTGGGTTTTTTTTTACAGCTTAAAAACGCCTATGCCATTTGCAGCTCAAAAACGCCTAGGTGGGCATGAAGCCATAGACTAACATAGACAGGCCTTTTTAAGCTGAAAAAAAAGCTCAAAAAAGCAGCTGTAAAAACGTCCGTGTGCATGAGGCCTTAAGGGGAAAAAGTATTTGATCCCCCTACTGATTTTGTACCTTTGCCCATGGACAAAGAAATGATCAGTCTATAATTTTAATGGTAGGTTTATTTTAACAGTGAGAGACAGAATAACAACAAAAATATCCAGAAAAACACATTTCAAAAAAGTTATAAATTGATTTTCATTTTAATAAGTGAAATAAGTATTTGACCCCTTTGCATAACATAACTTGGTACTTGTGGCAAAACCCTTGTTGACAGTCGGAGGTCAGACGCTTCTTGTAGATGGCCACCAGGTTTGCACACATCTCAGAAGGGATTTTGTCCCACTCCTCTTTGCAGATCCTCTCCAAATTAATAAGGTTTTGAGGCTGACGTTTGGTAACTGGAACCTTTAGCTCCCTTAACATAATTTCTATGGGATTAGGGTCTGGAGATTGGCTAGGTCACTCCAGGACCTTTAATGTGCTTCTTCTTCTTGAGCCACTTCTTTGTTGCCTTAGCCATGTGTTTTGGGTCATTGTCATGCTGGAATACCCATCCACGACCCATTTTCAATGCCTTGGAGGTGCATGGAGGTTCCATGTTTGATGGTGGAGATGGGGTTCTTGGGGTCATAGGTAGCATTCTTCCTCCTTCAAACACGGCGAGTTAAGTTTATGCCAAAGCGTTCGATTTTGGTCTTATCTGACCAACACTTTCACCCAGTTCTCCTCTGAATTCATTCAGATGTTCATTAGCAAACTTCAGATGGGCCTGTACATGTGCTTTCTTGAGCAGAGGGACCATGCGGGCGCTGCAGGATTTCATTCCTTTATGGCGTATTGTGTTACCAATTGCTTTCTTGGTGACTATGGTTCCAGCTGCCTTGAGATCATTGACAAGATTCTCCTATGTAGTTCTGGGCTGATTCCTCACCATTCTCATGATCATTGAAACTCTACGAGGTGAGATCTTGCATGGAGCCCCAGACTGAGGGAGATTGACAGTTATTTTGTGTTTCTTCCATTTTTTCACACCCGCTGTTGTCACCCTCTCACCAAGCTGCTTGACGATGATCTTGTAGCCCAGCCTTGTGTAGGTCTACAATCTTGTTCCTGACATACTTGGACAGCTCTTTGTCTTGGCCATGGTGGAGAGATTGGAATCTGATTGCTTCTGTGGACAGGTGTCTTTTATACAGGTAACAAGCTGAGATTAGGAGCACTCCCTTTAAGAGAGTGCTCCTAATCTCAACTCGTTACCTGTATAGAAGACACCTGGGAGCTCATTAAAATCAATTCATAACTTTTTTGAAATTCGTTTTTCTGGATATTTTTGTTATTCTGTCTCTCACTGTTAAAATAACCCTACCATTAAAGAGGTTGTAAACCTCAAAAAATAAAAAAAAAAATAGAAAAAAAAACTTGCAAGACAAAGGCATAATGAGCTAGTATGCATCGCATACTAGCTCATTATGAAATACTCTACCTTAGAACGATGCCCTGAATCTGAGAACATGGCCGACATCTTTCACCAGAGTTACTTTCGGGTTTGTGGGCTCCAGCGCTGTGATTGGCTGGAGCTGCGATGACGTCACTCCCACGCATGTGTGCGGAAGCCGCCGGTCATGGCACAGGCCCTAAAAAAACGGCACCAGCGGGCCGTTTCTTCAGTGCGCATGTACCGATGACGTCGGCAGCAGCGTATATAGTGAATATTTCCTCAACTGTGTAAGTTTATGGGAGATATTTACAGTACCTACAGGTAAGCCTTATTACAGGCTTACCTGTAGGTACAAGTGGTGTAACAGAGTTTACAACAACTTTAAAATTATAGATTGATCATTTCTTTGTCAGTGGGCCAATGTACAAATTCAGCAAGGGATCAAATACTTTTTTCTCTCACTGTATGTATGAAGCTGAAGTAATTGGCCTGTCCATTGGGCCTTTGCTAAAATGTCACTTTGTAGCAGAGCTCCCAGCACTGATCCAGTTCAACTCCTTGGGCTGGTCAAAAAAGAGGATTCCCCCTCTGGTCTCTGTGGCTTTCCCTGCTGGCCACTAGTCACATCAGGACAACAGTAAGCGCATAAGGGTAATGGGAGGTACCACGACAGCCAGTGGAGGGCACACTCTGTTCCACACACCTAAATCTGTGGAATTGGATCAGCTCCAGGAGTTCTGCTACAGAGTGAAGTTTTGCAAATGGACTGACAGGTATGTTTAAAGCCGTTTTCTGCACAAGTTGGTGCTTTTGTAATTATGTTCACCCTCTGTCACTGTGCAGGGAAGATCAGCACCTGAACCCAGAGAAAGGTGCTGATAGACTGAAGGTCATGTAAGGCATTACAATTGCATTACATTAGCAGTATAAAAGTTTACCAGTATTGTGCATTATATTTAACACCTTCCTGCCTAGCTAATAGCAGATTTACGGCCGGTGGTTCAGTTATGCTGACTGGGCGTCATATGATGACCTGTCATAATGCGCCCATCACGCAGCCGCTGGGCCGCACAGCAGCGCGATCTGTCACCGACTGTGTCCCGTGGATCCGAGTACCAGCTGCCAGTACCATGTGACCGCTGTGACGTATCACAGCAGGTTACATGACAGTTGTAAACAATAGATGGCTTCCTTTTGTGCCATCTATTGAATACAACTGTGTTGCTAGCTGTGATTGGTCAGTGTGATCACATGGTACAGACAAGGCCAATGACAGCCCATCTGTACCAGGTGATTAGCTCTGACCAATCACAGCTAATCAAAACAAAACAGACCGAAGGAATCTGTTTCATTCAGTAAAATGCTTGCTTAGTAAGGATGAGCTCCGGCGTGTTCGCACAGCCCAGGTGCAGAGCCCGCCAGGAAGTCGGCACTGCGCTGCGCTAATCACAGGCAGCGAGACATTGTCCCGATCTTTGCAGCCGCGCATCGGGACAATGTCTCGCTGCCTGTGATTAGCGCAGCGCAGTGCCGACTTCCTGGCGGGCTCTGCACGTGGGGTGTGCGAACATGCCTGAGCTCATCCTTATTGCTTAGTTTATAGTTTGCAGTAATGCATTGCTATATGCAAACATAATGTGTAAAAAAAAAAAAAAAAAATTCCCATCACTTCCACAGAGTAGTGCAATGTTACTATGGGAACATTGCATTACTCTGGTCACAGTGTGTTTAAAAAAAAAAATTGTCGCCTGCCACCTGATGCAGCTTGTCGCTTGCCACCGTCGCCTGCCACCTGATGCAGCTTGTCGCTTGCCACCGTCGCTTGTCACCAGATGCAGCTTGTCGCTTGCCACTGTCGCCTGCCACCTGATGCAGCTTGTCGCTTGCCACTGTCGCCTGCCACCTGATGCAGCTTGTCGCTTGCCACTGTCGCCTGCCACCTGATGCAGCTTGTCGCTTGCCACCGTCGCTTGTCACCAGATGCAGCTTGTTCCTTGCCACCATTGCATGCCAACCAGATGCAGCTTGTTCCTTGCCACCATTGCCTGCCAACCAGATGCAGCTTGTCGCTTGCCACCGTCGCCTGCCACCTGATGCAGCTTGTCGCTTGCCACCGTCGCCTGCCACCTGATGCAGCTTGTCGCTTGCCACCGTCGCCTGCCACCTGATGCAGCTTGCCGCTTGCCACTGTCGCCTGCCACCTGATGCAGCTTGTCGCTTGCCACCATCGCTTGTCACCAGATGCAGCTTGTTCCTTGCCACCATTGCATGCCAACCAGATGCAGCTTGTTCCTTGCCACCATTGCCTGCCAACCAGATGCAGCTTGTCGCTTGCCACCGTCGCCTGCCACCTGATGCAGCTTGTCGCTTGCCACCGTCGCCTGCCACCTGATGCAGCTTGTCGCTTGCCACCGTCATCTGCCACCTGATGCAGCTTGTCGCTTGCCACCGTCGCCTGCCACCTGATGCAGCTTGTCGCCTGCCACCTGATGCAGCTTGTCGCTTGCCACCGTCGCCTGCCACCTGATGCAGCTTGTCGCTTGCCACCGTCGCCTGCCACCTGATGCAGCTTGTCGCTTGCCACCGTCGCCTGCCACCTGATGCAGCTTGTCGCTTGCCACCGTCGCCTGCCACCTGATGCAGCTTGTCGCTTGCCACCTCCGCCTGCCACCTGATGCAGCTTGTCACCGTCGCCTGCCACCTGATGCAGCTTGTCGCTTGCCACCGTCGCCTGCCACCTGATGCAGCTTGTCGCTTGCCACCGTCGCTTGTCACCAGATGCAGCTTGTCGCTTGCCACCGTCGCTTGTCACCAGATGCAGCTTGTCGCTTGCCACCGTCGCTTGTCACCAGATGCAGCTTGTCGCTTGCCACCGTCGCCTGCCACCTGATGCAGCTTGTCGCTTGCCACCGTCGCCTGCCACCTGATGCAGCTTGTCGCTTGCCACCGTCGCCTGCCACCTGATGCAGCTTGTCGCTTGCCACCGTCGCCTGCCACCTGATGCAGCTTGTTCCTTGCCACCATTGCATGCCAACCAGATGCAGCTTGTTCCTTGCCACCATTGCCTGCCAACCAGATGCAGCTTGTCGCTTGCCACCGTCACCTGCCACCTGATGCAGCTTGTCGCTTGCCACCGTCGCCTGCCACCTGATGCAGCTTGTCGCTTGCCACCGTCGCCTGCCACCTGATGCAGCTTGTCGCTTGCCACCGTCGCCTACCACCCGATGCAGCTTGTCGCTTGCCACCGTCGCCTGCCACCCGATGCAGCTTGTCGCTTGCCACCGTCGCCTGCCACCCGATGCAGCTTGTCGCTTGCCAGCGTCGCATGCCACCTGATGCAGCTTGTCGCTTGCCACTGTCGCCTGCCACCTGATGCAGCTTGTCGCTTGCCACTGTCGCCTGCCACCAGATGCAGCTTGTTCCTTGCCACCATTGCCTGCCAACCAGATGCATCTTGTTACTTGCCACCATTGCCTGTCACCAGATGCATCTTGTTACTTGCCACCATTGCCTGTCACCAGATGCATCTTGTTACTTGCCACCATTGCCTGTCACCAGATGCATCTTGTTACTTGCCACCATTGCCTGTCACCAGATGCATCTTGTTACTTGCCACCATTGCCTGTCACCAGATGCAGCTTGTTACTTGCCACCATTGCCTGTCACCAGATGCAGCTTGTTACTTGCCACCATTGCCTGTCACCAGATGCAGCTTGTTACTTGCCACCACTGCCTGTCACCAGATGCAGCTTGTTACTTGCCACCATTACCTGTCACCAGATGCAGCTTGTTACTTGCCACCATTGCCTGTCACCAGATGCAGCTTGTTCCTTGCCACCATTGCTTGCCACCAGATGCAGCTTGTTCCTTGCCACCTTCGCCTGTCACCAGATCTTTTGAGGGGCTTGGCCCCTTAGTTCCAGTGAGGGGAACTCTTAGGGCGTCAGCATACCAAGACATTTTGGACAATTTCATGCTCCCAACTTTGTGGGAACAGTTTGGGGATGGCCCCTTCCTGTTCCAACATTACTGCACACCAGTGCACAAAGCAAGGTCCATATAGACATGGATGAGTGAGTTTTTGGTGGAGGAACTTGACTGGCCTGCACAGAGTCCTAAACTCAACCCAATAGAACACCTTTGGAATGAATTAGAGAGGATACTGTGAGCCAGGCCTTGTCCAGAAGAGTTGAAGCTGTTATATCTGCAGAGGGTGGGCCAACTCAATATTGAACCCTACAGACTAAGACTGGGATGCCATTAAAGTTAATGTGCGTGTAAAGGCAGGTGTCCCAATACTTTTAGTAATATAGTGTATCTTTAATTCTGAACTCCAGGCACATAGCAAATGACTAAATACACAGATCAAATACATATATGGATCTATCTGCCAAAGAATTAGTATTTTGGTCTATCCAGTACTGAGATTTACTCTCCTACCACACAGCACAGCTCTGTCATGACAAAACCTTGATGTGATTTATTTTCTTCTGCAGTTAGGTCGCACTTACAGGTCTTGTTTCTTCTCTAGCCTGTGATTAAACAGTAAGACCCGTTTCACACGGGGCAGATCCATCTGAGCAGAATCCGCCTGCTCAGTGGTGGGATCTCTCTGCTGATCCCTGCTGCGCAGGCGGATGACAGGTCCTGTCCACTTTGCATAGCAGATACTGCTCTCCCCTATGGGGCATGGAGTCTGTTTCCTTCCGATTTTTGATCTGATCCGACCCACTGGATGGATGGCGAACGTATCGCCAT
This sequence comes from Lithobates clamitans, assembly GCA_037952925.1. Classification (NCBI taxonomy): domain Eukaryota; kingdom Metazoa; phylum Chordata; class Amphibia; order Anura; family Ranidae; genus Lithobates; species Lithobates clamitans. The sequence goes on along the minus strand of JBBGZY010000601.1, from coordinate 3,614,566 downwards.
CCGTCTGTTTTCAGCGGATTTTGTCGGATCTGATGCCAGAAGGTGTCAGCAGATACTTGTCAGCTGACTTCCGCCTCCAAATAGAGGGCAACGGGCGGCCTTTCCACCTGCAAAAACGGATAGGCGGACCCTATCAGTCCGATTGTGTGAAAGGGGCCTAAGGATAGAATCAGCATAATGTTGAGCTCTTCTTTTTCGCTCTCCTCTCTTTTACTATCAGCATGCTCTGCGGCACAACTGACTGGTTCCTCATGCTGCTTCTTAGTCCCCTAGTGCTACTAGAGCTTGGGTCCTGTCCATTCAGGGACAAAGTTATGGAACACAAAAGACTTGTGTACCATATGGTACAGTGTTTATCCCCACAGACTTTGACAGGCTGCGTGTTGTGGGGCTCAACGCTGCACCTGCCTCCTAAAGCCTAGTACACACAGGCCGAATGTCGGGCGGCATCGGCGGGTTTAATAAAAACCGGCCAACATATACAGCCCATGTGTATGGCAGCCGGTCCGACAGGCTTCTGTCGGATGAGCATGTTGGAAAACCAGCAGTGTTCTGGCGGGGGGCCGTCCCCCTATCAGAACACAATAGAGCAGCAGGGGAGGTCGCTGTACTAACATCGGATCGTTGGTACAATGACTCTGACTGGAGCTGACAGTTTCTTAAAAAAAAAAAAATAGTGGTGTGTACTAGGCTTAAGCATCGAGTCTTGAGAGGGACACACTGCAACTGTAAAGCCCCCTTTATGAGTTTAAATGTTGGAGTCTATGGACACGTTGACCAGTACTTGACAACTATACTTCTATAATTGCAGGATTTATCAGTCTATTGTGCCAGTGCTTGTATATTTGATACAACCTATTACATATATAGTTACTCTGTTTTTAATTCTCTGGGGAAAACCCTATGCAAGTGCCAACATGCCTGACAAAGAAATGAATGCATAATTTCCTTCCAGCTTTGTTCTTTTTTCTGTGTCCGCACCCACAAAGTGATCGCAAAATACTGTACAGAGAAAGGAAACACCCTTTCACATAATACAGCTGGTCCGGCAGCTTTATACCTTTTGCATTGTGACGTAATTTACATTGGTTCACATATGTTTATATATACAAAGTAAGTGTGTGTATGTGTGTATGTGTGTGTGTGTATATATAATATATATATATATATTAAGGCTTATTAACCCCTTGAAGACTGAGCCTTTTTTTGACACTTGTTGCTTGAAAATCAGTATTTTTTGCTAGAAAATTACTTAGAACACCCCAAACATATATTCTTTTTTGGCAGAGACCATGGAGAAAAAAAAATGTCTGTCGTTGAAATATTCTACGTCACACTGTATTTGCGCAGCAGTTTTAAACACATTTTTTTGGGAAAAATTATACTTTCCCAAAAAAAATCAATTTTGAATACTGACATTTTTTAAAAATCTAGCGCCTTTAAAGCAGAGTTTCAGCCTGGGTGAAAAAAAAATTAAAAGTCATCGGCTACAATTACTGTAGTTGCTGACTTTTAATATAAGGACACTTATCTGTCCAGGGAGCTATCGGTTCCAGGTGCAGGTGCCGGCATTCTTACTAAGTAGAACAGCAAGTGAAGCCTTCACAGCCTGTTTCCTACTGAGCATGCGCAAGTCGCGCTGCGCTTTCTCAGTGGTCCCGCTGTCTTCTGGGACCTGTGTGTCTCCCAGAATGCAGCAGGGGCGGGGGGGCGGATTAGGGTCCGGAAGTTTCATAGATTGCCGCACAACGATACGTTGATCGTACGCGGAAGTGGGAGCGGATAACTGGTTTTGACAGGTATCCGCTCCCCCCCCCCCCCCCCCCCCGAAAGGTGCCAAATGTGGCAGCGGAGGGGGGAGGAAGAAGAAGAAAACAAGCAGAGCTTCCTTTTAAGGCTCTAGTAAACTGAAAGTGATATCATGACATCGCCTTCCGGGTTACTTGATCTGAGACCCAATCAAAGCCGATTCCTGCTTTGTTCGGGTTTCTGGCCTCTGGCCAGCCGACAGACCTGCATGCTGGTCGCTCAGGCCTCCCAGTCGGATGGAAGAGCCCGGGAAGAGTGGTGGAGGCCGGTGGGAGAGGAGGGCCATCCCCTCCTGCTGCTTGTATTAACAACCGAGCGGCTGATCAGCTGCATTGGTCGTTACTACAAGAAAGTCAACCGCAGGCACTAAAAAACGGTACCGGGGTAATCACAAGCAGAAGGCCACATATATGCATTATGTCGGCGTGAAGGGGTTAAACCCCAGTCGGGTCATAGGTCCCCTGCACATAATTCTGTATTCTAAAACAGTAGACTATACTGATGTGCTTTATGAACACATGATTTGTAGGAATCTAATATTTTTTTCAAAATGTATGTGTATATTCCAGTATTATTTACTGACAACTTGCTGCATTGTGCGGCATATTAAAGGAAACTTATACTGGCTTATTTCTGAAAATGTAGGTTGCCTTGCTGTCATGACCCTTTTTCCTGCCTTCACTACTCTTGAGTCAGGCCCCATTCACGTCTCAGCATTTTGTATCTCGAAGCTCCAAAATGCTGTAGGAGAAGAAAAATTATCTGTATGGAGATGGTTCCGCTACAAGTCGTTTGAGGTTCAAAAAAGTTCTGGAGCTCTTTTTGTAGCTTGAATCGAAAAGATTGGTGCGTTTTTTTGAAGTGTTTTTTTTGTTCCATAGACATGCATAAAAACATGTGATTTGTATGTTAGCACATTCTGTTTCACATTTTGAGTGTTTATTTCTGCTCAAATGCAATAATTTAATAACAATAAATAATAATAATGAAAAAAATACATAATCATCATTAATAAATAAAAAAAAAAATATTAAAATAACCCCAACCCCTATCCCAAATCATGACCCTAACCTAACATTATAAATAAAATAACCCCTAACAACCTTTAAAGGAGTTGTAAAGTCAGAAGTGTTTATTTATCTTAATGCAGTCTATGCATTAAGATAAAAAGCCTTCTGTGTGTGCAGCAGCCTCCCCAGCACCCCTTAATACTTACCTGAGGTCCCTCTCTGTCCAGCGAGTGTCTCAGCCGTTCGATATTCTCCTTCCTGATTTGGCTGAGACACAGCAGCAGCACCATTGGTTCCCGCTGCTGTCAAAATCAGCTAGCCAATCGGGAGAGGGGGGCCGGGCCGGGGCTCTGTTTCTGAATGAACACAGGGAGCTCGGGTGCCCTCATAGCAAGCTGCTTGTTGTGGGGGCACTGAACAGGAGGGAGGGGCCAGGAGCAGCGAAGAGGGACCCGAGAAGAGGAGGATCTGGGCTGCTCTGTGCAAATCCACTGCAACAGTGCAGGTAAGTATGACTTGTTTGTTATTTTTATAGGGAAAAAAAAACAAGACTTTACAATCACTTTAACCCCCTAACCCTTTACAATTTACAAAGAAAAAAATAAAAAAATAAATGATTAATAAATCAAAGCGTATGAAACAGAAGATATTTTTCTCCATTGGCTAATAAAAAAACCCTCCAAAGCTCAAAAACACTGTAAAAACCGTCTAGCAAAGCACATACAAATGGCTGACAAAATGCTCAAAGACATGACGCTCGGGTATGAATGTAGCCTCAGAGACCCAAGACAAGCATACAGTAAATGTTTTGGGAAAATATCGGAATTCCTCATCTCCATGCTTGTTCCGGGACAGAAACTCAAAAAGCATTGAAAGTCAAAGCTATCAGTATTATAGCCAGGCAACTGACATTCGCATTGCACAAGTCAGCTGTGGCAACTCCCTAATTTTTATGATGGAGTCTCTATAAGTTGCAATCTTACAAGGTTGACAGCCAGCATGTTTCTTTAGTGTGAATTTCCTTTAAAATTAAATGAAAAAATGAAGAAAGAAAACAAAGCAAGGAAATAAGTAAGCCATGATATAATCCCACAGTGAAAAGAATACCATGTAGCCATTGTCAGCTTCTCTGAGGCATACAGTAGAAAGTGCATTTCTAGGCAGCAAGTGAAACTTCATCTTTAGCCATTGAAGCAGACCTTCACCTTGGTTTTGAAAAAAAAATACAATAACGGCACCTATAAAAACAATATGAAATGGCAGTTAAAAATTACATTCACTTTTAAATGTATGGTTTTGTTTTTTTGAATACTTTTGGTGTGTTTATGTTAAATACCCTTATGCCTGTGGCCATCTTCAGTAAGGGCAGAGGATTATTTCTCCTAACACTTCCTGAATTTTATTGTAGCTCACCTCCTCAACTCTGGAATGCAGTGATAACATAACCTTCCCAGGTTGCTGCTGTGAGACTAGGGCTTTGTCACCAGTGCCTCAAGAAACCAGGAAGTGTAATTCCATTTAAAAGAGAAGTTTGGGGTTTTTCTTTTGGGATATTCATACTTACCTAGGTGGATGGAGCATCAGACCGATGCTGCAGCTGTCCCCCGGCATCTCTGCACTGAGAACCGAGCCACTCAACATCGCTGATGGCTCGGTTCTCTCACCTCCTCGAGTGGGGAGCGGCCGTCTCAGCGGCTCGTTGAGCCAACGAGACTGCAATCAGTCAAGGCTGCTGGCAGATCCAGACTTCCTAAGTCAGGATGACACACTGCCTCGACTGATTGCAGTGATGTCAGCGGAGAGCAAACTTTAGAAAATGGGTCACAGGAGTGCAAAACGAATTGCACTCCTGTGACCCTTAGAAGCCCAGCCTAAAAAGCTCAGGCTGGACTTCTCCTTTTAATGTAAGTAAAATTATTCTTTGATGTAACCACTTGATCTCCGGAAAAGATTTACCCCCCTTTCATGAACAGGACATTTTTTGCTATACAGCACTGTTATTTTAATTGACAATTGCGCAGTCATGCTACACTTTATGTAAATTAAATTTATGTAATTTTTTTCCAGAAATAGAGCTTTCTTTTGGTGGTATTTAATTACCACTGTGTTTATTTTTTATATACAAAAAAGACCACCAATTTAAAAAACAAAACAAAAACAAAACTATTTTTTTTAACTTTCTGCTATAGAACCTATCCAATAAAAAATGTAAAAAAATCAATTTATTCAAAAAATTCAGGCCAATATGTATTGTGCTGTATGGTTTTGGTAAAAAAAATCCCAATAAGATTGATTAATCTGTGCAAAAATTATAGCGTCTACAAACTATGGTTATATATACTAGAATTATTATTATTATTATTTTTTTTGTATACTAGTAATGGTGGCGATCAGCGACTTAAAGTGGTACTGCGATTTTGCAGCGGACAATTTGACACTGACACTTTGTGGGGAACCAATGACACTAATACAGTGATCAGTACTAAAAATATGCACTGGCTGGGAAGGAGTTAAACATTCAGAGTGGTCAAACCATTAATTCTGTGCATAATCAGTGTTTTTGTGTACTATGTGTGCTGCTTTCACTAAGGGATGTGATGGATTTTCTTTCCCTGCTTTGAATGGAAAGAAAATCTATCACATTCCTGTTGTCAGGACGGAACTCTGCAATGTTTACAAATGAAGAGCTCTGCCCTGTGTTTCTCCTCGACGATCAGCGGGTGCCAGTGGACATCCATTGGCCAGCACCTGCTGATCTGTTTCTGCTGTGAATAATCACAACATAAGCGGTGTCTGCCCCTATGCGGAAGTGCAGGATCATGTGTATATACAGTTGTGTACAAAAGTATTTACCCCCTTCCTGATTTTTTATTTTTTTGCATATTTCTCACACTTAAATGATTCAGATCATCAAACTAATTTTAATATTACACACAAATAACCAAAATAAATCCAAGACTCAATTTTTAAATTGTACATGTGAAAAAAAAGCAGTTATTAGGTTTAGGGGGCAATTACTTTTTCACATAAAGTCAGGCAGGTTTAGACAGCTTTTTTGTCTTAATAAATTAAACCATCATTTTAAAAACTGCATTTTGCATTTACTTGGGTTATCTTTGTGTAATAATAAAATGTGTTTGATCTGAGTCATTTAAGTGTGACAAAAATATGCAAAAATATAAAAAACCAGAAAGGGGACAAATACTTTCACACAACTGTATTTGTGATTCTGCACAGAATGGCCGCACTGTAGCAATAAATCTACTATGAGGTGGTCGTGAACTGGTTAACAGATGACTAGCAGATGTTTTGGAAGCAGCACAGAGAGGTGCATGTAAAATGTATTATTACTGTTGCGGGGGAAAAGTTCACTTTAATAGCATCTGACAAACACTGCAGTTTTTGCTATAATTCAAACATTTGCATGTTCTACATTACATTAAAACTGGTCATACATGGATACTTTTTTTCGTCAGCCAGTAGGCTGAACAAAAAGAAAATGAATGGGTTTAGCGGAGACGTTGTATTCAGAATACACAGATCGTCGGCTATATCTCCAGCAGACTAGCTCCTAAGAGCACCTGACAAGGTCAATGTGAGTGTATATTCTGAAGCTGTGCTGCATCGTTTCTTCTCTCTGCTTCTTGTATCACCAGTTACATTCAAACTTGCAAGACTTTTTAAAGGGGTTGTAAAGGCAGAAGTTTTTTTTATCTTAATACATTCTATACATTAACCTGTTCAGATCCGCGCTACAGCCGAATGATGGCTACAGCGTGGATCTGCTTTGCCGGGAGGCCATCTATTGACGTCCTCCCCTTTCAAAGCTTGCCACGCTCCCCTGAAGGGCGCACGCTGTGATCACCCAATTCAGTGAGACTCGGGTGATCACAGATCCGAGTAAGGGGCCGCTCCCCGCCCCTTACCACGTGATCAGCTGTCGGCACGTGACAGCTGATCACGTGATGTAAACAGAGGATCAGTAATCGTTTTTGTTTTTTTTCTCACGCTGACAGAGAAAAAAAGCTGATCGCCTGCTTGTGTTTGAAGGGACATCGGTCCCGAAGAGGAAGAGCCTCTGTGCCCACCAGTACCGCCTGCCAATGCCTGCAGTCAGTGCCACAAATCAGTGCCCAAAGCACATCAGTGCCCACAAGTGCCACCTATCAGTGCCCTATCAGTGCCACCTATTAGTGCTCATCAGTGCAGCCTATTAGTGCCCATCAGTTCAGCCTTATCAGTGCCCATCAGTGTAGCCTCATCAGCATACATCAATGAAGGAGAAAAATTACCTGTTTGCAAAATTTATTAACAAAATATAAAACGGTTTTGTATTTTTTTTTTTTTTTCAAATCTTTTTTTATTTTATTTTTTTTTACAAAAAATGAAAAACCCAGAGGTGATCAAATACCACCAAAAGAAAGCTCTATTTGTGGGAAAAAAATGATAAAAATTTAATTTGGGTACAATATTGTATGACCGCGCAATTGTCGTTCAAAGAGTGACAGCGCTAAAAGCTAAAAATTGGTCTGGGCAGGAGGGGGGTTTAAGTGCCCAGTAAGCAAGTGGTTATGATAAAAAGCCTTCTGCATGCAGCAGCCCCCCTAACACTTACCTGAGGTCCCTCTCTATCCAGCGATGTCTGGGAGTGTCACAGCCATATGAGATTCTCCTTCCTGATTGGCTGAGATGCCGCAGCGGCGCCATTGGCTCCCTGTACTGTCAATTAAAGTCAGCTAGCCAATCAGGACATAGAGGGGGTGGGGCCAAGTCGGGATTCCGTGTCTTAATGGACACAGGGAGCTGTGACTTAGCTTGTGCCCCCCCCCCCATAGCAAGCTGCTTGCTGTGGGGGAACTGAACAGGAGGGAGGGACCATTATCATAGAAGAGGGACTTGAGAAGTGGAGGATCCGGGCTGCTCTGTGCAAATCCACTGCAACAGAGCAGGTAAGTATAACATGCTTGTTGTTTTCTTTAGCAAAAAAAGAGCCTTTACAATCTTTTGGTGGTATTTATTTACCACTGGGTTTTTAAGTTTTTGCTAAATAAACAAAAAAAAGGCCAAAAATTTTGCAAACAAAATGCGTTTATCTTCGTTTATGTTTCGCTTCAGAAATTTATGCCAAATTGTATTCTGCTACATTCAGAGTGACAACATGGGTGGTTATTCACACCATGGGATACAGACAAGGCAAATTCAGCAATGACTGGCAATAAGATGGCTGCTTCTAGGAGATAAAGGAAACTCTACACTGGAAAAAACACACAAATCAGTCCGCCACTCTAAGCAGTATACATAAAGCATAGCCTTATTTAGACAATTGGCAACTTACAGTGTGATTGAAGTAAAAACGCATTTCAGATCCACCGAGGGTTGGGAGGAACGCTGCACCAGGTGGCTGGGTGGCATGCAGGGTGCTGGGACGTTCGGGGTGTTGGTATCCGTGGAGCTTAGAGAAAGGAGTGGCTCTGAAACGTGTTAGCAAGACCCTGCTTTCCCACCCCCAGCGCTGATGTGCTTGGCGCTCCATGGATACCGACACCCCGAGCGTCCCAGCACCCCGCATGCCACCCAGCTACCTCATATCCCTGAGGGGATGCCTGCATTACCACGCTGATCCTGGTGCATCGGTCCTCCCGACCCATTGGTGGGTCTGACATGCGTTCTTACTTCCATCACATTGTAAATTGCAAAGTGTCTGAATAAACCTGAATAAACCCATGCTTTATGAATACTCCACTTAGAGTGGCACTCCTGTTTTTGTGTTTTTTGCTGAGTATGAACAGCATAGAATACACCATTTATTGATAGTTTTTTATGTTGTGTGTTTAGTGAAACTTTAATCACATCCTGCCTGGCCGTCATTTTGCTATAGGTGGTTTTATTATCCTGATTGATTGGGCGTCATATGACGTCCAGCAGGATAAGACACTCGTGCGTGGCAATCGCTCTGACACACTGCATCTCCGATCTCAGTAAAGAGCCTATGACGCAATCTCTTTACCATGTGATCAACTGTGTCTGATCACATTGTAACCAGGAAGTGCCGGTTATCGGCTTTTCCTCTATTTGCGGTGAGAAGGCACGAGTAGAGGAGAGCCGGGGTGGGGGTATCAAGGATGCCCACAAGTGCCCACCAGGGATGCCAATCAATACCCATCAGGGATGCCAATCGGAGCCTATCAGGGATGCCTGTCAGTGCATCCTCATCAGTGCTGCCTATCAGAGCCCATCAGTGCTGCATATTGGTGCCTCATCATCAGAGCCCATCAGTGCCGCCTCATTAGTGCCCGTCAGTGAAGGAGAAAACTTATTTACAACATTTTATAAGAAACCCTTTTTTTTTCTCGAAATTTTCTTTTTTTATTTGTTTAGCAAAAAATATAAAAAGCCAGTGGTGATTAAATACCACCAAAAGAAAGCTCTATTTGTGGGGAAAAAATGATAAAAATTTCATATGGGTACAGTGTTGGATGATCACGCAATTGTCATTCAAATTGCAACAGCGCTGAAAATTGACCTGGGCAGGAAGGGGGTGACAGTGCCCAGTATTGAAGTGGTTAAAGTCAGTTCACCTTTTAACCCCTTCCCAACCAGCTGCCGCAGTTGTACTGTGGCAGGTTGGCTCCCCTGGGCGAACCGACATAGCTGTACGTCGGTTCATCTTTTGACCACTAGGGGGCGCGTGCGCGTCACCGGAGCCGATGCGCGTGCCCGGCAGTCTCGATGACTGCCGGGCACCCGCAATCGCTCCACACAGAGACGGAACGGAGATCTGTCAATGTAAACAGACAGATCTCCGTGCTGTTGGGGTGAGAAGAGCGATCTGCTGTTAATACTAAGTATGAACAACGATCGGTCTCCTCAGTCAGTCCCCTCCCACCACAGTTAGATTCACTCCCTAGGGAACACAGTTAACCCCTTGATCGCCCCCTAGTGTTAACCCCTTCTTTGCCAGTGACATTTACGCAGTAATCAGTGCATTTTTATAGCACTGATCGCTGTATAAATGCCAGTGGTCCCAAAAATGTGTCAAAAGTGTCGGATGTGTCCGCCATAATGTCGCAGTCCTGATTAAAAATTGCTGATCACCACCATTACTAGTAAAAAAAAAAAAAATAATAAAAATGCTATAAATCTTTCCCCTATAACTTTTGCGCAAACCAAATCAATAAACGCTTATTGTGATTTTTATTAGCAAAAATATGTAGAAGAATACATATCGGCCTAAACAGAGGGGAAAAAAAATAGCTTTTTTAAAAACAAATTTGGAGGATTTATTATAACAAAAAGTACAAAATATTGTGTTTATTTTTTCAAAATTGTCAATCTTTTTTGTTTATAGTGCAAAAAATAAAAACCGCAGAGATGATCAAATACCACCAAAAGAAAGCTCTATTTGTGGGAAAAAAAGGACGTCAATTTTGTTTTGGCACAGCGTCGCAGGACCACGCATTTGTCAGTTAAAGCGACGCAGTGCCGTATCTCATAAAATGGCCTGGTCATTGAGCAGCCAAATCTTCCGGGGCTGAAGTGGTTAAAGAAGGTTTTTTTTGCAGGTAAAAACATGTACACTATTTTTTTTTCTGGAGGCTGCAGAGAATTGCGCCTATGATCATCCGATCGCAGGTGCAAAGTCAGGCACCTGCAGACACCGCCTACAGCTTTCAGCCTGTACCTCTGTATATGCTTTTTATTTTAAAAGCTGTAGGAAGTGTCAATGAACTAGGAGAGCACTTATCATCGGCCTCACAGTTTGTTGAGAAATAGAAGCCTTCTGCTGTAGTAGAATACAGTATATTTAGTTCATTCATTCACAGAACTCCATGAATTAATGATGCAGCTGTGTGTGCGGAGCCTCCACAACCACACTATTTTCAAAATGTGACAAAGGGTGTGGGGAGAAGGTCCCTCTGCCCACTGTCATGGAAGGGATCGGGAGGTGTGGGCAGGTGCTCTTTAGTAACCTGTTACACTCTAAATACTGGTGTAACCTGTAACCAAAGATGAACGTATTGATTAAAATTTAGGATGTGCTATCTTTAAAGGAAACGTTTAAAATGGTAGTTTCCCCTAAGCGTTACCCTGAAAGATTTACCTTTTTGTCTTCCTTCTAAAAACAGCAGTGTTCTTCCTCTTCTGCCTTATAGCTGTATGTCTGCAGATCTAATGCCGCGTACACACGACCTGACTATCACATTAGCAGGCAGTGATGGGTTCTGTCTTTCATTGAGCATGCATGCACAGTTTTTCAATAGAAAACAATATTTTTTGTCTTTTCCTTATCCATTTATTTGCTCTGCGTTAGCAACTTGGAAAATATTCAAGGCATTGGCTGCATTTTTAGGAGGACATTAACAATGGTATCCCCCCCGTATGTCTTTCATGTTTACACGTCTTTCAAAGGTTTTTAGTCTGTCCACCTTCACTTTTGTTACTACTTAACCGGTTCAATACCGGGCATTTTCACCCCCCTTCCTTCCCAGACCAATTTTTAGTTTTCAGCGCTGTCGCACTTTAAACGACAATTGCGCGGTCGTGCGACGTTGTACCCAAACAAAATTGATGTCCTTTTTTCCCCACAAATAGAGCTTTCTTTTGGTGATATCTGATCACCTCTGCGGTTTTTATTTTTTGCGCTATAAACAAAAGAAGAGCGACAATTTTGAAAAAAACGCAATATTTTTTACTTTTTGCTATAATAAATATCCCAATTTAAAAAAAAAAACAAACACATTTTTTCCTCAGTTTCGGCCGATACGTATTCTTCTACATATTTTTGTTAAAAAAAAAAAAAAAAATCGCAATAAGCGTATATTGATTGGTTTGCGCAAAAGTTATAGCGTCTATAAAATACGGGATAGATTTATGGCATTTTTAAAAAAAAAATATTTATTTATTTTTTTTTACTAGTAATAGCGGCGATCGTGATTTTTTTCGTCACTGCGACATTATGGCGGACACATCGGACACTTTTGACACATTTTTGGGACCATTCACATTTATACAGCGATCAATGCTATAAAATTGCATTGATTTACTGTGTAAATGTGACAGGCAGGGAAGGGGTTAACCACTAGGGGGAGACGAGGGGTTAATTATGTTTCCTAGGGAATGATTCTAACTGTAGGGGGCGGGGACGCACAAGGGGAGGAGACCGATCAGTGTTCCTCTGTACTGGGAACACAGATCGGTCTCCTCTCACCTGACAGGACGTGGATCTGTGTGTTTACACACACAGAGCCACGGTCCGGCCCGGTTAACGGGCAATCGCGGGTGCCCGGCAGACATCGCGGCCGCCGGGCACACGCACCGGGTCCCGAGCAACGCGGCGGGCGCGCGCGCCCCCTAGGCGGCTGGGAACCCGAGGCCGTCATATGACGTCCACCCAGGATGGGAGATCCCATCTGTGGACGTCATATGTCTATACGCGGGTAGGGAAGTGGTTAAGTCTGAAGAAATATGTTTAGGTATAAAACGAAAATACATGTCAAAGTCCTTGGCCTCATAATTTTCTTTAAAGTGTATCTAAACCTAAAACCAAAATTGTAATAGATTGGAACTTACCAGTACAGGCATACCTTGCTTTACGTACCCTCACTTTACGTACACTAGTGAGTACTGACACATTGGCGTCTATGAAAAGTCTTGGTCAGCTTGACATGGCACTGCTCCCGAACCATAAGTGACAGGGACACCAAACTGTGAGCGGACCCAGGACTAAAACATATCCAGTTTTGGGCTCAGCCAGCTTGCCTTGGTAATCTACCATTTCGTAGTCCTGGGTCCCCAAGTTTGGTGTCACTTGTGGTTCGGGAGCAGTGCCATGTCAATTTTACCAAGATTTCCCATGGATGCCAATGTTAAAAAACCGGTAGCAGTGCCATGTCAAGCTGACCAAGATTTCCCAAAGAGCTAGTGTATTTACATGCATTGGGAAGTGAAAAAAGGTATTGCTTCAATTACAGTACATTTTCGTTTTATATACATGCTCTGGCCCCATAGTTTACTTAAAAGTGATTGTGGTGGCTGCCTTTTTTTAAGCTTCTTTTGCTTTATTTTCACTTATGTAGAGTGTCTACATCATCACTCCACTGTATTCATAGAGGGAGCCATGGTCATCACTAGGGATATACCGATGCCAAGCAATTGCGCGGTATTTGTGCAAATGCTCCCAATACCGAAACCAGTACTTTTTAGTGCGATTTGCATTAATACAAAATGAATGGATGCAAATTGCACTGCAAATAATCACATGCGATTTTACCAGGAATGCGCTGCGATTCCTGTCTGAATCGTATGTTTTTTTTTTTTCCCCCACTGCTCCTGTGTGTGAATAGAAAGGGAAAAGAGCCATCTAGTGGGCAGTTTATTAAAAATGTTAAAACTCGCAGTACATATCTGACCAAATGTAAAATCTAAATAGGTGTCCCGGTTCCGCCGATGATAGCAAATCACAGCCGCTGGAGGTGCTCACAGGGTTGGGGGAGATGTACAGGTCTGTCCCCAAGCTGACATTACTTCCGCCCTATACCCACGGGGTCCCAGGACTTCTCCTCGAACCCTGTGAGCACCTCTGACAGCCGTGATTTACTATCATCGGCGGGACCGGGACACCTATGTTGATTTTGCATTTGGCCAGATGTACTGTGAGTTGGCACTTTTCCCTTTTCTATACACACACAGGAGCATAGGAAGAAATCGCATGCGATTCAAACAGGAATTGCATCGCATTTCTGTTTAACCACTTCAGCCCCGGAAGGATTTACCCCCTTAATGACCAGGCCATTTTTTGTGATACAGCACTGCATTTTTTTTAAACTGACATTTGCGCGGGCGTGCGACGCTGTACCTGAATAAAAATGATGTCCTTTTTTTTCCCACAAATAGAGCTTTCTTTTGGTGGTATTTGATCACCTCCGCGGTTTTTATTTTTTGCACTATAAACAAGGAGAGACTATTTTGAAAAAAAAAAAAAAACAATATTTTTTTACGTTCTGCTATAATACATATCCAAAAAAAAATGTAAAAAAACAAATGTATTCATCAGTTTAGGTGAATATGTTTTCTGCTACATATTTTTTGGAAAGAAAATCCCAATAAGCGTATATTGATTGGTTTGTGCAAAAGTTTTAGCATTTACAAAATAGGGGATAGATTAAAGGATATGTAAAGGTTCGTTAAAATAATAAAAAAATGTCATACCTTCTCTGTGCAGTCGGTTTTGCACAGAGTTGCCCCGATCCTCCTCTTCTGGGGTCCCTTTGTGGCGCTCCTGGCTCCTCCTCTTCTCGAGTGCCCCGTTGGAGAGCCGCACTCCTTTGGGGCAATCGTGCAGAATGCGCTCCCGTGTCCTGCTGCTGTGTTCATTGATACAGGCAACAGGACTTGACCCCCCGGCTCCCACGTCATTGGATTTGATTGACAGCAGCTGGAGCCAATGGTTCCTGCTTCTATCAATCTATCCAAAGAGGACCCGAGACACACGGCTGGAGCTGGTGTGCGCGTTCTCGTTGCTGGAACGACCGGGCTCAGGTTTCACTACAGATGGAATGCACTACTCATAGAATGCATTAACGGGTGACACAGTGGTGTAGTGGTTAGCACTCTCGCCTAGCAGTAAGAAGGGTCACTGGTTCGTATCCCAACCATGACACTACCTGCCTGGAGTTTGCATGTTCTCCCTGTGCCTGCGTGGGTTTCCTCCGGGTACTCCGGTTTCCTCCCACACTCCAAAGACATGCTGGTAGGTTAATTGGATTCTGTCTAAATTGTCCCTAGTATGTGTATGTATGAATGTGAGTTAGGGACCTTAGATTGTAAGCTCCTTGAGGGAAGGGACTGATGTGAATATACAATGTATATGTAAAGCGCTACGTAAATTGACGGCGCTTTATAAGTACCTGAAGTAAATAAATAATAAATAAGGTGAAAAACATCGAGGTTTTACAACCCCTTTAAGGGATTTTACATTTTTTATTGTTTTTACTGGTAATGGCGGCGATATGCAATTTTTAGCGGGACTGCGACATTGCGGCGGAAAAATCTGACCCTAAGTGACACTTTTTAGGGACCAGTGACACCAATACAGTGATCAGTGCTAAAAAAAAAAAAAAATGCACTGATCAATGTATAAATGACACTGGCATGGAAGGGTTTAAAACTAGGAGGCGATCAAAGGGTTAACTGTGTTCCCTCAGTGTGTGTTCTAACTGTGTGAGGGATGGGCTCACTGGGAGAACACAAAGATCGCTGTTTCCGATTACTAGGAACAGATGATCTCAGTATTGTCCCCTGTCAGAACAGGGATCTGCCTTGTTTGAATAAGCAGATCCCCGTTCTGCCCCTCTGGAGAGCGATAGTGGGTGGCCGGCAGACATAGAGTCCACGGGACCCACTCGCGTGCGCCCCCCGGTGTGCAGCAGGCGCGCACACACAGTGTCTCATGCACAAAACAACGTACAGGTACATTGTTTCACGCAATTGAGCCGCCCTGCCGCAGTATATATGCAGTGGGCAGTCTTTAGGTGGTTAAATTGCATGCGATTCTTTGCAGTGCTCTGTGCCCCAGTTTTTCTTTGTATTGATGCAAATCGCACTGCAAAGTATCGGTACTCGGTATAGGTCCAACCCTAGTCATCACTGTTTGGGACTCTTCTGATATGGACTACAAACACGCCCTTATCTCTTCATCTCCATTGCATAGAGGGCAGGGCAGTCGGTAGTTTACAGATCTAGCTCAGAAGGAAGATAACCTTCAGTACAGCTCACAGGAAGTGACAAGGATGCTGCATTTCTGGCAGGATCAACAGGTGTTTTCTGTACTAAAAAAGGAAAACGAATGCAGCCACAACATTTAAGGACTGGTAAGCTGCAATATATTATATTTTTGTTCCTTAGTTTTCTAACCCTAACCTTCAATGAGTAATAACATCTCTATTTTATATTGTACTAGCTAAACATTCTATTTGTTTACGAAAAAATTCATTAAACTTTCCTTTGAGTTCAGAGTACATGCCATTAGGTACTGCTTCATTCCCATGAAGTCCCTGATTTTTAGGAGATTTTTTGATTATTCTGGACATGAAATCCTCACTTAAATTCCTGAACCGGTGAAAACGATTTTTTTGTGTTTTAAAAATAAATAAATAAATAATTGTGTGAAATTACATTGAGACAGAGTTATGTGAATTAGTCATACTGAGCAGGGCTGCAACTTCACATGGAATTGTAATCTTTTATTAGCAAGCATTTTAACTACTTGTTGACAACTGTCAACTAGATTTAAGGTATAATAAAATGAAGATACACATATACATTTCTTGCCAAACATTTCCAGCCTCACTTGCAACCACAGCCCTAATATTGTCCCTTTAACTCTTCTCTTGGCTTTTGGCATTGTTCTCTGAGAACACTATAAAATGAATAGATATTCTACTTGTTTAGGCTAGCACCTGCTATTCAACTCTTTTCCTACAAATGGACATTAAAAAAAGATAATTATGACCTACTTTTCAAACAACACCAGTTTGATCTACAGTATGTCAATGTATCATGCATTAGAAAACTACCAATTGTATCTACAGCATTTGCATTCTTTGTTACCTCTTGTCTTGCTTTCTTTATATATTTTCTGTATAGAAAAGCCCATTTCTACCCAAAACATTTGGATTCGTTTTGGACAGAGTGGAGAAGGGTTAGAACCTCTGTCAGGTTTCACTTGCAATCTGTGCCCCAATTGGGGACGTTTTTCATCACTTCCTGCCTGACGAGAAAATGATGAGAAACCTTCCCATTTGGGGACACAGACCGCAACAAAATATGAATTCTGAGTAAAATCGAGAGCGGTTACAATCTCTGCCAGATTAGTACTCTGTCCTCCTGTCATATTTTAGCTGTAGTTTGGCTTTAATAGAATTATAAATTCGGTGTAGTTAAAATAAGGCTCTCCTTGAATTGATATGATGGCAGGAAAAATACTACTTCGAGTGATGTTGTACTATAAATGCCATGCATCTAATTGTGTAATGGCACAGTTTTGTACATGAAAGGAGAAGTATGGGAATCCGTTTTTGTTTTTTTTCCCTTTTATACTTAACTAGGTGAATGCAGTATGGGACCAATGCTGCATCTGTCCCCTGGCGTCTCTGCACTGAGAACCGAGCCACTGAACACTGCCGATGGCTCGGTTCTCTCGGCTCCCCGTGTGGAGAGCTGCTGCCTGTCAATCAGCAGCTCTCCTGCTCTGCTCCTCCACGCTCACTGGAGCGCTGGGGTGGGGAGCGGCTGTCTCAGCGGCTCGCTGAGAGGCTGAGATGGCCATCGGTCCAGGCGCCTGGCGGATCCAGACTTCCAGAGTTGGGATGACATGGTGCCTGGGCTGATCTGTGCTACGTCAGCAGAGAGGGGACTTCAGTCACAGGAATCAAAAACGCATTTGCACTTCTGTGACCCATAGGAGAAGCCCAGCCAAAGGAGCTCAGGCTGGACTTCTCCTTTAATAGGCAGGCCTGAATTTTTCCTTTGGCACAGCAAGCACATTCCTTTCCACAGCAGGGGTAAAGGAGTGACTTTTAGCTGTATAGTTTTCATCCAGATGTTTTCCCTATTGTTAGATACTGTACCTCTGTTTTTTTACTAATATATGCCTACACTATACGGACAAAAATTTGTAAACACCTGACCAGCACAAATATATGAGCCTTTTGGACATCCCATTCCAAAACTATAGTCTTGTTACGCAGGAATTTGTTATGCAGGAAAAAAAAAATCTGTCAAGGGCTTGTATGGCAGAGGCACCCTTGGTTATGCAGGGTGGTATCCTTGAAAGAGTAAAAGTCCTCATAATTAGTGAGCAAACATTTTATTTATTACACTGTGGTATTTGGGGTTTTTAGCTCAGTGGTAGAAGATTTTTTAGTGAGTCCATGCCGGTTTGAACTGTGTTTTAGGGCCTGTTGGCCCAATTTATTAAAAAAACTCAAAGGTCAAGAGGAAAAATAGTTACCCATGCTGGGGTTTAAATTGTCAAAACAATAATATCGAGTCGCCTGGCTCTCTCTTCTGTAACACTGCTACTTAGGCCTTAAACCTTGGCTCTTGGCTTCTGGCCCCTCCGACCATCTTACACAATACCTAAGCTTCCCTAGCTCTCCTGGCTCTCTCAGCACTTTCGGTTGCAGCACCCAGCTACAGGGACCCACTTCTTGGCCTGTAGATAGGGGTTCGCCTGACACCCCAGGATCTCTTACTCCTCCAAGACCTCCAGATTCCCTCAGTCCCTTGGACTTGCCTAGTCATCCCGGCTCTCTCAGTCCTAGACTTTTTTTAGCCACTGTGACTCTCCCAGTCCTGTGGACAAGGAATCTCTCCTCCCAGCATGGAGTGCTATCTCTTGTGTAAAGCACACCTGTCTCCTGATGGGAGTTCTGAGCTATGCCCAAGCCTGTCATTAAAAGGGCTGTGTGCACCTGCACTCACAACCTTTCTGGTCTTCTGCAAAATTAGGACACTGGGTTGGAGATGTCTTTCCTTGCACAACTCTTTAAAATCTCCAAACTTCTGAATCCAATCCAAAAATGCCAAAATCTGGAGAAAACCAAAAGTTTTTTTTTCTGCTCAGGAGTTCCGCACTCTGCATACGTGCAAACTAGGGTTGCACCGATACTTGTACTCATGCAAATGCTGCGATGCTTGTTCCGATACCCCCCGGCAGGAGGCCAGTACACCCAGAATCCTCCACAAAGCTTGGGGAGGGGGGCGGGCAGCCTCACAGATGGTCGTTGCGGCGGTGGGTGCAGTTACAAGCACTGATCTCCCTGTATAGCTTTTCTGACAGCCACTTCTTCTCCTGCACTAAAATCGGATGTGTTAGTATGGCGATCTGTAAGTTTTTTTTCATTCAACCCACAGGGTTGAACAAAAAAAAAAACTTTTGTGCGTACCAGGCATAAGATGTCTTTGTAAACTGTAACAATGGAAAGGTCCACATTCTTTTGACCGTATAGGATTGTGTAATGGTTTAATATTCACAAACTTTTGTCCATATATTCTTTGTACGCATTATCACAATGTTCTAGACCAAGTTAGGGCAAAAAAAACCAAAGATATATCCATTGTAAATGCATCCTACTAGCAGAGATATGTTGCTTTTGGGCACCAAAGACAGTGTGCCTTCAGACTCCAGTAATGGAAATGCAGCCTGGTCAAAAGGCGCATGTAGATAAAATAAACTGTCTCTAATTTGCAGTTTTACACACTGCTGTTGAATGCTCACATCCATAAATAGATATACACTCATGAAAGTGCTTAAGAAATGTGTAGACGGTGATATCTGAGACAGGTCCTATTCAAAGAAGAACTTACATTTTTTTTTCTCTATCAGAGATATAAATGAATCTAGAATAGATTATCACAACACAGATAGTTTAAAAACCTCTAAAGAATAAAGTTTATTTACAGATTTTGTGGCACATATTTAAATAATTGCAAGTAACACCTCTATAAACATTGGTATCCCCTCCAGCCACAGGTGAATCAGGTGCTTGTCAACAAGCACATGCTCACTCCATGCGTCCATATTACCAGAAGAACAAGAAGGCCAGACACTGAGGACATCGTTGGGTATAAAATGTATTCAAGCCACGCTTACATGCTCCTGACATAAAAGCCACCCCACACTGATGCGTTTCACCCTTATGGGCTTACTCATCGATTCTGTGTAATGCGGTCTCTACAATTAAGCCCGTTGGAGTGGGTGCTGTTCTAAGGTGGGCCTCGGCAGCAAGAATAAAGTTGGTTTTAAACCCAGTGATGACATTGACCTGCAACCTTTATGTTCTTCTGGTAATACAACATATTTAATTGGTTGCATTACACTATACATAGCAAGCCTACCTTTGTCATTTTTGTTTGAGCCTAAAGCATAGGAGTTATCTGGTAATATATATGTTTTCCCTGAGAAGCCTAGAAAAAGGGCAGATCTTAGGAATAACGGAGTGGTCTTTGGTATCAGTAGGTGGCTTGTGTTGTGGTTTGGTTTCTTTGGCTCCAAACTCTTCTCAGAACTATGTTAGTGGATATAATAGTACAAAGCTGCAGTCCTTTCAAACTTATGTAGAAAAAATGTCCAGTGTTTAATTTTATGCCACTTTGAAGTCCACATTTCTTTTCATTGCACTTGATAGAGTCATCCAAGTGGTAAAGTAAGGCATTTGGATAAAGGCTTCTTGTTCCATTTCACACGTCAGCTTTTGGCTGAACCCGGGTAGTACGACGCTTCTTATTGGTGCAACAACAGCCGGAACACGCTATGATTGCAACCGCCAACACTGCGGCTGTGGAAGAAAAAACAGTCACTGTATTGTTTGTATTGGTGTGGATTAGCAAAGAATTACAGATGTGTTATATAAAACATTATAGTAGGGATTTGTATGATAAATTTGGAGCAAAGAACTGGACCAGAACTGGAATCTGCTACATTGCCTATTGCAACAACCTGCTTACATTTTCTAACGCACAGCAAGAAGTGACAGCTAAAGTGGTTCTTTTTTTTTTTTTTTCAAACGAAGTGTTAGTGATTTTTTTTTTTGGAAAGTTGATAAACACCACCTTTTTGTTTTGTTAGCCCTCTATCCTTGTCACTTATCTTATTACTGTGGAAGCTGTAAAAGTGTAGGTATTAGGAAATGTAGGTGCTGTTGCAATATTGTTTCTGCAGAACATGTGAGTTTTGGTAGAACATACCCAGAGGTCTGCATCCCTCACTTATTACGCCTATCTCTAGCACAGGATGAGAAAGAACATACCTCCTGGAAACAACATGGCGGGGGTAATTCTAATGAGTAAAATACATTTTTTTTTATAGTGGCTAAGTGGCAGAAAAGTTAACACAAAGCAGCACAGAAACACTCTGGCATTAGTGATTGTTTATTTTGTGAATTCTATAGATTATGATAGTAAGTAACTTATGTAATGCACATAAACAGCTGCTGCAAAATACCATATGCATCTGGGTATAGGGCAGCATGTAACCACCTCATATGTGACAGTGCTTGGGTCTAGCAGCCCATTGCTAGGCCTAAATACTGTCATATGACATAGTGGGTGACATCAGGTATTATGGTGCAAGCTATGACAGGGGAAGGAGCTGCAAGGGGTCCCGGAAAATGCAAGTATTTGTAGTGGTGGGTTAGTACCTTTTTCACACACTTGTACTTGAATCAGAAAGTGAGTCTTTAAAGTGGTTGTAAACCGCAGACATGAAATATGAACAAAGCATATCCCTCTATAGTGTGAACTTGTCTCAATTAAGAGCACTAAGTGGTATTTTTGTCTGCTGCTTCAACCCTCTGCTATCAGTATGAATCACTTCTGACAAGTATTCCTCAAACCAAGAAAAAAAAAGTGACAGGGGAGGGATCTCCAGCTGATTGACAGCCTCAGCTCTGTTCCTGTGTATGTGTGGAGGGGAGTGTGTCCCTTCCCTCCAATCAGCCCTCAGAGCCGCCCTCACTGAGCTCTGCAGAGTGTATCTCTGCCCCCTTTTTTCTGACAGCTCAGGCAAACTTTATAAAGGCTGGACTTTGGATGTAAAGAAGAGAAGACTGCAGATAAACAGGTACAACTTATGTAGGAGGATTTGTTGAATCTCAGTGTATCACCTGAGGACTGTCGCTTCATTGGGTAGATGTAAGGGTTTACAACCACTTTAAGCGAGAGGTATGCTTTTACATAAATGAGGACAAATTTGTGTTGTAGAATAGTTATATGGTAATAAGCAGCATGAACATACCAAAATAATCATTACTTTTACTCACCAATAAAAACAATGATGATGGTGAATGAAATTATTTCCACAGTATCTGCCTGAGGGATTCGACTTAGTTTTGTCAGAAGTTTTTCCCCCATTTTCGCCACCTCTTCTTGAATAGATTGAGAAGACATGGTTGCACAAAGGTATTGTGGCAGAATCTGCCTGAAATAATAAAAAAAAAATTGATCAAAATTTCAAAATCTGTAATTGCATGACATAGTTTTTTTTTTTTTGTATTTTTTTCATCAATTTCAAATCCATCTTTACATTAAGGCTGGGTTCACAATATTGCGTGGGTTTCCCTGCATCCAATTTGCATGTCAGGAGATTGTGACCGTCTCTCTATGGAGCGGGTTTACACATCTCCGCAGCGAGTCCTGTGCATCTTTTGGTCCATTTTCAGGTCCGAATTCAGCCCAAAATTTTGGCTGAAATCAGACTTGAAACAGTGAATGGAGATGCACTGGACCCCCTGCATTCTCAAGTGTGAACCCAGCCTAAAGCATCGCCCACCTTGCCTAAAATGTATGTGCAGAATTTGAGTCTTAAACCGCCATGTTTAGTTTTTCTTATTAAATTTTTCAGTTTAAGTCCTTTTACATGCAATAACACATTACATGCGTATGCATGAGGTATGTAAACTCATTTGCATGCGTTTACATCATAATGTGTATGTAAACCCTAAGGCCCGGTTCACACTGATGCAGTGCGGGAGCCGCAGGAATTCCTGGGCAGATCCCGCACCGCATCAGAATCGCAGGCAGTTACATAATGAATGGCTTAATTTGCACCGCACTGAATTTCGCATGTCATTTGTACAGCAATCCTGTGCGATTCCTGTACAAATGACCTGCGATGCGGCAGACCGGATCAGTGTGAACCCAGCCTAAGGGCTTATTGAGGCATGCCGTGCCCTCTGAAGAAATATCTGTGTTGGAAGGCAATTTTAGCTGTAGTTTTGTATATAGGTGCGTTTTAATGATAGAGACAGAATATCAAAAATCCAGAAAAAACACACAAAACAAATGTTTAAATTGCGTTGCAGTTTAGTGAGTAAAATAAGTATTTGATCCCCAAGTAAATCATAACTTAGTACTTGTCGGAGAAATCCTTGTTGGCAAGCACAGAGGTAAGACGTTTCTTGTAGTTGGTTACCAGGTTTGCACACATCTCAGGAGGGATTTTGGTCCACTCTTCTTTACAGATCTTCTCTAAATTTTTATGGTTTCTTGCTTGTCTCTTGGCAACTCAAATTTTCAGCTCCCTATTAGGATTAAGGTCTGAAGACTGGCTAGGCCACTCCATGCCCTTAATGTACTTCTTGAACCACTCCTTTGTTGCCCTGTTGGTATGTTTTGTCATTCTCATGACAATGCCACCTTCAGTGTTCTGGCTTAGGGAAGAAGGTTCTCATCCAAGATTTTACAGTACTTGGCCCCTTCCATTGGCCCCTCAATGCGGCAAAGTCAGCTTCTACCTTTAGCAGAGAAACCGCCCCAAAGCATAATGTTTCCACCTCCATGCTTGATTGTAGGGATGGTGTTTTAGGGTCATAGTTATATTTTTTTTTCCTCCAAACACTGCAAGTCAAGTTAATGCCAAAGAGCTCAATTTTGGTCTCATCTGACCGACCACAGCATGTTCTCCCAATCCTCCTCTGAATCATTTAGATGTTTATTGGCAAACTTCAATTGGACCTGTACATGTGCTTTCATGAGAAGGGGGACCTTGCGGGCGCTGCAGAATTTTAATCCATGGAGGCGTATTGTGTTATCAATAGTTTGTTTGGTGACTGTGGTCCTAACTGCCTTGAGTTCATGCACAAGCTCCTCCCGTGTAGTTCTGGGCTGATCCCTCACTTTTCTCATCATGGTCCTTACCCCATCAGGTGAAATCTTGCATGGAGCTCCAGACTGAGCTTGATTGATGGTTATTTTGTATTCCTTCCATTTGCCAATAATGTCTCCTTCTTACCAAGCTTCTTGCTGATGGTCTTGTAGCCTATTCCAGCCTTGTGCAGTTCTACAATCTTGTTCCTGACATCCTTTGACAGCTCTTTGGTCTTGCCCATGATGGTGAGGTTTGAATGGAAGAAAGAGATTCTTTGGACAGATATCTTCTATACCCCTCATGCGTTGTCGTTAGGAGCACTGTGTACCACATGAGCACATACTGTTGCCAGTCTGTGAGAGCCAGAATTATTTTTGGTTGGTGGGCGATCAAATACTTTATTTTACTCACAGAATTGCAAATCAATTTAAAACATTTGTATCCTGTATCTTTTTTGGATTTTTGATTGATATTCTGTCTCTATCATTTAAAAAACACTATGATAAAAATTAAGACCCTTCATTTCTTTGTAAGTGAGCAAACTTACAAAATTTGCAGGGGATCAAATAATTATTTTCCCCAAAGTATTTGTCCTGTTTGTTGTTATCACAGAGTGAAAGTGAAAGAAAATCTTTATAAAAATCTTTTATAAAAAAGGAATGCAAACATTAGTTCTTAGAAATGGCAAAATTGAGGTGTGAAAGACTGTGGTAAGACTCCATGCTAGTTGTCCTGTAGCTAATACTACTATAAATACCTACAAGGGTTACTTTGTACCCATTAAATGATGAATGGCCACTTTGTTTTTTTTTTTTATCCTGCGCTTACTGAGGATTCGGAAATACTTTATATGTGACGGCAATGTACTTTTTAGACCAACACTGGATCAGAATTCATTCAAACATTACCTACAGATAAAGATGATATACTGGAATAAAAACACAAACATTTTCTTATCCTAATTATACAGTACAGAACACAGGCTTGATATTCATGGACCCTGGGTTATAGGCTGCTACATTTTTTAATAATTGATTTAACAGAAATACCAATATGTGTAATGTGTACTATGGAAAATGTACTGTGGCCTCAAACTTCTCCCTTTAGCAAAAGTGACTTTTTAGGCATTTTTCATTACTGCTTACCAATCTCTGACATCAACCCCTTGTAAAAAGCCTTCCTTCAGGCATGACATTTATGGGTTTCCCTGCAGGAAGTGCACATTTCAAATTCCCTCGTAACCTATCAGTGAGATTCAGATAAAGGCTTTGACTAGGCCAGTCTGTAACCCTTGAATTTTTTTTTTTTTTTCATTTCTTTTGTCATTTTGGCATTCCTTGATGGGTTTGCTAGAGTACTAAGGATCATATAGAAACATCCATACCTGGTTCAATTTTAACTTGCAGACATTGGGCTTTGCGTTTTCAACACACACACTCACTCTGATATTATTCCAAGATCATAGTTGACTTGAACCCGGAAGGAAGACCAGGCTAAGGTAGAAGCCCTGTCTGCAGTGACAGTGCATCACTGGAGGGCTTCATTCCAAGTTAAGTATTTTATAATATGCTAGAATACCATTCAACTCCAAGTAAAAAACCTTAGTGTTTTATTTCATTTATGTCCAATAACAGACAATGAGGGAAAGTTTGGGACTTTATATGAGGCCATATGGTAATATGCCTCCATCCCTATTAAGCAATACAAAGAGGGGGGGTGGTGCGGAACTTTATATGGGGTGTGTAACCAATCGTGAGTATAATACATAAGGTATTAAATATATCCATATGTGCCAAAAATTAGATACATAAGAACACATTTTTTACTGTAGAGTGGTAAGTTACTTTGTCCCACATACTCTTTGTTTGACGCTCTGATTGCTGTTGATGCATTTGGTTTAATGTATATACTAAAATTTTATACTTGGAGCACTGGATTGATTTACATGATTTACATGTGTATATGGGGTTTTATTCTAATAGTTGACTTTGGTTAATACATGATGAAAAAATACATAATTACAAAGGTACAGTAAAAATTGCTAATTTTCTTTCAATTTTGGGACAAAATGTTTTAACTAAACCTTTTAACTCTTCTCCTACTACTAGTGATCTTATGAGGGCACTTAATGGCTGCTTAGCTCCTTCATGATCCCCTGTGATCAGGGCAGTCCGTCAGGATATAACTAGGCCAGGGGCCTTGACAGGGAGCATGTCTTTGGAAAATAAATCTGACTTCTGGAGCTTTTTTACCTAATGAAGGAACTCTTGCAAACTCTCTCCTGCGCCCCACTGCCTGCGATGTAGACACAGAAATTGGGGTTCACCCCCCCCCCAACATAGGATTTTATTGTCAGCCAAGGAAGCCAATGGCTCCCATTGCTATCAGTTTGCCCTTTGAGGAGGGAGAGAGCCACTGTTCAAGTGCACAGAGCTCAGTTGACATTGGCCTCACGTAAGCATAAGGGGGTGCTGCACAGAGAAGGTCTTCTACCTTAATGCATTAGGGTTAACAGCTTGCCAACCAGCCGCCGTTGTTATACGGTGGCAGGTTGGCTCTTCTGCGCGAATTGCCATAGGTGTACGTCGGCGTGCGCAAGCGCGGGAATGAGCCTTGTGTGTCGAGCGGACTTGATGTCCGCCAGCAACTCGCGATCACCTAGTACAGAGGCAGGACGGGTAACTGTGTTTGTAAACAAGGCGAATCGCCGTTCTGACAGGGGACATGTCCGAGATCTTCTGTTCCCAGTCATCAGGAATAGTGATCTCTGTCATGTCCCTGGCAGCCCATCTCCCCTACAGTTAGAACACACCCAGAGAACACAATTAACCCCTTGATCGCCCCCTAGTGTTAACCCCTTCCCTGCCAGTGTAATTTTTACTTTGATCAGTGCATTTTTATAGCACTGATCAGTGTAATAATGTCACTGGTCCCCAAAAAGTGTAATTTGGGGTCAGATTTGTCCGCCACAATGTCGCAGTCGCACTAAAAATTGCACATCGCCGCCATTACTAGTAAAAACAGTTTAAAAAAAAAAGTCCCTAAATCTATCCCATAGTTTGTAGACACGATAACTTTTGCGCAAACCAATCAATATACGCCTATTGCGATTGTATTTTTTTTTTTTTTTTTTTACCAAAAATATGTAGAAGAATACATATTGAATACATAAGTAAAAAAAAAGTAGTTTGTTTTTTTGTTTTTTTCAAAATTGTCGCTCTTTGTTTATAGCGCAAAAAATAAAAAATGCAGAGGTGATCAAATACTAACAAAAAAAGCTTTATTTGTGGGGAAAAAAAGGACATCAATTCTGTTTGGGTACAGCGTTGCATGACCGCATAATTGTTAGTTAAAACAACGCAGTGCCGTATCGCAAAAAATGGCCTGGTCATTAAGGGGGCAAATCCTTCTGGTGCTTTTAGAACCACTTTAAAGGAGAAGTACAGCCAAAGCTGTCAGTCATCGCTCTCTGCCAGAGCAGAGAGCGATGACATGAGAACCTAGCGATTGGCAGTGTTTGATCGCTCGGTTCTCAGTATTAGAGCCGGCGGGTGACAAATTCAGCATCCACCTAGGTAAAAATGCCATACTTCTCTTTTAAGGCAATGCACTTTAGGACCTATCAATTATGAGCTGTTCTCTGAGTTCCAAACTGTAATGTCTAATCCCTGAACATGAAGGCAGCCAGTGAAGTTAAAGTCCTTGATTGCCTCATTTCTAGTCAGTGACTCAAGTTATTCAAGTCATTAGATCATTGTGACCGCAAGGCAGCTAGCATTTTCAGTAGAGGTCATCAGCGGCACGTTGCATATTTATTTTTAATGCAGGTTTCCTGGTTATGTTGTCACAGTTGTTTTCTCCAAGAAGGGATGAAGATTGCTGCAATACCTATACATAATGAGCCAAAACTGTTATTACTATTCTTTTCAAATTGTTCATTTATATTGTTACTGAAAGCCATGTGGGGTCAAACAGACTTTAGTTGCTAGGTACTCTAATGCCAACAAAGCTAAAGCATGTATGTTTATGTTTATTGCCACGTTATGAGGAAGTACAGCATACTAGATTTCTATTGTGTCTATTCTTTCCTTGTTCAGAAGCTTATAATTATAGACTGAGTGTATTATCCCTTTATCCTCTTGCCAAATGCACAACGTATATATACGTCGGGAAAGAGAGTGGGCTTTAATGCCCAGTTATTGCACATATGCGTCCACAGAGGTCTAAGGTCGTGTACAAAGAACGTGCTCACTGTATGCTGACCAAGCTGTCACTGACAGCTGTTGGTCACAGCTTCTGATGGGGAGCCAGCGGGGTGGACTCCCAATCATGTGACTGCTGTGAGAACCAATCACAGCAGTCACAAAATAGGGAAGCCATGCTGCCTTATTAAAGCCCACTTAATGGGCTATTGGGCGGTGGCGTGAAGGGATTAAAGATCCTGTAAGTAAGGAATAATATCTGTTGATGTTTAAGAAATTCACTCAGCTCCTAATTCCCTCTTGTAAAATAAAACCATATGCCATTTTGAGGACTGAAATTGCAAGATTGGGTGTTATTTTTGCTCAGTATGCTTGCATACTAGCACATTATGTGAAACTTACCTTAAAACTAAGCCCTCCAGCGACACACTGTCACCACTGACGGGGCATCCATCTTCACCCGGTCTTCCTTCAGGTTTTGCGTCCTCTGGGCGTCTTGCTGAGTGTTTTGCCACACTGTGATGACATCGCTCATAGTGCATGCGTAGGTGACGTTACTGGCCCATTAACAAGTAAAAAATCTCCTAAACGGTGAACGTTTAGGAGATTTTTACTGTACCCATAGGTGAGCCTTTTTATAGGTTTACCTATAGGTTAATATCAACCATGGGAGTTTACTCCCACTTTTAGAGCATGAATCGCTTCTGACAAGTTTTCCTGACGCCATGAGAAACAAGGTGACATAGGAGGGATCTCCAGCTGATTGACAGCCTCAGCATGGTTCCTGTGTGCTATTTGAAGGAGGGTGTGTCTCTTCCCTCCAATCAGCTCTCAGAGCTCTCCTCACTGAGCTCTGCAGTACCTAATTTCAGCTCTCTGCTCCCTGTTTTCTGACCGCTAAGGCAAGCTTTTTACATTTTGGACTTTGAACAGATGTAGAGAAGAGCAGACCGCAGAGAAACAGGTACAACTTATGTAGAAGGATGTGTTTCATCTCTGTGTATCATCTGTGGTCAGTCTGTAAGGGTTTACAAACCCTTTATGTAATGGTCATGCATACTGGACTCGCATAACGATGATTGCAACATCATTTTGTCATGTCCCAGCTCATCTCAGTCATGTTGTCATGTGAAGGGCATAATAACCACAGTGATCTTGCCCCCCACATTTTACTTTTAGTCATACAATACACAAACTGTTTACTGATGCCAGAACCGATCCATTGATCGGACACAGACAGACCCATTCCATTAACCAATCCACAATCCTGTCTGGAAACCCAAAGAAAACTGTCACCCTTGCAAGCTGAGCAGTTCAGAGAACTAACAGATACCAGTCGTAAATAGCTTAGTTGGACGGGATGGGCAATACACGTATCTGCAGACGGGTTAGCAGTTATAACTCTGAAACTTCAGCATATTTCATATCTCCTGAAGTAATAATAGCACAGCCAGAATATGGACATATTTACTTAGTTAATTTGTAACGTTTCAAGTCCAGACACCCCTACGTCAGACCATATGGGGAACCACTGGCACCCCTTATCCCTCCTAGGTAAAGTAGACTTAAGAAACATGTCATATTTATATATGTTTTACATTGTCGTCGCTATATAAGTACCTGAAATAAATAAATAAAAAAATAAAATGTTTTGAAGCAAATTTCACGCTGTGCATTAATCTGCTGGTCAGTAAACTGATATTCAGAGATATGAAAATTGTATCTGAGACATGGTCATAAACAAATTACCTTTCCAGCAGCCACCCCTTAGACCAGATGATTGGTAACATGGTCCCTGTTAAAACCCCTTTGATCCCAAAGAAAAGGGAGATGCCAGGACAGTTTGGCAGCTCTTGGGTACCCTCAACCCAGGAACATTTGTCAAGTTATGAGAGCCAATAATACCTGCTAACCCCAAGGACACTGCAAATATTCTTCCCTTTTCAACCTGTTTTATTTTTATTTTTTATTTCTTTGTTATGTTGTTTCTCTTTCTTTGTAACACCCCTTTTCTGTAAATATTTTATTTGCACCAATTTGACCTTTTCATTATAAAACCTTATTTTGAAAAGTGTTAAAACTGTCTTTAAGGCTTTAATGCAGACTAAATGAATCCCTGTCTCTTGAACATCGTTACAGTATACTATAATTGGTATTGCTAAGATGGAGGTTCCGCCTCTCTGTCAAAAGGCGGTGGTGGTAGCTAAAGTGCTGATTGTTTAATCGCTTCTGGACCGCCCACCGTGGATATACGTCTCTACTTTGCCTTTAAATACCGGGATTAGGGCAGCTATTTGCGACGTATATCCATTTTTTGTTTAAACGGCGGGCGATCCGCTTTAGCCTAAAAGTGGTCTCAGCAGAGGATTCGCTGCAAGATCACTTTTTGATGGGTGGCAGGAGAGGTGCCCCCTTTTTAGTCTCCGCCGCATACCGGAGCCGTTGGTAGCGGCGGAAACTATCCAATCCCCGGGATGGATGAGCAGGAAGTTGAGTGAAGGCAAGATGGCCCCACTTGACTCTATGCCCTTGGAGGAGCAGAGTGACGTCAAATGTCACTTCCGGCCTCCGGCCTTAAAGGGACAATTTTTATTTATTTTTTTTGAAAAAAAAAAAAAGACACTTGTTTTTTTTTTTTTTTTTTTTTTAATGCTTTTAAAGCGGAAGTAAACCCATCCATTAAACCATTTCATTTCTGGCACATGCCGGAAATGTAACTCCCGTTGGTTATGCTCTCAACCAAACTGTTAAACCATTCAGTGGCTGGTGTCATAACTGAATAACTGTGCAGCATCATGGCAGATCTTTTTGACCCCAGATCTCACATTAAAGAGGCCCTGTCCTGCTTATTTCCATTACAAGGGATGTTTACATTCCTTGTAATAGGAATAAAAGTGATGCTTTTTTTTTTTTTTTTTTTAACGGGACAGTGTAAAAATTAAAAATATAAAGTAAATTAAATAAGACATTTTTTTATTTTTTATTTTAAAGCGTTCCGTCCCTCTGAGCTTGTGCGCAGAAGGGAATGCATACGCAAGTCGCGCCCACATATGGAAACAGTGTTCAAACTACACATGTGAGGTATCTCTCGATCCTCTGTAACTCTAAACTGGTAACCTGTAGAAATTTTTAAATGCCACCTATGAAGATTTTTAAGTACCAAAGTTTGTCACCGTTCCTCAAGCGTGCGCAATTTTGAAGCATGACTTTTTGGGTATCAATTTACTCGGCGTAATATTATCTTCCACATTATAGAAAAAAATTGGGCTAACTTTTACTATTTTTTTATTTTAAAAAAATTATTTTTTTCCCCACAAAAATTGGGTTTGTAAGACTGCTGCGCAAATACGGTGTGACATAAAGTATAGCAACAATCTCCATTTTATTCTCCAGGGTCGCTGCTAAAAAAAATATATATATATATAATGTTTAGGGGTTCTAAGTAATTTTCTATCAAAAATAAATGATTTTAACTTGTAAACAACAAGTGCCAGAAATAGGCTTGGTCCTTAAGTGGTTAATGTAGCCCAGTGACAATCGCTCTCAGGCTGTTGGCACCTAGATTGTGGTCCTGCAAGCTGGAAAATCTTTTTGCCGGGTGCAGGTGTGAGTGGCATTGTTACGCAAGTGACAGCGCGGTGGGAGATCGGCCAGTCCTTTGTCATGAGTTGGTGAGGAGGGAAAGGGTCTGATATCCGCTTCCATCACACGTTACCTTAAAGGAGAAGTGCAGCAAAACCTCAATTGTCTGTACTTCCCCTGTGGATCACAGGAGTGCAGATCGGATTGACACCTGGCTCAGCCTCTCAGCAAGCCGCCGAGAGCCTGAGCAGGCTGCTCCCGCCCCCTCCACAGCCCAGCCCTCCAGTGAGCACGGGATGGCAGAGCAGAGAGTCATGACTGACAGTCACCAGCTCTCTGCTCACGGAGCTCTGAAAACCGAGCGATCGTTCTTCAGTGTTAGAGCCATCAGACCGAAATTCCCATACATCTCTTTTAAGGATTACCAAATGCTTAAATTCAAAGTTACATCATGCTTTAGATGCATGTTAGGCCTTCAGAAAGCTTTTGCTATTTTTTTTAATTTCCTCCCAAAAAAAGCTGCTTAACAAGGTGTTCTGAAAACTTTGTCACTAACTTTTACAATTGCCTCCCTCCTAAAGGCATCAAAACCCAATTTAATGCTGCATGCACATATTTTGTTTTACCACGCATTTCTTTTTAACACCCAAGCAAACTTCACCTGCACTTGGTACTTTTACCTTGGGAACTTTTTATGTCTGGGCTCAGAGGAAGAGATTGATTTCCTTCTGTGATTTGATTTTACTTTGGTATTGGGTTGCCAAAAGACTTCATAGAAGTCCAACAATGGCTTGGTTTCCCAAATTGCAGCCTCTCTACAAATCCAGCATTCATTACTTTAGGCACCTGTGCTTTTAGTTCCATTCACCTTGGGCACGTTTTATGTCTAGGCTCAGGGTAAGAGATAGATTTACTTTTGTGATTTGATTTTTTTTTGTGGTCATTAGTTGCTAAAAAGCAAGATGTAGAAACCCAACAATACAATATGGTTGCCTAGCTGCAGCTTCTACACAAATCCAGTATTTATTACTAATATCATTGAGTTCAATCTAACAGGCTTCTGTTATTGCATAGCCTTATAATAAAGAAAAAATACATATGTGCATGCATGTCCGCACAATACTGCAATTCCTTTTTCCTGGTCTGTTTTGAAGGTAACAAAACACCTTTTATCCCTTTTGAAAAGATTAATAAGCAGTTCCGTAATGATGTGGTATGTAATGAAAGAGAAATATTTCCACTCACATGTATAATGTAAACCTCAGCCTTAATGGAGTAAACCCATATACCATTGCATTGTGATACAGTGGACTGGGCTTGGTAAATAATGAAGTCAAAGCTCAACATCTGCAACCAGTCAAATATACATTTACTAAAGAAGCAACCTGGGCCTTCGTCTAAAGCAGTATATTTATTGGAAAGATATTTCTAATGTTGGCCATACACGTCTTGAAATTCTAGCTTTAGGTGGACCTGTTGATTTTGAAATCGAAGGAGCCGGGTTAAAAATTTCCAGCCAAAAGTGACTGCATCCTACTGAGGGTGGTGCAGCTGCCTGAATGCAGAAGCCTGCAGTGTAGATTCCAATATCCACTCTGTTCAGCTTGAATGGGGGAATTGATTGATTTCTTTCATTCAGTCCACGGGAGACTAAAAATTTGATAGAGCTTCTAACACTTTACAACTCCACCCAAAACTGGAAAAAAAATGCTTTGCCCGGAGATACACTTTAGGGAAAAAGGGTACCTGAAAGGGTGTTTTATTTTTTTTATTTTTTTTTTTACAAAACGTTCATCATTCATATAGACAGGATTTGACCTCCTTGGGACAAATCATCTGCAAAGCCCTCCATAAATGTTCTGCTAACAAGATCATAGCCATGGAGGAGTATGAGGTAGGGAGCAATGAGCAGGCCAGTTTTGGCTTATCAGTGGGGAATAATACTGGCCAATACACTTCCCTCAGTACTGAGAGAGCCCCAAAACACGAAAGGCTCCCTTATTCAGGACTTTGTTCAGATAAAGGGATATTATGATCTATTATGTCAAACCATCAATTTCCTAGGAAGGTCAGCATTTGCATATCCATGCACCCCAGGGTTTGGGTAACCTGGGATTGGGAAACACTTTATGGACTTGTGTGAGCACACCCGAGGGTCCCTGATTTTCATGTAGAGCAAAAGAATGTTACCAGCACACCAAGGTTCTCCAGAATGAGTCCAAAGCTTTAGGCTGGGTTCACACTGTGTGTGGAGCGGCTCACAGCAGGGGATCTGGTGCGTCCCTGTTCACCATTTCAGGCCCGACTTTTTGGCTGGATTTGGACCTGTAACGGACCAGTAGACGCACAGGACTCTTCTGCACAAGAAGAAAAAAAATAAAGAGGATCAAGGCTGCTCTGTGTAGGACCTACAGCACAGAGAAGGAAAGTATAACATGTTGGTTATTTGAAAAAATTAAAAAAAAAGCTTTAATACCACTTTAATTTGCAGAGATTTCCTCTTACTTACTGTTTGGCTATGAGATAGGAATTGAAGGGAAATCTCCGCAATGGGACACGGATGGCGGAAAAAAAAAATCTGACTGGTTATAACCCTCCCTTGTTCAATCCCAAAAAACTAGTTTTGCCTATAGTTCTATTTTAAGACTTTCTAGGTATGACAAGATGACTGGGAATCACTGCTTGGGACAGTTCGGAAATGACAAAAGATGACTTTATGTCCTTGCCTCTGTTCTCGTAATACTGATGTTTAGCGATCTACATATGTGAAGGACGAAGTACTATGCGAGTTCTATGTCAGTACTGGAAACACAGCACTTAAATGGTAACTCCACTTTTGTGAGAAAAAAAAATAGCAAATAAAAAAATAATAATATAACATATACAAGTGAGTCATATTGTAATTGAATTAAAAACGACCTGTCGTTTTCATTCTGCAGTGCTGTAATTTTCTGTAAAATGCAATGCCATATGGCCATATGAAGGGTGTTCTGTACATAGATGGTGTACAGAACGCCCCCCCAAATATGTAATTTCCTGCTTGCGTGATTGGCTCACTGATTTTCCCATAAGTCTGCACTGAGATACAAGTCAGATTTTTGGCATCCCCGCAACAAAAATTTCATTTTTGGTCAGATACTCCCAAAGGGAAACCAAGGCTAAAGAGATACAGACCCTGCCAATTTCTTTATTGGAACCCTGCAAGTGCAGCAGCTGACTTATAATTATAAAACCACCTCCATACAGATTCACATCTATTTCTTGAGAATAACAAAAGGTAGGAATCTGCAACAAAGTTTGGTAAAATCTTTGCAATGATTTAGATTACTCAGAGGGGAATGTTTTTTTTTTTTTTTTTTTTTTTTTTTTTTCTCTACAAAAATTGAGTTAATATCCAACAAATTAAGATGTGCAAGCCAGCAGGATATTGTGCATTGTATTCTAGACTAGGGGAGTGGGGTGACTAGGGTATAGGGTTTGCTTAAGGGGGAACGGTGTCAGATTCCACATTGTATGTCCGACAAAAATAGAAGGATCTATTCTGTGCAAAAGGTAGCAGAAAGCTTTGGCTTAGTTATATAGTCCTTGGGGTAAGCTTATGTCCACTTTGGCTAAGTTCCTCTTTTCAGGATTTCAACAAAGAGTTGCCCATTCTTGAACTTTGGCCAGAAGTAATAGCCTACTAAAAGGGTCAAGAGTCAAGGGTCTCTGGAGTATTTACTGTTATTTTCTATGTGCAATCGTACTTGTGTTTATTAGCCTCAGTTAGGATTTGTACACATGTTTCAAACAAAAACTACATTTTTTTCTGTATTTTCTTAAGATATAAAAGCAGTTTGCTTTATGTGTATATTCTTATCCATGTGTGTTTTTCTTTTCAAATGAGCTTTTTTTTTTATTTAGTTCATGATGCATGTATGCTGCAGTAGTAGCATTTACCCATTACTTATACAGGCTCCATTTCCTACTTATATCTGCATAGTGATTGTGCTTTGCTCAGCCCAAGACTACCAGTCTGGTACGACTGATTGAGAACAATGCACTCTTTATATGGCTGAAATTTTATATCTGGTTGAAGCCCAACTCTAGGCTAAACTTTTTAAAGGTCCCCTAGTTGCTGAAAAACGAAAAAAAAAAAAAAAACAGACCTGACCCTAAACTCACCTTTAGGCTCAGTTCACACTTGTGAGAGATCCCAAATCCCATGTTAGTCAATAAGAGCTGACTTAATTAGCAAGTCGCTCCGACTTTAGAAAAGGCTCCTGTACTACTTCAAGGTGACTTCTATCCGACTTGTGCAAATAGACTTTAATACGGGGGTCGGCAACCCATCGATCGCGGGCTACCTGTTGGCCGCGGACAGGTGACAGGTAGACCGCAAACAGGTCTGCACCGCCGACCCCGCTTTCTTTAGGTACCAAACTGGTTCTCTCTCCGCCACCAGCCATGCCTTTGGTTCTTCTCTCTCTCTCCACGACCCGCCTCTGCCAGCTTGTTAATATGAAAAGTCATTCGGCCAACTCCTGCCCTCTGTCCAGAACTGTGCTTTCTCCCGATCTCCGCTGTGTGCAGAGGTAGGATACAAGGGAACTATGATATGGAATACTGCTTTGGGAGGGAAGGGGTCCAGAGGTCACTGCTAAAGGGGGGGGGGGGGAAGAAGGGGACACTACTGCGTGTGTGGGGGGGTGATGTGAAGGGGACAGTGGACACTGTTATGGGCAGGGCCACCCCCATAGCCCTTCACATCACCTCCCCCCCAACTCTGCATTCTGAGGACAACGCACTCCTGATCCCTGCATTCTGAGCGCAACGCACTCCTGATCCCTGCATTCTGAGCGCAACGCACTCCTGATCCCGGCACTCTCTTGTAATACTTATTTTATTTTTGTGCTCACAAACACACTGCGTTTGCGATCTACATTTGGGGTTAACAATGTATTATCACCCGCATTAGATCACAAAGGCAGTGAGTTTTGAACACGGTGCAGGGGTTCTGGTGTGAACCGGCCTAACAGGACACTGTGCCCGGTGATCTTTGACTTCATCAGTGTTGTTCAAGTAGATCTCCATCTTTCTAAGGTTGCCTTCCCCTGCTTTAATAGAAGTCTCCTCCAAGTCGGATCCTCATTTACTGTATATTGATGTGATTTAGATCCGACATTACAGGAAAATTACCCAGGCAGTGCATGACATCTTCCTGTATGCTGTTATCTCTGCCTAACGGCACAAGACAAAGTCGCATCAAAGTAGTACTCAAGTCGCATCAAGTTACCATTAAATCGCCAGGAAACCTTAAGTCACGCGACTTTCGGGTCAAGTAGTGTAAACCGAGCATTAGGACCCATTCACACAGATGTTCGTGGCTGTAAAGTGCCCAGATTGGCGTGTTTCTGATTTGAGTAAGACCTGGTGTGTTTACGATCAGCAGTGGATAGGAAGCCTATACAAATAAATAACAGGCTGATGCTGTTTGCAGTGGTTTACATGTAATTGCTCAAATAACGATTACATATGCCTAGGGACAGATTGATGGCTTTTTTTGCAGCTCTGCTCATTTGTCCCTAACCCAGGTAATCTCTCCATATATATTTACATTCAAACAACTGCAGAGCTTCTGAGCCTGTCATTGATTTTACAGATCTATCACAGTTCCTTCTGTAACATAGATTTATTACCTGTTTATCCTGCCAGTAGATACAGTGGAACCTTGGATTTTGAGCATAATCTGTCCCAGGAGATTGCTTGTAATCCAAAGCACTAGCATATCAAAGCGAGTTTCCCCATAGAAGTCAATGGAAACAAAGATAATTTGTTCCACATTGACTTCTATTGAATGCAGTACCGCATGTGGCCAGAGGTGAGGTGGGGGGGGGCACCGAAGAGACTCGGAAATACGCGGATACCATTTGGAGCCACTCAGATGCACTCGGAAAGCATTGGAGAGGCTCGGAAACACTCGGTAACCGAGTGTTTCCGAGTGCATCCCAGCAGCTCCGAGTGTCACCGGCGCCCCCACACCTCTGGCCAAATGCGGTACTGCACACCGCAGAGGCTTGAATCCTGCTCATTTTGCGAGACAACGGAGTCAGGATTTTTTAAAAATAGCTTGTATTGCGAAACGCTCCTTAACCGTGTTACTCTCAATCCGAGGTATTACTGTATGTTGATTTTCAACTTCCTGTAATAGAGTGACAATGCTGTTCAATTCTGTATGCTTAAGCATGCACCCATGTGAGGGTAGTGTTAGCCTGCACAGGAGCTCCATGCATCCACATGCAGGCAGTCCAATTCATGTCAACTGAGACAGACACAGCTGCTGTTCCCAATCTGACATTTTTGTATGTGTCCCCAAACTCACACTGTCTGCGTTCAGGGACGTGCACCTGCTTCCAATCAGACGTCAAATTGGGACACAGCAACTAATTGGGAGCAGTTGCTGCATCTCAATTGACATAAATGGAGCTGCCTGCCTAGACACCTATAAACAAGTAAAATCACAGCACCCTTGTTACCCCGTGGCCAGGGTAGTCAAAATGGACATCTAGTTTTAGATGGCTTTAAAGGAGAAGTACAACCAAAGCTCGTTTGGCTGTACTTCTGTGGATCACAGGAGTGCAGTTTGTTCTGCACTCCTGTAAATTGTTTTCAGCAGACAGCGGGCTGAAGCCACAGAGCTGGTCCAGGCGGGGGAAAGTGGTCTTTGATCACTCGGTTCTCAATCTTAGAACCAGCGGGGGGACAGATGCTGCATCCACCTAGGTAAGTACAATTCTTAAGAAAAAAAGAACTTCCCATACTTTTCTTTTATGGAAGTAAAATTAAGTTTAACCACTTCAGCCCCGGAAGGTTCACCCCCGACTCCCACCCCCCCCCCTGACCAGGCAAAAAAAGCACTGCGTTGCTTTAACTGACAATTGCGCGCTTGTGCAATGCTGTATCCAAACATGATTTATGTACTTTTTTTTCCCCCACAAATGGAGCTTTCTTTTGGTGGTATTTGATCACCTCTGTGGTTTTTATTTTTTGCACTATAAACAAAAAGAGCGACAATTTTGAAAAAAAACCAAAAACCTATTTTTTACTTTCTGCTAAAAAACACATCCAATAAAAAAGTGAAAAAAAAATCCAATTCCTTCCTCAATTTAGGCCAATATGTATTCTGCTACATGTTTTTGGTAAAAGAAATCCCAGTAAGCGTATATTGATTGGTTTGCGCAAAAGTTATAGCGTCTTCAAGCGGTGGGATAGATTTATGGACTTATTATTTATTTTTACTAGTAATGGCAGCGATTTTTAGCGGGACTGCGACATTGCAGTGG
Organism: Lithobates clamitans; assembly: GCA_037952925.1. Taxonomy (NCBI): domain Eukaryota; kingdom Metazoa; phylum Chordata; class Amphibia; order Anura; family Ranidae; genus Lithobates; species Lithobates clamitans. Next base: position 3,575,994 of record JBBGZY010000601.1, on the reverse strand, counting down.
ATAGATCTGACACTAAGTGACAATTTCTGGGGACCAATGACACCAATACAGTGATCAGTGCTAAAAAAATAAATAAAAAATGCACTGATCACTGTATAAATGGCACTGTCAGGGAAGGGGTTACACATCGGGGCGATCAAAGGGGTAAATGTGTTCCCTGGGAGTGATTACTAACTGTGTGGGGGATGCTTTGATTGGGCGAAGACAGAGATCTGTGTTCCTGCTTAGCAGAAAAACAAGATCTCCATCTTCCGCTCTCACGGCGATCTGCCTTGTTTACATAGTCTGCCTTGGGAACGATCGGTGGGTCCCAAGTCCGCCGGACCTGCTGATTGGCTCCTGCTGTGTCCAATAACAGTGGGAGCGGGACGCTAGTGGCGCGCACGCGCATCCCAGACTTCAAGAAAGAAATTGCGTACAAGTACATGATTTCGCGCTTAAGGACTACCCTGCCGCAATATATGTACATGGGGCGGTCCCTAAGCATTTAAAGCATAACTCCAGCTAACACTTTTTAAGCAGTAACTGCAGCAGTTATTTTTTCTTTTGGCAAAAATGTTTAAACCCCGATAGCAAAACAAATAGTTTCCTCCTGTCTTAATGGTCCCAACGCTTTCTAAGATTCCCCCACCAGCATTTTCTCCCAAGTTTTTGGGCGCCGATCTCCATCATGATTGGCTGGTGTGGGATGACATCTTTCCCACGCATGCGTAGGAGGGCAGCCATCCCACCACATAGGCACTGCGCCGGAATGTAAACTAAACTGCTCATGTGCAGCTCAATGTACATTCTACAGAAGTCTGTAAGAAGGCAGGTGCCATTTTATTTTATTTTTTTATTTATCTATAATTTTTTTTATCTCTTCTGCAATAAAGAGCCTGTCTGTTCAGTTTTTTTTTTTATTATTATAAACTTTTTTTCTGCAAGTATAATAGTTTGTCCAAACCCCTGTAACTATCACTTTTGCTAGGCAGCTTAGTCTGCCTGTAAATGTGGAGAAAAAGAATTTAAATAGAGTGAAATAAAAAAAATATTAGCCATATACTGAATATTATCATTACATGTATACATTTACCAACATACATACATTTTTGCTTTAATGGTTCTTAAAATAAAATTGGCATTTATTTTGTGCAGTACTTTAAAATGATATATTAAAAAATGGCGGAAACGTTGGTCCTGATTACTCACTGTCCATATACTGTACACATTATTTTTTTCAGCTTCGCCTATGTATTATTCAGACCTTTCTCCCCTCCACACATTTTATAAGTAAGCTTCACGTTTGCCATATTTTTCTTCAGTTAAGCCCTGTACTCTGCTTTCTTCTAAAGGCTGGCTTACTGTAACAATTTCAATTAGAAAATTATGATCATTTGTTATTTTTGTTTCCTGGACAGGATCTGTCACAGTATGTCACATTCAGTGATGTTATTTTCTACTTTCCTTGGGCTTGTGGTTTCCTCTTTGCCTTTGTGCGTTGCCTTCGTCACATTGCATTTGTTTGATGCTATGATGCCCCAAAGGCAGGGCAGGGAATTTGCTACTCCCAAGCTTTCCTCCAATATAATGAATAGGATTGCAGCATCCAGCTAAGGACAATATAGGGTGGCATTTGTTACTAACCAAAATAAAAAAAACTTGCATGACTACAATTAATGAAGCTCCTTGGATTTGCTGGAGATAGCTCTCACTGACTGCACTCTTAAAGGAAAAACTGAACAGGTGCTTAGAATACTGGTTTCCTAGCTGTCTCTGTCTTCAATAGACAAAGAGTCTCCGAGTCATGCAGATCACAAATTCAGAACTGATCTTGAGAATTGTTTTAGGTTAGTGCCACAGAAATGAAAAAAAAAATTAGGAGAGCCAGGCAGCTAGCATTTTCAGGAGTCATCATCAGTGGTAGCCTTTAAAGTCTCTTAGTAAAAGTTTCTAGTAAAATGTTACTTTACCTAATTCACATGATGTCTTTGACAGATATTGGGCTTCTGCAAAGACTGCGTGTCAGGGAAGGTCACTCAGTAAAAATCCCAGGAAGAAGGAATGAGGATAAGTATTTTGTAGGTGGCTGCCACTCCGAGGGATATGGCAAACATTTTAAGGACAGCTTTACTTAAAGTGATTGTAAAGGCTGAAGGGTTTTTCCTTTTTACCTTAATGTAGTAAAAACCTTGTATGTTCTGCTCCCCCCCACAGCCCCTTATACTCACCTGAGCCCTCTCTTGATCCAGCGATGTGCACGGGAGCCTTGGCTATCCTGGGTCTCTCTCTCCTTGGGGGGGTTGGGGGCGTCTCTGTGTCTTATGGGCTCAGGAGCGAGCATGCAACAGCACCCCCCTAGCAAGGCTTGCTATTGGATGAAGTAGTTAAGGGGGAGGAGCCAGGAGTGACGGCAGAGGACCTGAGAAGAAGAGTAGTGGGTCTGCTCTGTGCAAAACCATTACACAGAGCAGTTAAGTTTGACTTTTTTTTTTTTTTTTAAACACAAACATTTTAGAATCACTTTAAAATGAAGTTGCACTTTAACATTTCTTCCCAGAAGACACAGGCATTATGCTATTCAATTATAATGTCACCAAACTCCTCATAGATTTATCATAACTATATAGAAAAAAAAAAAACACTCCCTGTAAAAGAAAATGGAAAGGTTAACTCTTGATTAATGTGGGGATGAAGAAAAAGCTCTCTGCCAAAATTGGGGGCAATAGTAAAGAGGCTGTGGGTTATCAATTCCATCACTCCCGAATACTTAATATTTGTCATTTACTTTGTTTCGCTTTTAATTTGCAAGGCTGCATTCACACCTGAGTGTATCATTTACAGGCGGAACGATGCACGATTTTTCCGCTATTTTGTACAGGTCAAAAGGTCATCGTTGTAAAAAGCAAAAAAAATGCCTGTAATCTGAAGCTCATGTACTTTTTTGAGCTTCAGGCAACAGAACGCTCAGATGTGAACAGGGGCCATTTAAATGAATGGGATTTTTCTTGTTGGGCGTTTTGGAACTTTTGAGAGGAGCGTTTTACGAGCTGAAAACACTCAGGTGTGAATGGGTCCTTGGGCTGCAAGATGTCAGTTCACCAAAAATTCATATTACTGCTTCTGGTAGATGCTGAAGAATCAAACCACTTGACAGTTTCATTCTCCTTTAGGAGATCTATGCTGGAGTACTGCTGAGTCTGCACAGCAACTGTGACCATTATAAAGGGGTCCCCACACACCCTGAGATAGATATAGATATATATATATATATATATATATATATATATATATATATATATATATATATATATATATATATATATATATATATATATATATGTGTAGAGAGAGAGAGAGAGAGATAGAGATAAATAATAATTTATATATACATATAAATTTTTTTTTTATATGATTAGGAACTTGCAACAGTGGGCAAGGTAACTTGGAGCTGTATAAGAACAGAGCAAGGAATTATAGCAGCGAGTAACCAAGATATAGGCAGCCAGGTGACCATTGGGCTCCACATAAAAATAAAATATCACTTGCAGGTGGACTTTTATAAACAGAAATACAATTTTGTATGCTAATATTCCCTTTAATTAGATTTGGGATTTTGTGCTATCAATGTTCTTTGTTCCCTATTGGTGTAAACTGCCTTCTGTTTTACTTTTATTGGATAGTGATGAATAGCGGCCCTCTTCTGTCTACACCTGTTGCTAGTTAATAGTTTACTAAACAGATTCAGTGCATGGCATTGTTTATATACAACTGTTCTCTATCATAGGTTGCACGGGATGATAGTCGTTTACATGCTTTTGTATGCCCAGATCTCACTGAGCAATCGCTGCCATAAAGTCCTGGGAAGGTTTTTGATTGCATTGACTTTTAACGTTTTATCAAAGGAGAAAATGATGCAGATTTCAGAGAAATCGAAATCCGTATTTGCAATTATTATTATAGTAGTACCATTATATAGCGCCAATAATTTGCGCAGAGCTTTACAACACAAAGGCAGAATATTCTGAGCTCTGAGCTCCTCCAGCACATAGTAATAAAAAAAGAACACTAGTATTTGGCAGGATCTGTTGGCATGTACATGACTTGCATTGACCATAGCAGGAATGAATGCTGGGACTACACACAGCCAAGAGATCTGTAAACATACTACTACTTCTTGTTCTGCAAGCATGGAGCTTTCATCCTTCCTTTTTTGTTGTGCTCTGTTGGACCCCAGACAAATAAAAAAAAAATCAAGATCACCTGCAGACAATGAGATAAAATATACTTTGTGTTGTTTTTTTATAGTATTGTGCCTTCCAAGTATGCAGGTTGCTTCCCAAGGAGGTTGCAAGTCAATAACTTTACTTTGTTTAACCCTGGTCCATGCATGATGTATTATAAACAGCAAACTAGTGAGTCCTGCAAGTCAGTGAAGTGACAGTTTGTCATAGCAAATAAAAGTGCCTATAAGATGTAAAAGCTGCACACAGAGAGGCTTACCCTGCACTCCAGAACTGTTCTGTCCCCTGTCACCCCATACAGCCAGTAGTTGCTTGGTGCTCCCTGACAGCTTGCTCTACCCTTAGCAGTGCCTGCCTAATCCCGTTGCCTAAGAGATGGGAGGTTTTAAATTACGCTTCTCCAGAAAGGGGAGGAAAGGAGGCTTGTCTGAGGGTGTGCTTTGACAAGAGAGGGGTGGTAGAGGAAAACAGCTGGGACTGACTGATGGTTAACCTGTTGTAAATGTCACGTTTCTTTTTTTCTGGGCAACTGTCATTGTGCACGTTGTATTTGTCATTCATCCTGTGAGGCTGGCTCTTGCAATTCAGCAAAAGTTCCCATTTTGAATGCTTTGTGCTTGGCATCACCAAAGTCAGAGGCATGTTGTATAAAAACTGGAGAATCAAAGGTGTCGTCCACAGAAACTCATCAAAACTTTGCTGTAGTTTGCAAAAAACAGCACTTCTGCTCTTGCACCCTCCTTTTTTGTCTGTTTTGCTTTCTGTTCCCAAGGTTTAATGTAACAGGAGAGACCAGAGACTTCAACCCATGAGCAGGTTCTGTGTAATTAGCAGAATAGATGCACACAAATGTAAATGACCCCCTTTTGCCATGGAAAAGCATCAGGTTAATGGCACATCTGTTCCTGTGCCTGTTGCTGGTATACAGAAGCTTCTTGTGTAGCTTAGGACACATTGCCTCTGAAAGACGCTTTTCTTCAGTCTGCAAGCCGACACCCAGAGTTCCATTTCTTTGAGGTCAAGCTGTGAAAGAAATCTTTGTGGCCTTATAGATGGCAGCTACTTCCCAGGAACACGCTGGACATCTCACAATATTAACCACTTCAATACAGGGCACTTTCACCCCCTTCCTGCCCAGGCCAATTTTCAGTTTTCAGCGTTGTCGCACTTTGAATCACAATTGCGCGGTCATACAACACTGTACCTAGATGAAATTGTTATCATTTTTTCCCCACAAATAGAGCTTTCTTTTAGTGGTATTTGCTCACCTCTGCGGTTTTTATTTCTTGCGCTATAAACAAAAGAAGAGTGACAAGTTTGAAAAAAACACAATATTTTTTACTTTTTGTTATAATAAATATCCAATTTTTTTTTTTTAAACAAATTTTTTCCTTAGTTTAGGCCGATAAAAAAATCGCAATAAGCATATATTGATTGGTTTGCGCAAAAGTTATAGCGTCTACAAAATAGAGGATAGATTTATAGCATTTTTATAATTTTTTTTTTTACTAGCAATGGCGGCGATCTGCGATTTTTATCATGACTGCGATATTGCGGCGGACATATCGGACACTTTTGACACATTTTTGGGACCATTCACATTTATACAGCAATCTGTGCTATAAAAATGCATTGATTACTGTATAAATGTGACTGGCAATGAAGAGGTTAACCAGGAGGGGGCGCTGTAGGGTTAATTATGTTCCTAGGGAGTGATTCTAACTGTAGGGGGAGGGGACTCACAAGGGGAGGAGACCGATCGGTGTTCCTCGGTACAAGGAAAACACCATTGGTCTCCTCTCCTCTGACAGGACGTGGATCTGTGTGTTTACACACACAGATCCACAGTCCTGCTCGATTACCAGGCAATCGCAGGTGCCCGGCGGACATCACGACCACCGGGCATGCGCACCGGGTCCCCAGTGACACGGCGGACGCGCGCGCCGCCGGCGCATGCCCCCTAGGGCGCCTGGAAGGCGATCACGTCATGTGATGTCCGCCCAGAACAACAGCTGCACCGTCCCGCCGTCAAATGACGGTGGACGGGCAGCAAGTGGTTAAAGGAAGCTTTGCTCGGTCTCCTCCAGTGCCTTTGTAGTATGTGGTTCTACAGTGAGGAGAAAAAAGTATTTGATCCCCTGTTGATTTTGTACGTTTGCCCGCTGACAAAGAAATGGTCAGTCTATAATTTTAATGGTAGGTTTATTTTAACTAGGGATGCACCGATACCATTTTTTTTTTTTACAATGAGTACTGATACTTTTTTTTTTTTTTTTTAGTACTCGCCGATACCAATTATCGATAGCTACCGCAACTGTTTTGTTTTGACTTCAGCTGTCAGCAATGGTACAAAGCATTGAAAAGTTATTTCGAAATGAAATAAATAGATTTTTTTTTAATTTAGCGCTTTTTCAAAGTGAAATGTGTAAATATGTGTTAATATATATGTGTAAAAATTTTTACTAACAAAGCAAACAAATAAAAAGTTTTAATTGTTTATCGTTTATAAAATGGACGTTAAAAGAAAAAAAAAGCAGGAAAATAATAATTAAATGGAGGGGAATAGGCAGTTAATTAAGGGTTATTAGGGAATTAAACAGAGGAATATTTGTTCATCCCTTTGATCTGCAGATGAATAAACAGACATTTACAAAAAGAAACAATGTTTTCTTTTTATTTTAGTGTTTCGGGGTGAGCAATGTTGTTATTAAACATTGCCGGCTGCTTTTTTTTTTTTTTTTTTGACAGCTCCAATTACCAGACTTTTTTAACACTGGGGAGACCCACTGACAGCTCAAAGAACCGAGCAACCCTAATTTTAACAGTGAAAGAGAGAATAACAACAAAAATATCCAGAAAAACGCATTTCAAAAAAGTTATAGATTTGCATTTTAATGAGTGAAATAAGTATTTGACCCCTTCGCAAAACATGACTTAGTACTTGGTGGCAAAACCCTTGTTGGTAATCACAGAGGTCAGACGTTTCTTGCAGTTGGCCACCAGGTTTGCACACATCTCAGGAGGGATTTTGTCCTACTCCTCTTTGCAGATCCTCTCCAAGTCATTAAGGTTTTGAGGCTGACGTTTGGTAACTCGAACCTTCAGCTCCCTCCACATATTTTCTATGGGATTAGGGTCTGAGGCTGGCTAGGCCACTCCAGGACCTTAATGTTCTTCTTCTTGAGCCACTCCTTTGTTGCCTTAGCCGTGTGTTTTGGGTCATTGTCATGCTGGAATACCCATCCACGACCTGTTTTTAATGCCCTGGCTGAGGGAAGGAGGTTCTTACCCAAGATTTGATGGTACATGGCCCCGTCCATCATCCCTTTTGATTCAGTGAAGTTGTCCCGTCCCCTTAGCAGAAAAACACCCCCAAAGCATAATTTTTTTGGCTCCATGTTTGACGGCGGGGATGGTAATCTTGAGGTCATGGGCAGCATTCCACCAAACACAGCGAGTTGAGTTGATGCCAAAGAGCTTGATTTTGGTCTCATCTGACCACAGCACTTTCACCCAGTTCTTCTCTGAATCATTCAGATGTTCATTAGCTAACTTCAGATGAGCCTGTACATGTGCTTTCTTGAGCAGGGGGACCTCGTGGACTCTGCAGGAGTTCATGCCCTTCACCGCGTAGTGTGTTACCAATTGTTTTCTTAGTCACTATGGTCCCAGCTGCCTTGAGATCATTAACCAGATTCTCCCATGTGGTTCTGGGCTGATTTCTCACCGTTCTCATAATCATTGAAACTCCACGAGGTGAGATCTTGCATGGAGCCCCATGTGTTTCTTTCCCTTTGGAAAGGGTTGTCACCCTCTCACCAAGATGCTTGGTAATGGTCTTGTAGCCCATTCCAGCCTTGTGTAGGTCTACAATTTTGTCCCTGACATCCTTGGACAGATCTTTGGTCTTGGCCATGGTGGAGAGATTGAAATATGATTAATTGATTGCTTCTGTGTACAGGTGTATTTTATACAGGAAACAAGCTGAGATTAGGAGCACTCCCTTTAAGAGAGTGCTCCTAATCTCAGCTTGTTACCTGTATAGAAGACACCTGGGTGCTAGGAAATTTGGCTGATTGATAGGGGATCAAATACTTATTTCATTCATTAAAATGCAAATCAATTTATAACTTTTTTGAAATGCTTTTTTCTGGATATTTTTGTTCTGTCTTACTGTTAAAATAAACCTACCATTAAATTATAGACTGATCATTTCTTTGTCAATGGGCAAACATACAAAACAAGCAGGGGATCAAATACTTTTTTCCCCTCACTGTATAGTTAAAGTACGCCTAAAACCAAACCTTTATTTATTTTTACTTTAAATTGAATAGGAAGTGTAGGGTTTTTTCTTTTTGCTATCTGTGTCCCATTGGGTAAATTTCACTTCACTTCCTGTCCTGTTGACATGACAGGAAGTAAGAGAAGTTCTTCAAAGTGAGGAAAACCCCTTCTTTGACAGTTATCGTTGGAGCTGGCTTCCTCTCTGTTCCTGTTCTGGTACTAGGTCAGAATATTTGATTTTTGGTGACACTGGTTACCAGAACAAGTAGAGCGAGTTAATTTTCCCTAAAGGTAATAAAATGGCTTACCTTCAGATACACTTTAATATTATTGTTAATATTATATATATATATATATATGTATGACATGAACTCTTCCATCCTCCAACTAACATTTTTTAAGCAGTAAGGCCTGTTTCACACGGGTTTCAGCTTGTAAAAGAGCAATATGAACAGCGTTGATCGGCTTTTCCTCACTCACGTCTGTCACATACAGGATAGCTGATCGGCTGCTCCTCTGACGGGGGGTCTGTGCTTATTGATTATCAGCGCAGCCCTCCCCTCCCCCTGAGGATGCCCACACTAGACCACCAGGGATGCCACTCTAGACCACCAGGGATGCCACTCTAGACCACCAGGGATGCCAATCAGTGCCCACATTGGATGCCAATCAGTGCTCACAATGGGCATCACTGATTGGCAGGCATTATTGTTTGGCACTAATTGGCATCCATTAGTACCATCTATTAGTGTACATTAGTGCCACCTATCAGTGCCCATCCATGCTGCCTATCAATGCCACCCATCAGTGCCGCATATTGGTGCCCATCATCTGTGCTACCTCATTGGTGGCCATCAGCGCAGCCCCATCAGTGTGTAGAGTAGAGAACTTACTTATTTACAAAGTTTTGTAACAGAAAAAAATATATATATTTTTTCAAAATTATCAGTCTTTTTTTATTTGTTTAGCAGAAAATAAAAATCCCAGAGGTGATCAAATACCACCAAAAGAAAGCTCTATTTGTGGGAGCTAAAGTATAACATTTTAGTTTGGGTACAGTGTTGCATGACTGAGTAATTGTCATTCAAAGTGCGACAGCACTGAAAGCTGAAAATTGATATGGGCAGGAAGGTGTATAAGTGCCCGGTATTGAAGTAGTTAAATTGTATACGCTCCCTTATACCCCCTGTGGCTTGTCACTTTGCCTGAAGGAGACACTGCTATCACTTCCGACTCCCTCAGCAGCTTCGGCAATCCGTGCTCGAAAGCCAGTTCTACCATCCAGATGACCACGCTGGCCACAGAAGCTTTCTTACCTGACACAGCCATCTGCTTACCTAGATGTTAGTTTTTTTCGTTTGTTTTAAATAAATGCTTCCATTGATGTTTGCGCTTTGCTTCTGTTTTTCTATGTCCTGATGATCTTCCCTGGTCTGACAAGACCTGCTGCACCTAGGGTGACCACTTTTCCAAACTGCCATTCAGGGACACCCCCCCCTGCCCCCTTCCCAAGAAAAGATGGGGGTTTGGGGAAATGTAGTCTCTGGGTTGACGGGGAATTCGGTGGCAGGGGTGATTTGTCGGGCGAATGGCTGGTGTTGTACTACATTGTAATATATAATGAAATTGTTCAACTCACCATAATGCAGAATCAGTGGGGACCCTGAGCTTGTCACTTACCACCAGATGCAGCGTGTCACTTGCCACAAGATGCAGTGTGCCACTTGCCACCCATTGCCTGCCACCAGATGCAGCGTTTCACTTGCCACCGTTGCCTGATGCCAGATGCAGTGTGCCACTTTTCACCCATAGCCTGCCACCAGATGCAGTGTGCCACTTTCCACCCAGGTGCGGAGCAGGAAGTTAAATCTTCCCCGCTGTGAATGCTGGGACTCTGCCTCTCTCCTCCTTATGATGTCATTGTTTGCTAGATGCGAGGCGGAGCGGCAGCTAGCAACCATTTGGGCACTGAGCCAACGGCTCATGTAAAAGGGGTCTCACCAGCCAGGGGTCCACCACAGGCTGTCAGTGAGTGACAGCAGCGATGTGAGGGATATTTTAGAGGGCATCAGATCGGGTCAGGGCAGGGGGCAATTCCGGGACACTGTATTGTCCCGGAATGAGGGTGCCCGGGACCCGGGACAGACCTGCTAATTGCGGGATTGTCCCGGGCAATCTGGGACACGTGGGCACCCTAGCTGCACCATGAATGGAACCTGAACCCACCCACCCATCCATCCCTGATCACATACATCCCAGTGATCCATCCTGCTATTGTCTTACTACAAGGCTGCTGTCCTTTGCATCCCTTTTTGGTTTTTCTTCACATGAATTCAGACCTTAAAGAGCACTGTGGATAGATCTCTCCCTACAGACCAAAGTACTTTGTGTTTTTGTTTTTTTTATCTTCTAACATTTCATGTGTATGAACAATTGAGCAAAGAGAGACTTGTTTTCTTTTGATTCACTACTTGAAGCTTATTAAAAGCTTGCTAGCAGCTTGTTTAAAGTGGCAATCAGCTCTCCTATTGGGACATTTACAAACAGGAGCTGAAGAGTGCTTTAACTACGTAAGAACCGGAAGGATTTGCCCCCTTAATGACTTGGCCATTTTTTGCGACAAGGCACTGCATCATTTTAATTGACAATTGCGCGGTCATGTGACGTTGTACCCAAACAAAATTGATGCCCTTTTTTTCCCACAAATAGTTTTCTTTTGGAGCTATTGGATCACCTGAAAAAAAAAAATTTTTTACTTTTGTGCTATAATACATATCCAAAAAAAAAAATGTATATTAAAAAACAAATTTATTCAATTTAGGCCGATATATATTCTTTGACATATTTTCGGTAAAAAAAATCTCAATAAGCATATATTAATTGGTTTGCGCAAAAGTTATTGCGTCTACTAACTATGAAATAGATTTGGGGACTTTTATTTATTTTTTTATGTTTTTACTGGTAATGGAGGTGATTTTTAGCAGGATTGCAGTGGACAAATCTGACCCCGAATGGCACTTTTTGGGGACCAGTGACATTAATACATTGATCAGTGCTGTAAAAATGCAGTGATCAATGTATAAATGACACCGGCAGGGAAGAGGTTAACGGTGTTCCCTCAGCTTGTTCTAACTGTAGGGGGGATGGGCTGCCAGGGACATGACCGAGATCACTGTCCCCGGTCACTAGACTAGACGGTCAGAATGGGGATCCGACTTGTTTACAAAGGCAGATCCCCATTCTGCTTTTGTTATAGGCGATCGCGGGTCGCCAATGGACATCGAGTCCACCCGACCCGCAGGCATGCTACCGCAGCGGGTGTGAGCGTGCGCTGCCCACGAGGCGCCGTACAGCCATGGCGATTCGCGATGGAAAGCCAACCTATCGCCGTAAAAAGGCAGCAGCTGTTCAGCAACTAGTTAAAGGCTTAGAGAAAGCTGCATGAAGCTGGCCGAAAATAAAAGCTTGCTGTTCACAATGGTCTTATACAAGCTGAGGCCCGTGTGAAACAAGCCTTACGGAAACATGTATTTTAATTTTTTTCTTTGATAAAGGTTTTAAATAAATGAATAAAAGCTGACCATTTGTAAGCACTCCTGTCAGTGTTTCTCTCCATCTAATGTCCATGTTTGCTGCACAGCTTGATCTGTTAAAGGAAGTTAAAAAATAGCAGGATCAACAGGTAAAAAAAAAATGTTCTAGGAAGACTGCTTTGTTAATGCTAGCGACAGATGTCATCATATGTCATTTTTAATCTTGCCATTAGTTCCACTTTAAAGCAAACTTGCATGGCAGATCAACAGGCCTCTTGTCCCAGCCGTACTTAATTTTTTTCCACTCCCCCACTGTTCTGTTCAGCTGCTGGGAGTAAAAAAAATACCTAGTGTCGGTGCTCGTACAGTCATGAATAGCTGCACACAGCTGTCACACTCAGCCACAGAAACACCCAAGCGGCCATAAGCAAGTCATACACATCCTTCAGTGATGGGTTTAAGGAAAGAAAATTGCTCAATTCACCCATCAGCACAGTCAGAGCTATTGTATTCTGACAGCGGGAGGTTTCCTAGCCGTCAGAATACAATGATCACTGCCGGCAGTTATAGCCGCCAGCAGTAATTGCATAAAAAACAAACCTGACAAGCTGGTTGTACTGAAGTCGATCGATGGATTGACTTCAGTACAACCAACCTGCACGTACACTGATTGAAATTCATCCTGTTCCTGCTGAACTGGCCGAATTTTGATTAGTCTGTGACTAGCCTCAACGAGCAAAGCTCAGATTATCCTTGGATTGGAATGACTGATTCTTGAATTCTACGTGAATTAGTTTAACCTTGCTTTTATGCCTGTTTGTTGTTTGTTTGTTAACTGCAGCTATCTGCCTATCGCTGGGAATCTTATCCAGTGCTTTGTTGTCTGTGTACTTTGTCTTTACTTTTGGTTTTGTTCCAATAATGCTGAAAAATACTTTGTTTCATGAAAAGGGTGGCCCAACTGTGTAAACCTCTCTTCATTGCTTGGTAATAAATTGGCACAACATAATACAGTGATACTTCGGTTTACGAACTTAAAGTGATTGTAAGGGTTCATTTTTTGTTTTTTTTTAAATAACAAACATGGTATACTTACCTCCACTGTGCACTGTCCACTTACCTCCACTGTGCATTTTGCACAGAGTGGCCCTAACCCTGCTCTTCTGGGGTCCCCCGGCGGCTCTCCCCACATAAGATAACCCCCTAGGAGAAGAAATCTCCCGGGGGGTTACCTTGTGGGCATGCTCCCGAGTCCAGTATTTGCGTCCATAGTCACGAATGCTGGACTCCGCCCCGCCCCCTGGCGCTCGCATTATTGCATTCGATTGACAGCAGCGATAGCCAATGGTTGCGCTGCTATCAATCTATCCAATCAAGAGCCGGGACCCAGTGGATACAGGGAGAGTGCGTCTCCGGCGACAGAAATACGGGGCTTAGGTAAGTAAAACGGGGGGGGGGGGGGGGCTGAGGGGCCGGTCATAGGATGCATTAAGGTGAAAAAACACGAGGGTTTACAACCCCTTTAACTCGTGAAACGACTCTGATCACAAACCAAATTGGATGCAAACCGAGGCAAATTTTCCCAGGCAGAAGTTTTTTTATCTTAATGCATTCTATGCATTAAAGGGGTTGTAAACCCTTGTGTTTTTTCACCCTAATGCATCCTATGCATTTAAGCGGAGTTCCACCCACTTTTGAAAGGTGGTCTTAAACGAATGACCACCTCTCCACCCTCGTTTTTGGATAAAGAAAAAAAAAATTCCGATTTCAGCCGGGCCGCGGCCCAGGACATCATGTCGTCTTCTTCGGCGAGCACCCCCTTTGTCTTCTGGGACCTGTGTGTGTCCCAGAAGACAACCTGGCCATTCGCAAAGCGCTGCGGGATTTGCGTGTGCGCAGTCGAAAACCGGCAGTGAAGCCGCAAGGCTCCATTGAATGGCGGCGCCTGCACCTGGTCCGATGGATGGATTGGCCTCGGGGGGCGACATCGCTGGCTCCCTGGACAGGTAAATGTCCTTATTAAAAGTCAGCAGCTACAGTATTTGTAGCTGCTGACTTAAAAAAAAAAAAAAAAATTCCGGCTGGAACACTGCTTTAAGGTGAAAAACTTCTGACCCTGACCAGCCCCCACGTTTTACTCACCTGAGGCCGTTCGTTCCCTCGGCTGAGACACGCTTTACCTCTCTGCCCGTTGTCTTGGCTCTTGATTGGATAGATAGCAGCGCAGCCATTGGCTCCCGCTGCTGTCAATCAAATCCAATGACGCGGCCCAGCCCTGCATTCTGTGTGAATGTACACAGAAGCAGGACTTGGAAGCGTGCCTGCACGAGTGTCCACCTTAGGTGAGCCTTCTCCAATGTGGGCATTCTATGCGGGGAGGAGCTACCAGCACCACTGGGGGACCCCAGAAGTCTAGAATCGGGGCCACCTCCACTCTGCAAAACACATTGCACAGTGGAGGTAAAAGTATGACATGTTTGTTATTTAAAAAAAAAAAAAAAATGAGGGGTTACAACCCCTTTAAGATAAAAACCTTCTGTGTGTAGCAGCACCCCCTAATTACTTACCCGAGTCCCTTCTCTCTGCAGCGATGTCCATGGGTGTCTTGGCTGTCCCAGACACTCCTCCTGATTGGCTGAGACACGGCAGTGGCGCCATTGGCTCCAGTGGCTGTCAATCAAAACCAATCAGGGGAGAGAGGGGGCTCCGTGTCTGAATGGATACACGGAGTTCTGACTCGGCTTGGGTGCCCCCATAAAAAGCTGCTGGCTGAGGGGGCAATCACCAGAGGGAGGGGTCAGAAGAGCAGAAGAGGGACCCGAGAAGAGAAGGATCCGGGCTGCTCTGTGCAAAACCAACTGCACAGAGGAGGTAAGTATGACATGTTTGTTATTTAAAAAAAACAGCTCCCACAGCAGAGAGTCACTGACTGTCAGTCACAGCTCTCTGCTCTGCCCCCCTCGCTCACTGGAGCTCTGGACTGTGGAGGGGCAGGAGGGTCCCCGCTCAGGCTCTCAGCTGAGAGGCTGACCCGGGTGTCGTTTAAGGGATCTGGGCGGATCCCGACTCAATGGTCGTGATGACGCCCGAGCCTGAACCCGACGTCTGCTGAAAACGGGTCACAGGAGTGCAGAACAAGCTGCACTCCTGTGATCCACAGAAGAAGTACAGCCAAACAAGCTTTGGTTGGACTTCTCCTTTAGGGTTTACTTAAGACCCCTTTCACACTGGAGTGGTGCGAGTGTTAGCGGTAAAGCCGTTATTTGGCCGATAGCGGGGCACTTTTAACCCCCACTTGCAGCCGAGGAAAGGGTTACTAGCGCCGGAAAAGCGCCGCGGTGCCCTTTCATTTCTGTGGGCAGGGGCGGTGGAGGCGCAGTGTATACCCCGCACCGCCCCAAAGATGCTGCTTGCAGGACTATTTTTTCCCATCCTGACATAAGGGGGCGTGGTCATCGGGAGATGTTGACCACGCCCCTTATGATGTCACAGTCCCAGCATGCCCCGGGACTGTGACGTCATAAGGGGGCGGGGTCACCACCTATATAAGTCGCTGCGCACCTCGCGCACATCATTACAGCGGGAGAGAGCGTCATGTCAACATCGGAAGAAGACGATGCAGAAGATAGCGGAGGAGCCGGCAGAAGAACCAGACACCGCACGCGCACACTACACTTACGCATCACATTATAATATACAGAATTGGCATATACTGACCAATCAACATTCTAAAATGGGTAACCCTATATTATTTCCCTAAAGTAGAATTCCAGCTAAAGCCTACCGTATTTGCTGTCGTATAAGGCAACTGGGCGTATAAGACGACCCCCTAATTTTCCAGCTAAAACTTTGGTTTTGGGATATACTCGCCGTTTAAGACGACCCCCTTCTGACTAGTCTGTCTAGTAGCTTCAGGAACCTACTGAAACAGCAATAATACGTTTGTGCAACTTGATTACCCGCTTTGTGAAGTAATGCTGCGGTGGTAAATACCTCATGTGCCCGGCAAAATCCTCTGTAGAGGGAGAACCAATGTGTGCAGAGCCAGATGGAGGGTCAGGTGCTTCAAACCAAAGCTCCAGTGGTGGATGGCGGGGTGACTGTGGAAGGAAGAAGAGCCCAGGGGTAGCTGGAACAACCGCTGACAGGAACAGGCTTGATTTTGTCAAAACGAGATGGTTCCAATTCGGTAACATGCTGTATACAGTATACCATGCTGAGCCAATCACGGCGAGCGATGTATTAATGAATACAAAGCCTGCTCAGATTGGCTTGGAGAGTCAGAGAGGCGCAGACTGATGATGTTACAACCTCTGCCAATCCGAGCAGGCTTTGTATTCATTAATAGAATACATCGCTCGCCGTGATTGGCTCAGTGCGGTATACTGTATGTAGCCAAAGCTACATACAGTATTACCGCGCATCCAGCGGGCAGCATTTAATACCGGCGTATAAGACGACCCCCAATTTTTGGGGGATATTTTTTAAGTATAAAAGATTGTCTTATACACCGGAAAATACGGTAACTAGTCTTAAAAAAAAAAAAATTGCTAGTACATCTAACACTCCCCTCCCCTCAGACTGACAATGCTGCTGTCCAAAGGTGTTTCTGTTGCTCCTTCATCCAGAGCGTAGTAATACAGCAGGTGTGGCCAGATCACCAGGTGAAAACAAAGGGAGAAAAAAAACAAACAAATGCAGCCACTATATCTAATGGTTTGGTAAGCAGCAATAGATTACCTTTTTTGGTTTTGGGTTAAATACTGCTTAAAGCAAACTAATGGCAAAACTTTTTTTTTATATATAGAGTAGGGGAGAGTTACAACCCCTGTCAAATTTTTGCCATCTGTGTCTCATTGGAGATATTTCCCTTCACTTTTCCCATAGCCAAAACAAGAAATGAGAGGAATTCCCTACAAAGTAAGGGAACCTGGGGTGTCACAGGAACTAGTGTCCCCATTGGAAGATTTCCCCTCTATTCCTGCTCTGGTGACAACCCAATAATTTAAGATTTTCTTTTACTTTCATTTTCATTGATAATGGTCACCAGCACAAATGGGCATACACTGCATTGAAATTAAAGTGTTTGTAAACCCTTACATATAACCAGTGAAGTGACTGGCTTCAGGTGATACACAGAGATGAAAAAAGTCTCCTACATAAGCTGTACCTATCTATCTGCAATCTTGTCTTCTCTACATCTATTCAAAATCCAGAATTTATAAAGTTTGCCTGAGCTGTCAGAAAAAAATGGTGCGGAGAGCTGAAGTTACTCTGCAGAGCTCAGCGAGGACAGCTCTGAGAGCTGATTGGAGGAAAGGGACACACCTCCCTTCACACAGGAACAGAGCTAAGGCTGTCAATCATAAGTTGTGTGCTGGAGGTCCTTCCCCTGTCACCTTTTTTCTCTTGGTGTCAGGAAAACTTGTCAGAAGTGGCTCATACTGAACGCAGAGAAACAAGGCAACAGACAGAAATGACACGTAGGCAGGCTATACACGGTCCAGCCGGAACCGGTGGAGATTCGAAGCATCTGTGGGCAAGCTGAATGTACCAAGTTGATTGATTAACTTGGGTTCAACCAGCATGCCGGGTTGGACCGGCGATTATTGCTAGCACTAATCACTGTCTTCTAGCAGGGACAGCCCCCCCCTCCGAATCACTGTCTTCTCCTGGCAGGGACAGCCCCCCCCCCCCAATCATTGTCTTCTCCTGGCAGGGACAGCCTCCCCCCCCCCATCACTGTCGTCTCCTGGCAGGGACCCGTGCTTGCAGGAAAGAAATTTGCTCCATATATGGCCTTAGTTTTTTTTTTTCTGTGGTAAGCTCAGTTTTATTTTATTTTTTTGCTAGAAATTTTATTAACGTTTTACAGGTTTACATTGATCACAAGTATAAAGTACAATACAGAGTCTTCAAAAGAAACTGATGTAAAACATACATTGCAAATAACAATAGGATCGCTATTAGTTGACCTCTTATCAGCGTCCTGACACATATAGTAGACTTGACCTATCATAATCAGATTTGACTGTTTCCCTGTGTGGGATCCGTGGTCAAGAAGCATGTGGATAAGAGGTTCTCTATGTTTCTCTGTATTGGAGGATTGGGGTGTTCGCATGCGGTGGGCTTTGAGCAGAGGAAGGGCGTACACCGGCAACTACCCCAGCCCCCTATCACCCCTAAAGGGATCTGGCTGGCCATAGTTTTAATTTTTTACATTTTAGAATGGAGTGCCTCAAGATTGTGCATCATTTTAAAGGGTGCCTTGACTATAAAAAAGGTTGTGAAACACTGGGCTAAGGAACTGTTCATAGAAGCTTCCAATGGCTGAATAATCTGGGCCGTTGACTGGGAAGAAGGGGCTTGTGGTAGTAGTGCAAATCCTGGTGGCTCTTCCCTTGATCACAAAGCCAAGCATTGTCAGAAATGTGGAAGAGGTTACCTGGCCACCTTCATTACTTCAACAGGAATGGTTTCAAGAGGACAATCTCTGGCCAGCATCTAGTAATGGCTCAGTGTTTGCCACAGCTACTTGGTGCTAAGAGGAATTCTTTGTGTGTCTCACTTTATTGGCAGGCAGAGCAGCATAGGAAAAAATAAAAAGGGAGAACAAACTGCGCTGTAAAAACACAAACAAAAGAAAAAAACAAGCCAGCAAGTATGAGCAGCGATTCTTCTGTATGACATAAACTACAGTGTAGCAATAATATAATATAATGGAATCGCAGAGCAGCGTTGGACCCAGAGAAGCATTCTTCAAGGAGTGGTACACTACAGAAAAGTAGTAGTTTAGAGTAGTAAAGAATAAGTATAAATTGCTGAAATCAAGTCAAGTGTTGTCTGGATTGTGCTGGATTCATCATTCATTAACTCCCTCTGCAGGAATTGTTCTTTCAGTATGGAATTCTTATTAGTTAACTATCTTGTGTCAGACTGTGTAAGTGTTCCACACAGCTTAGTGGCAAATATTTGGCCAGCACATTTTAGGAATGTGTAAGGGGAGGGCAGCTACAAATGAGTGGAGGCACTTCCCAAACACTAACAATCTACAAACTATTATAATGTCAAAAAATATACATTTAATTATGTACAGTGGATATAAAAAGTCTACGCATCCCTGTTAAAATGTCAGAATTCTGTAATGTAAAAAAAATGAGACAGATAAATCATTTCAGAACTTTTTCCACCTTTAATGTGACCTATAAGCTGTACAACTCAGTTGAACAAACTGAAATCTTTTCAGTGGAGGGAAGTAAAAAATAAAAATCTAAAATAATATGATTACGTAAGTGTGCACACCCTTACACTAATACTTTGTTGAAGCACCTTTTGATTTTATTATAGCACTCAGTCTTTTTGGGTATGAGTCTATCAGCATGGCACATCTTGACTTGGCAATATTTTCCCACCCTTCTTTGCAAAAACACTTCAAATCTGTCAGATTGCGAGGGCATCTCCTGTGCACAGCCCTCTTCAGATCACCCCATAGATTTTCAATCGGATTCAGGTCAGGGCTCTGGCTTTGCCATTCCAAAACTTTAATCTTCTTCTGGTGAAGCCATTCCTTTGTTGATTTGGAGGTATGCTTTGAGTTGAATGAAGTTCCTCTTCGTGTTCAGCTTTCTAGCAGAATCCTGAAGGTTTTGTGCCGATATTGATTGGTATTTGGAATTCTTCATAAATTCCCTCTACCTGGACTAAAAGGCCCCTGTTCCAGCTGACGAAAAACAGCCCTAAAGCATGAGGCTGCCACCACAATGCTTCACGGTGGGTATGGTGTTCTTTTGATAATGTGCAGCGTTGTTTTTGAGCCAAACCTATCTTTTGAAATTATTGCCAAAAAGTTTAACCTTGGTTTCATCGGACCATAAGGCTTGGTTCACACTGGTGCGATGGGGGAAACCCTGCAAATCCAGTTTGGGTTCCTGCATCACACCTGACTTGTGAACACCCATGTGATCCAATTCTGGTGTGGACAAAAAAAAAAAAAAAAGGTCCTGCACAAGTTTGGTCCAAATGCGATGTGAATTCAGCCATATAGTTTGGCTGAATTCGCATTACACAGACATTGCATGTAATCTGCACAGCAATGCAGTGCAAATCACATGCGATGTCTGGCGTCGCCCCAGTGTGACTGGCCCTAACACATTTTCCCACATGCTTTTGGGAGACTTCAGATGTGTTTTTGCAAAATTTAGCCAGGCTTGGATGTTTTTCTTCGTAAGAAAGGCTTCCGTCTTGCCACTCTACACCATTGCCCAGACATATGAAGAATATGGGAGATTGTTGTCACATGTACCACACAGCCAGTACTTGCCAGATATTCCTGAAGCTCCTTAAATATTGCTGTAGACCTCTTGGCAGCCTCCCTGACCAGTTTTCTTCTCGTCTTTTCATCAATTTTGGAGGGACGTCCAGCTCTTGGTAATGTCGCTGTTGTGCCATATTTTCTCCACTTGATGATGACTGTCTTCACTGTGTTCCATGGTATATCTAATGTCTTGGAAATCCTTTTGTACCCCTCTCCTGACTGATACCTTTTAACAATGAGATCACTCTGATGCTTTGGAAGCTGTCTGTGGACCATGGCTTTTGCTGTAGGATGCGACTAAGAAAATGTCAGGAAAGACCTACTAGAACAGCTGAACTTTATTTGGGGTTCCAAAGTTATAAGAGGGTGTGCACACTTCTACAATTACCAGAAGTTACATGGCCTGAAGTGATGTGATGGAAGCTCTGCCTCTATGCGTTTCGTCACTATGACATCTTCAAGAAGCAGTTTTGGTATACATTGATTTGCACCACAGGAGTCTTGAATTGTTATTGCTATAGTTATTAATGTTATGTATTTATTTTTATATTCATTTATGCACTTGATAGAGAATTTGTATACATAGTTTTATATATTCATTTTGTATTGGTGGTTTATAACCGTTAATCACTAGTGCCCCCTATATTTTATATCACTAATTTCAGTGTTTATACACTGTGTTGGGTGGTAGCACAAATTTTTTTATTTGGTATTTCGTGACAGGTGTATTCATTGGTGTTCTTTGGTTTCACCATTGTGCTACCGTGGCGCATAGTGGTGTCGGTTAAATATTTGCCGCAGGTACTGTGGAGCAGTTCATCCTCCAAGGTCTTTTTTTTCTTTTAACAGCATATCTCATCCTGCTTCCTCCTCCCATGATCATGCTTTGTGTTTATATCACAGATTAGGAGGCTGGAAGGCTGCTTAGTCACTTTTGCGGGTGTAAAGTGGGCTGAGCTTAGCTTATAAGAAATAAAAACTCTGTTTCTGCTGTGAATGTTAAAGATAAACTGCTCTTCAGTGCCTGTGGCTACAGAGGTCAGTGGAAGTTTTGTCTAGCTCATTTATGCTTGTTGAGAACATGCAAATGTGTCTGGCCACAAATTCTCTTTAAAATCTATGTAAAGCCAAAGACTTTTGGATAGAGTGTTGAAGGATTAGAAGATCTGTCAGTTTTTTCTGCTATGTGAAGCTTGATGAAGGAGATTTTCCCTGACTTCCTTTCCTCCTGACAACAGTTTTACCAGAAGTAGGGAAAATCCTGCAATCAAATTAAAATTTAAATGTCAGTGAGATAGGAAGTAAGGGTAAATCTCTTCAGGGGTTCAAACTCTTCCCCAGTCCATCCACTTAGACTTTACCATATACTTTAAGCCCCCTGTTGATAGGACAGCACTTACATACATTGCGTATACCTAGAGTTCTTGCTCTTTTTGGAGGAGACACTTTACAGACCTTTGCAGGCACATAGAGAAGGATCCTAGATGTTAAAGTCAGCCTTTTCAAGAAGTATGAGAAGTTACAGTATGTATTGTTCCTTATGTTCTGGTCATTAAAGCTGACCTATCATTATTACTTTTCCAGGTGCCGCCATGCTACCATTGCATCATATTTTGGTGACATAAAGCCTCAGTGTAACAAGTGTTGTGACTGTTGTAAAAACCCTCAGCTGGTGAAGAAACAGACTGAACAGTTACAGACCTTGCTCCTAGGTAGAAGCAGAACCTGCATTGAGCAACCTGCAGCTCGGCCTGGACCATTTGGCTATAACACAGATCTTTATGAAGGGGGCAGGAAGGGGTATGGGTTTGAAAGGTAAGAAAAATGTATTGGTTGATATCTATACTAGTTTGGCAGATTGGCAAAGCTTGGCGATTTATTGCTGTGCTGTTTTTCTGCATCGGTAATGTTTGCCCTTTAATGTGTTTGTCCATCCTTGTTTCTCATTTCTAGATGTGATGAAGATGATGATTCTGATGGAGGACAGGAGGAGTCATCTGACATACGCAAGAAGAAATGGAACAGTTTCTTTCAGAAACAGATGAATCTAAGGAAGGTGAGGGGTGTGAAGTTGACTCAGTAGCCAATAACAGAATTTCCAATGGTGTGTGGGATGGTAAGGGTAGCAGAAGTTCTCAATGTTTTTACTGAAGTTGAAGTCCCAATGACAAGCGTGTAAGCGCCCATGATCTAGTGGGGGTGTCCCAGGCACACATGTTAATAACGGTACAAGTGGGTACATTACGGTGTCCTCTTTAGTTGTATTGCCTGTGAGTTAGAGACTCACTTCTCAAGGGGCCTGTGTCTCCTACATTTCCTCTGTTCTAGAACTGCAGCCTCCATCAGTCTCTTTAGTATTCAACAGGTTTAAGAGTGTCAGATGCCTGTGTCCCCTGCCCCTGTGCTTCTATCCTCCAACCCCAATTGTATTGCAGTAGAATTATTATGCTAGAGAAAATATGCCAAAGAGAAGTATGGAAAGAAGTACAGCCAAACAAGCTTTAACCCCACTATGAGGGCTTTTAATAAAATATAATGAACTAGGCTTAAATGGGATTGACATTATGGTTCTCCGGTTTTCTGTCAATACGAAATATCAGAAGCAATGAAAATAAATTTTCTCTCTGCTGTTTTTGGTGCTTAGCGACTTTTGGCCTTTTCCCCTTGCTTTAAAATAACAAAATATTGATTTTTTTGGGAGTACAATTGATGGGTTAGCAAACCTCTAAGCTTTATTGTATGTGTAGAATGTTTTTTTCGAGCATGAGCTTTGCCTCCCTACTTACTGGGGTTGGTTTACTAAAAGTGGAGAGTGTAAAATCTGGTGCAGCTGTGAATGGTAACCAATCCGCTTCTAACTTCAGCTTGTTTAATTATGCTTTGTCAAAAAAATGGAAGCTGGTTTCTATGCAGAGCGGCACCAGATTTTGCACACTCCAGTTTTAGTAAATAAACCCTACTGTATTCTATGATATCCACATTCTTCCCATTTCTTTTCCTCATTCAAAGGCTGTAAAAGAAGAAATTGGGGTAACAAAAAAAATAAATATTCCTTCTCGTCTCTATGCTGTAGCCTCTATCTGATGCTGCAACTGTCTCACATTGACTCTAAGCCCAAGAATTGAGCAATCCCATGACTGGTGATTACTCAGTTTTCTGTCTTCTCAGAGCAGAGAATGGTGACTGTAAGTCACCACTCCTTGACTCCGCCCACCAGCACTCACTTGAGTGCAGGGCTTGAGAAGGTGAGGGAACAGTTGGTTCTGGATTTCAGCTGTGCGCTGAGAGGCAAGGCCAGCTGTTGGGGCACCTGGGTGGATCCTGACAATATGTTTGGGATTCTTCTAAAGCCTGTAGTAGTTCTGCCATGTCTTTCTGGGTCACAGGAGGACAAACGTAAGTGCACTCCTGTGACCCACAAGAGAAGCTTTGGCCATACTTCCCTTTTAACCCTTTTCAACAAGTTAGATAATTTATATATAACTGTTTGGTAAAGGCGTATTAGGTTTTTATTTGGTACATTGCTTTAAAGGGGTTGTTGAACTTAATTTTTTCAAAATATTAAACATCTTATACTTACCTGCCCTGTGCAGTGATTTTTGCATAGAGCAGCCCCGAACCTCCTCTTCCGGGGTCCCCCACCAGCAATTTTGTCTCCTCCTCCTTCTCAATACGCCATTTTAGGAAGCCACTTCCTATGGGGGCTCCCGAGCTGGGCTGTGTGTGTGTCTGCTTCCCCCCCTCTGCTCACCCGATTTGATTGATGGCAGCAGGAGCCAGTGGCACCTCTCTGTTCTGTGAAAACAGGGATAGAGCTGCTACAGCATAGTGCTGGATTGAGTGAGGACTGAGAAAATATTTGAGGGGGAGGGGGGCGCAGGGGTGATACAAACACTGGGACATTTTTTACCTTTAATGCAGGGAATACATTAAAGTAAAAAAATGTTAAGTCTTTACAATTAGAAAAAAATAAAAATGGAACCCCCGGAAGTGACATCAGAAGAAGCAGTAAAATGTTTCAGGAAGAACCTCCCCTTCATCAGCCTGCCTGATGGCCTACCTCTGTGACCTAAATGCCGATCTACTGCATACATTAACTCCGTGCTAGCTGTAGCAGAAACATAGGGATAGTTCAAAAGTCCCATGGAGAATGTATTCACAAGCCAACAAATATGCAGTTTATGGTGTGCCCAAGGCTTTCATTGCTGTGAATGGAGCCAGCATGTGATTACTTTGTCAGAGCTGACATAGTGTTCATATGATCTGTAACCACTCCTGATGTCAGTAGGGGACACCGGCCTTCACTGACATCAGGATTGAGAGCCAGGAGCTGATGTTTTGGCTAAAACAAGAACATTTATAAAGCTGTCCTTAACCACAGGTCACCGTGGTGGAGAAGATTATTATACAGATTGTAGATGGGAAGGGTCAAACCTCAAAAACAGATGGAATCATTGAGACTGGCATCCTGCAGCGAACACCTCTATACTCAAGAAACCCTAAATATATTGTGTACAGTCTTTTTAAAAGGGCCCAGTAAAAAACTGCAATTTATTCATTTTGGAAAATTAATTTGAAGACCTAAGAGCAACAAGAAAACCACAAATGTTCTCATTGGTTAATTTAAGTTCTCAGAGGATTGGAAGCAAGGAGAGTCACCTGAATGGGTCTGCTTAGTTTCCAACCTGACATGTTATTTTAAGTTGTACATTTTAAACAAAACCAATTTCACAGTATCCCTAGTCCAGCCCTTTCATTATTTGCAGTATATTCATCAGAGAGATACATGGGAGACCATGGGAGAAGGACATCTCTGCTACTAGATTTGTAAAACACAAGTTTTGGATCTTGTGCTCCAGTTATCCTCATTCTACAGCCTTGTTTGACTTATTTTTTTACTGTAGTGGTTAAGGCCTGTCATCCTGGTGATTCTCAAATTTTACTTGTGGTCCTGTCAAGGCTTATGATTGTTTTGAGTGCTGTTATCAGCCAATCCAATTGTAACTGTTCACATTTCTAATATTTTGCACTGATTATATGGCAAGCATTGGGACATTAGCATGTAAGGTTTTTTGATTTGGACGACTTGGACTATTTTTTTTTCTATTTTTTTTATTTATTTAGCTGTCTATTGACTAATACAAGCATGCAAAAATTACTATTGGCATCATTGCTAAATAGCGAGTTCACACAGCTGTGCTTTAGCCCAAGGAATTCCTCATCTTCCTGTCTTTTTCTTTCCACAGAGCAAAGAGCTGGAAGAATTCATTCCTCCAAGTAGGTGAAAAAAACTACAGCTAATGATTTTTAATTGCTTTAACTTAAAGTGAACCTATGCTCTTTTTTAAACGTTTAATAGTAATACATCTACTTAAAAACAGCTACCACAAAATGGCTGCTTTTACCTTTTATAATAAAGGACAACCTTTTTTGTGCTGCTATTTAATTTAGTGTTACTTAATTACTTGGGACATAATTTATGGTTAAAATGTACTGTATGTAAGGCCAAACCTTCCATAGTTTTGAATATGTGAGGACGTTGGTAAACTGCTGGGAAAATTCAGCCTTAATATTTGTCCTAGTGACTATTTTCTCCAGTACTGTACAGAAAGATGATGAGAAATCCAGAATATTAGATCTGTCCCTGGAATCAGAGATGTTGGTAATTGTTAAATATGCCACTAAAGAAGCTTCTTTCTGTAACTGTGTCTAAGGGGCTTTTTCCTCTAGTTTGAAGAATACTTTATCTTTCTTCCTTTTTGTGTTTCTGGCACAGGAAGTGAAAGACTCCTTGGGGCGTGTGTCCACTGGGAGGTTAAAGACTGCTAAATGGGGCTTGTCTTCTTCCTATCTATATGGTGGAGGCCGCAGGAGTCTAAAGTCCATCGCTGTGCTAAATCAAGGCTTTGGCCTTTCTGTGAGCCTGGATTACTGATTTGAGTTCCCAAAGGGTTAGGATCTTAGGTGCACCAGCTCTGACACTTTTTTGTTGCCGGTTTGGGAGGTGCTTCAACACTTTTTTGTGTTTTAGCTCTGTGACACATTTAAATTTGTTGCTTTTTCCAGGCTCACTGCCTGGTCGCGGTTACTGAGGCTGTACAGATTGGGGACTCATACCACATATGTGTGTTCCATTTTGGACCACACTTGCAGACTCTCTCCCACCAACTTGTAAGCAACTTAAGCACTCTGATCCTTCACAACATGATTGGGCTCCCTGCTCTTTCTAAGTGACAAGTCGCAGACCGCATTATCCCTTCCAGTGTATCGTGATTATTGCTTGTGGGAATCCCTCACTTGCAGTAATAATATGGCGGATTATAAACCATTCAGGCCTTGCCGGCTTGCAACCTTGCTAACCCTTCTGGGTCGAGGGGCTAGTTTGCAATTCACCCCTTAAGTGTTCTAACACCAATAGTTTAGACCTCTGTCCCCTGCATGAGCCACTACCCTCCTCAGAGGCCTCTTTAACCTCCTTACAGGTGACAACCTCATCTTGCTTATTTACAGATGAGTTCTCTGCTATTATGTGTGAGCTTATGGGAAATAATTCAGCCATGCTTGCTTACTTAGTGTACAAAGACTTTAGCTGTCTGGTTCAAGGATATGTCTCAGGATCCTGGTTGTATCCTGATGGATGCTTCTGTGCCCAGCATCTGGAGCTCTTACATGCAGCCTTGCTCTATTGTGTTGACAGAGCCTAAAAAGAAGTCCCGTTTGTTTATGCTAGGGCTCAAAGGCAAAGCCTTCAGTTCCAAAAACAAGTTCTTCTCGTAAAGGGTTGCCCCCTCTTTTCAAAGTGGGTGGAGTCCGCTGTCCTTTGCAACCATCTGGTTCTGAGCCTTTGCAGACATTTGGGTCCAGAGCATGATATTCATAGGCTACAGGCTGGATTTTTGACCTCTTTCTCCACCCCGCTTCATGTGGTCAATTCCATTGTTCTGGGGAAAGAACAGTTCTAATGTTAATAATAAAACCTGTTTACAGTTCCCAAGATGAAAGGGAGCATCCCTCCTATAATGGAACTGAAGGTCCTCAACACCTTCCTTCAGGTATAAAACTTCTGCATGATATTGCCAAGGTCAGTCATTTCTTCCCTTCATCCAGGGGGACCTTCTGGTCAGACATCAAGGAAGCCTACTTACATATCACCATCTGCTGTTAGCACACAGCATTACCAATTTGTTTTCCTTCTCTTTGGTATTTCACCCATCACCTTCACCAAAGTGCTAGTCCCTGCTATCTCTGCTTTGCTTTCAGGACCTCCACATAGTGGGATAATTAGACAGCCAACTTTTACGGGAAAAGTCTGCACAGGACAAAGAACATACTCTCTATTCTCATGCTCAGACTTTACAATCCAGAAGTCAAGCAGCTTTCCATTTACACGAGGCTTCTGGGCCTAATGGTGGCATCTTTCAAAGCAGTTCCTTTGACCAGTTTCACTCCAGACTATTGCAAATCAACATTCTGACAAAGTGGGTTCTTTCCCTCGATCATCGCACATGCCTAACCAGCAAAATCAGGTTCACCCTGTCTTATTGAATCAAAAGTCCAGCACTATAGTCGGGGAAATCCTTCCTCTCACTGAGATGGAAGGTTCTTACAATGTATGCCCCAACCTGTTGGGCTGAGGAGGAGTTTTGGATACCTGATTCAAGGGACTTGGTCGTTGTCAGATGCTCATCTCCTGATCAGCTTTCTGGAATTTAGCACGATTCGATTATTCTTTCAATACTGGACCTCTCAACTGCAATGTAATCTTTTCTTTCAATGTTTTTTTTTCCTCCCATCTTAATCAGGACACTGTCCTACCATCTGTCCTGCCCTGCTCCCAAACATCTTAAACAGCTACAGGTTCCTCAAAGCGGAGCTCCACCTGAAAGGTACCTGCTCCCACTTTCGCTCCGACCGCCCAGGGAAGCAGAAGTTCTCCTCCCCCCCCCTCCTTTCCGGAGTCTTCTGGTCCCAGAAGACTGCCAGACCAGCCACTCATGTGCGCGCAGTGGGCACCCAACTGTGAAGCTGCAAGCTGTCACAGCTGGGTTCCCATAGAAAGGATGCCAGGGAGAGAAAGACAGAGAATAAAAATGACAAGGACGAGCCCAGTGCTGGAACATTGAACAGGAGAGTGGTTATTTATTAAAAGTCAGCAGCTACAGTTTTTGTAGCTGCAGACTTTAAATGTTTTAACAAAGGAGACTGGAGCTCCTCTTTAAGACAGTCTGACTCTCATTCCTGAAGGATCTCGTATTGGGTAATCTGCTTACTGTTCCACCATTGCTATGTGGTGTCACGTACCTGACGGCTGATCCTGATGTGCAGAGGAAGGTCTGTCAAACAACCCCAGCTCGGGGACCACGATGTTGTAACAGTGGCCTCGAGAGCACGGTGGTGTAAGGGTGCCTGAACCTTCTTCCACGTTTAGGGTGCGTCACCAGGGTGGACCAGAAAGCCAGGCAGCAGATGTTGGTAGATCTGCAGACTCTGGGCAGGTGGCAGCAGGTAGCTGTAGACTGGCAGGAGTATACCGGACAAAGGAGACACTAGATGCGTGGTCAGACAACCCGGGTTGGCAAAACATGGTCAGATAAAGGTATAGATGGCAGACAAAGAATGGTCAAGGTACAGGCAGAGATCGGCAATGTTAGTTCAGGCAGATAAGTAAAAGGTAAAATTCCAGATACGGGCCAAGGTCAGGATAGGAGAGGTATAATGGAGTCAAAGGCAAGCCAGGTCAAATACAGGAATCAATCAGGTTTCAGGAACACAGGTACAGCTGCAGATCAGACACCAAAGTACTAGTGAACCTGCTGCACTTATTTATGGCATTTGGGCGCCAACAGTATTGGCGCGTGTGCGCAAATTTTTGTGTGCCTGGCACGATGGATACCTGCGGGATCGTGCATGCACATTTGTGTCTGCCTTTGGGCAGCCGCTGCGCCATGGCCAGCATGTGCTTGACAGGTGGATTCAACAATTTATCATTTAAGCCTATTCTCTCAGGGACAAAGTTCCTTCTCTTCCCATTATGACACACTCGGATAGCATCTCTTGGGCTTTTCAGCGCCATGTTTTTTTTTTATAAGAATTTTCGAAGGCTACCACCCGGTTTTCTGTTAACATATATGTTTTTTTAAGTTTTATTTCAAAAGTGTCATTTGGCCGAATCTCCTGCCTACCTTAGTTTATAGTTGACTATCATATTAATGGACCAATAAGAAGGGTGTGATAACAATTATTTCAGAGATGCAGTCACAATTTGTAGAACATTCTACCCATACTGTCTGGAACTTTTAGACAGCTAAGTAAAGATATGTGCACCTCTGTGAACATCTAGGGTATTAAATATTTTTAAATACACCACATGTTTACTTTAATAACAGTTGGTAGCATTGGTTCACTGAAATAATGGGCAGCATGTCTATTTGGTGAAGTATAATATTTCCCTCTGTAGTAGTTTTATTTTAAAGTGTATCTCCAGGTGCAACCTTTCTTTAAGTTTTGGATAGAGTTGGGAAGGATTAGACCTTGTGCAAGTTTTTGTTTACTGCTGTCTGTGTCCCCATTCAGGGAAGTCATCCCATTTGTACTTGTTACTGAGAGAGAAAATAAGGGGAAATCCAACATTTTAGAGTTGCCTCCAGAACCAAAGGTAAAGGAAAGCCTTCAACTAGGAACACCTGTTCCAGGAAATGTTTATGATGGGATATTCCCTTACTTTGGTAAAGTTCCTATTAGCTGCGGGCTGACAACTCATGGGGCTCCCGGCAACAGGAGATCATGGGGCCCACTGTGTCCCGCTCACACTCAAGCCACACCCACACAAAGCCCCCCCCCCAGCTTGTACTGCATGGATGCCTCAATTCTGGGTCGAACTTGAGATAAACGGTGCACAGGGGGCAGCAGGGAAAAGCACGGGGGGTCAAGCAAGCACAGTACACAGGGGGCAGCAGGGCAGAGCATGGGGGAAGCATGGAAAAGTATAGAAGTCTGACTGTCAGAGCACAGGGGGTCAGGAGGGCTCAGTATGTGTGTGTGGAGGCATTAGGGCACACTACATGGGGAGCAGAAGGGCACACAGTAGGACACATTACATCGGGGGGCAGCAGGGAACATTATAGGGCACATTACATGGAGGGAGGCAGAGGGGCACATTATGGGGCTCGGCAGGCCACACTACGGGACTAGCAGGGCAGTTTAAGGAGCACAACAGAGAACATTACATGGGGCAGGAGGGCACATTATGGGGTACAGCAGAGTATATTGCATGAGGGCACATTATGGGGCATATTACATGGGGGCAAGAAGGCACATAATGGGACACAGCAGGGCATATTACATGGGGGCATGAGGGCACATTAAGGGGCACAGCAGAGCACATTAGGAGGGATAACATGTCATATTATGGGGCACAGCAGGGCACATTATGAGGCATAGCAGGATATATTACATGGGGGCAAGAGGATACATTATGGGGCACAGCAGGGGATATTACATGAGGACAAGAGGGCACATTATGAGGCACAGCAGGGGATATTACATGGGGCAAGAGGACACAGTATGGTGCATCACTGGGGGAACAGTAGGGCACATCACATGGCACACAGCAGGGTACAGGGCACATCATAAGGCATACAGTAGGGCTCAGGACACATCACAAGGCACACAGTGAGGCACACAGTATGACACATCATGGGGCACACCACAGGAGACACAGTAGGGCACATCATGGAGCACACAGGGCACACGGTCATGGAACACATCACAGGGCACACAGCAGGACACACGGGGGCACACATGGGAGCAGAGAGCAGGGCATGGGGGCACAAAGTAGGGCATGGGGCACAGAGCAGGGCATTTGGGTCGTCAGTTGGGCACATAGAGGGACACAGGGCACACAGTAGCATACAAGCAGCTGCACTTTCCTTCCTAGATGCAGAGTAGCACAGGAAGCGACTGTAAATAGATCTCTTGTAATGAGCTCCTCCCCGCCGGCCCCTCCATTCTTCTCGTCTGTCCAAGGTGATGACAAATACAAGCACCTGGGGTGGACGGGAGGGAAGGAGGGGCCGCTGGGGAGGTGCGCATCATGAGAGGTCTATTTACACTGCAGTCTCTTAGCAGGGAGCAAGGACTCGGGACCTGATCTACCCATCAGCTAGCTGTGAGTGATGGGTAGATCGAAGTGGAAGCTGTCATGGGGCCCCCTACTGGCCATGGGCCCGATGGTCAGTCCGCCCCTGGTTCCTATAACTTTCTGTTGCATCTCTGGGACAGGATATGAAGGGAAACCTCCCTAGTGGTAAATAAAATCTTGCAGGGTTTTTAACTCTTCCATGCTCTATCCCCAAAAAAAATGTTTTGGGTATAGATGAGCTTTAAATATTTAGAATTATGAAACTTTTTAAAAAGAATACATCAATATTAATAGAAACTGAAAATGTGACATGTAGATGCCTATATTTATGGTTAACAGCCATTTAATTACTTTCATCTTATCAATTATTACATTCCAAACACCTTATCAGACAGATAAAATGCTTATTATTGAATGCACTGCACTCCTAATCTTCTCCTTCAGAGCTCAGTTTTTTAATATTTTTCCAAGGACCAACATAAACAGCATTTCCTTGTATTCTGAAAGGGCATTGTTCACTGAGAAGGGCTATATTTGTATAATGGCACCATAGAGATAAAAAAAAAGCTGGTAAGCTCAAAGAAATATGTTGTGAGGTTTCATGGTAAGCTTTCCTTCACCCATCACCTCTCTCATCTAAGGCCTAACAGAGATTTAGCTCAGTTCTCCAAGCTATTTGTTATCACAATTATTATTTTTAGAAGTCAGTGGTTGTACTGGAAAAGTTGGATTTTTGTGCTTACCTTAAAATCCTTTTCTCTGTGTTAATTGTAGGATACCGCTTTACTTCATGCCACCTTGAGGAGCAGGATGCTAGGTGCAACTGAACTAAAATCACACCTAAGAGGTGGCCCTCTGGTTGTGTCCATACCCCCATTTGCAATACAGGATTCAGTTAGAAGCCAGCAGTACCAGGTTGACAACACCAAGAAAAAAAGACTGGATGGTTGCTGAAATCAGAGGAAAGGATTTTACAGCGATTACAAAAATCCAGTTTTCTCTGTCATTCATTGAATGATATAGCTTTACTTCTTCACAAATGTTTTGTCCCAAAGCAGTGTCCGAAAGACAGAAAAAAAGTGGTGGGCTCATGACCAAAATAATGGAACAGAGAACTGACCCCAGGCAAAACTCAGATTACCACCTGCATAACTTTCCAGCCAAGCTGGCATCCGCTGAAGCAGCTACCTCAACCCTATTAAATTGTGAACTGATGACCAAGTGGCTGCCTTGCAAACTTGAGCAACAGAAGCAGAAAGACAAAAAGCCCAGGATTCGCTAAGAGCCCTGGTAGAATATGCCATATTTCTGAATGGAGCCTTGCGGCCCAGAGGAATGTAGGCCTGGATCGCCGTCCAACAAACCCAGTTGGAAACAGTGGAAGACAGACTACCAAATTGAGGCTTGGATCTATGAGACAGACTATAAAAGCTCTAACCACATCCAGGCAAAGAAGAGCCAATTCTGATGGATGAGAGGGATGTGGACATCATGGGACACAGCCTTAAGTAATTAAGACCACCTTCAGGTGTTGACACGGGTAAACCCAATCAAGGAAGTTACTCCCTATATAACCCCTCCTCCTTCCAGGAGCACATCAGTTTTTTCGCCAGTGTCTAAGGTGTTGGTCAAAAGAGAAGATGTGCTCTGAGGGGCTCCAGGAGGGATCCATGCTGGATTTAAATAGCCTCAATAGACCAGATCCATCCAACGTGCCATTGAGGCCTAAAGGGATGGTACCTGGGGCCTCATATCCTAAGCATGAGGTTTTGCCTGTAACGCATCTCTTTGAAGGGCTGGACCTCAGGAACCCAGGGCTTAGGTCTTGTTACATTACCTAAACTTCCTGATGGGGTGCTCTTTACAGGTCCAAGGCAGTTGGGACCCTGTTTTAGGGACCCAGTCCTTGAAGGTTTGCTACGCAGCCCGCGGTGATGGGTGAGGGTTGGATTGTCTGTTAATTCAGCAAATCCTGCTGAGAGGATAAGGTAAGGGAAGAAACTTAGGTATTTAAAACATCTATGTATTTCTTCCATTAGGGAAAAAGTGTTAATTCTCCACTAGAGGGAGTCTATGCACATACCTTACTCTGTTGTCTTCACTGTAAGCTCAGTCCGTGTCTGGTTGCAGCAGCGTGTGGAGGGAGACTTTGCAAGGTAAAAGAAAGCTGTAAAAATGTTTTCTTCTCCCCCCAGATGGGACCAGAGGGTTAGGGGGGACAGCAGCGCTGTACCCCCCTTACATTACCCCCCCGGAGGTTCCGCTAATACCGCTAAATGTTTTACTGTGGCTGTTTTTTACTATGTCTGTGCCTACTACTGGATGGGCTCTGCCCCCTCATCCCTCCCATGTTGGGTCTGGAATCCAAAAAACGCCATGCACAGGCGCGGGAACATTTTAAATAGAAAAAGGGGCAGAATTTTTTCTTGAAGGGGGCAGGGCCTAAATGCAGTGCTGTGAACGTCCACGAGGACGCACGGCTGGCTAAAAACAGATAAATACCACAGCTGTGACAGTCTCTCCTCAGCTGATGAGGAAGAGACAAGCAGCCTGCAACACAAGGACACAACAGCTGTGGGACACGTATGGGTTGCAAAACTGGCATTCCTAATACAGGAACGACACTCTTTTCCCAGCACTAGGCTGAACTTTATAGCGGCTTTAAAAGTCATGACTATTTTCAGCAATTAAGTGCAAATTTATTTAGTGCCTCTGTTTTTGTACCTAGGACTATGCCTGCCAAAAAAGACACCACAAAAACCAAAAAGATACTAAAGGTTTCACCCCCAGGTGCTAGGATCTCGAGTCGCATTTCCACGCTGTCATTCTTGCCTGAATTACCAGTTATAGCAAGCCGGGGTGAGCCATTGGAACAAATTGGTGCAGCTGCTTCTCATATCTCAGCCCCTGTATACGTGACTGAAGATGCCCTTTCATCCTCCCTGCAGGTTCTGGAAGAAAGATTAGCTGCATCCTCCATTCAAATGGATAGGAAGCGTGCTAGATCCCCTTCCCCCACTTCAGAACCTTTGTAAGGGGAACAGTGGGCACAGGATGAGGTGTTACCCTCAGTCGATCAGGAGGAAAAGCAAATCAATGATTCCTCTGCGGAGGAAACAACGGTAGATGAACCTTTTTTAGCCTTTCAATCTGAGAAATTGCTGATACAAACTCTTACGGAGATGGTTCGTTCTACTTTCAGGCTACCTCTAACGGAGTCTCCTGAAAGCTCGGCTTCTTCCTTGGGTTCCTTAAAACCTTCTCATGCTTTGCATGCGTTTCCTGCACATGCATTACTAGAACAGCTTATTTTTGCTGAATGGGATCACCCAGATAAGCATTTTGTCCCTCCTAAGAGATTTTCAATTCTCTATCCTCTGGAGGAGAAATTCTCCAAAAGATGGAAAGTACCAGCAATTGACGCAGCGATTTCCAATGTGAATAATAGCCTAACTTTTCCTGTAGACAATACACAGATGCTTAAGGATCCAACAGATAAAAAGTTGGAATTCCTGTTTAAGTCTGCCTTTTCCTTGGCAGGTACCGTTACTCAGTCTGCAGTCGCTGCAATAAGCGCCTGCCAATCCCTAAAGGACCAATTTAATCGGGCCCTTAGAGAGCTTCCTGCACAACAAGCTCGGGATTTGGCTGAACTACCAAAAGCACTATGCTTTGCCATAGATTCCATTAAAGATTCTATTCACCAGGCGTCCCGCCTTATGCTTATGCTTGTGCATATGCGTGGTATCCTGTGGTTAAAAAATTGGTCAGCTTAAAAACCTCCTAACTGGGCTCCCCTTTTATGGGGAGCAATTCTTTGGAGAAGACTTTGATAAATATATCCAAAAAATTTCTAGTGGGAAAAGTACTCTTTTGCCAGTCAAAAGAAAGTATAAACGCCCTTTATTTAAACTGGCTCTTTCCCCTGCGCCAGGGGCTTCCGCCTCTAGGCAGTGGCGACGGCCTCAGCTGTCAGACTCTAGAGGAATACCTCAGGGTCAAACCCAGGCTTAAAAGAAGTCCTGGGGTTGGAAACCTGCAGAGCAGAATTCTAAAGCCTCATCATGAAGAGGCAACCCCCCTCACCAAGGTGGGGGGAAGACTTCTGCATTTTTCAGAAGTCTGGAAAGAGGAAATTCAGGACAGATGGGTCATCTCCACGGTAATGCTGGGGTACAAACTGGAATTTCGGGACTTTCCACTGTCTCGCTTCCTGAGGTCAAGTGTTCCCAAAAATCCAGACAATCTCTGTTTCATGCACTAGACTGATTAATATCTCAAGGGGTGATCATACAGATCCCCACAAAGGAACAAGATCTGGGGTTTTATTCAAATATTTTCATGGTACCAAAACCAAATGGAGATGTAAGACCCATTCTAGATCTAAGAAATCTAAATCAGTGTCTGAAGATCCTCTCCTTTTGCATGAAGACGATCAGGTCAGTAGTTTCTACCCCTCTAGGAGGAGAACTTCTGGCATCAATCGACATCAAGGATGCATATCTGCATGTCCCTATATTTCCCGCTCATCAAAAGTTTCTGCGGTTCGAGTTAGAACAGCAGCATTTTCAATTTGTAGCCCTGCCCTTCGGGCTAGCCACAGCACCCCGGGTGTTCACCAAAGTGCTGGCCCCACCTCTAGCAAGGTTAAGGGCACAGGGCATAACAGTCGTAGCGTACCTAGATGATTTATTGCTAATAGATCAGTCGGTGGCTCGTTTGGATCAAAGCGTATGCACTACAACCAACTATCTGAAAAAAGGCTAAAAAGGCTGGAGTACTTGTGTCTGATCATAGACACAGCCCAGGAAAGGGTGTTTTTGCCTCAGGCAAAGATCAACTCCATAAGAGAGCTGGTGCGGATGGTCAGGACAAATGGCGATCCCTCCATTCACCTTTGCATGAGGTTACTAGGAACCATGGTGGCTTCATTCGAAGCAGTTTCCTATGCCCAGTTTCATTCAAGACTGTTGCAAAACAGTATCCTGTCTGCTTGGAACAAAACAATTCAAGCTTTAGATTTGCCAATGCAGCTGTCCCCAAGAGTGTCCCAAAGCCTCACTTGGTAGTTACTAACCCAGAATCTGCTGAAAGGAAAATCCTTCAGACCAGTCATCTGGAAAGTGGTAACGACGAATGCCAGCCTTTCAGGCTGTGCAGCAGTACTAGAAAAGACAACTGTCCAGGGACAGTGGTCAAGAACTGAAAGAACCTTGCCCATCAGTATCCTAGAGATTCGGGCAGTATGTCTGGCTCTAAAGGCCTGGACTTTCTGGATTCTCCTGTCAGTATTCAATCCGACTATGCCACAGCTGTGGCCTATATCAATCACCAAGGTGGCACCAAGAGTCTCTCAGCGCAGAGAGAGTTGAACCATATTCTAACTTGGGCAGAAAGGAATGTTCCGTGCCTTTCGGCAGTCTTCATTCCTGGAGTAGAGAACTGGCAGGCGGACTACTTAAGTCGCCAGTAGTTATTCCCAGGGGAATGGTCTCTTCACCCCGA
This sequence comes from Lithobates clamitans, assembly GCA_037952925.1. NCBI lineage: Eukaryota > Metazoa > Chordata > Amphibia > Anura > Ranidae > Lithobates > Lithobates clamitans. Next base: position 3,538,995 of record JBBGZY010000601.1, on the reverse strand, counting down.
CATATTTCAGGCTCTTTGCCAAAGATGGGGGACTCCGGACGTAGATCTTCTAGCGTCCAGGTTTAACATGAAGTTAGTCAACTTTGTGGCCAGAACAAGGGATCCATTCGCATGCGGAACAAATGCGTTGGGGACCCCATGGGATGAGTTCTCACTGATCAATGTATTCCCTCCCTATTCAGTTATGGCCACGACTTCTTTGCAGGATCAGGCTGGAAAGAAAGCCGGTAATTCTGGTGTCACCAGCATGGCCCAGGAGGTCATGGTATACAGAAATCGTAAAGATGGCAGTGGAGGGCCCATGGTCCCTCCCACTACGGCCAGATCTGCTCTCTCAGGGACCGATATTCCATCCTTCCTTACGGTCTCTAAATTTAACGGCTTGGCTATTGAAACCTAAATTCTGAAGAAACGTGGGCTTTTCGGGTCAGTTATCTCTACCCTGATTAATGCAAGGAAGCCAGCTTCCAGAACTATATATTATAGAGTCTGGAGGGCTTATGTTTCCTGGTGTGAATCCAAGGGTTGGCACCCTCGGAGATATATCATAGGCAGAATTCTTGCCTTTTTACAATTAGGGGTAGAAATGAAATTTAATTAAATATAGTGTTGGCTGCGCTACCCCCAATATCATAACATAAAATACACCACTTTTCCTAAAAATAGATCATATAAGTGACCTAAATAAAAACAAAATGTGAATATAGACCAAAAATATATGATCACTATTACATACCCATACGTATTATTCACAACCTTAAAAAATATGCTACAAAATAACGCCACTTGAACTTATTATTGTGACTATTCCACCACTCCAGTAACAACAACACTCACCAGATAATGGTATACATATGCCTTTGGTTCATTAAGAGATAACCATTCCACTTGTACTGCTTGTCTATGCTGGCCCCAATACAGCTATGAGCAAGTATATCCGTCCTCATAAGAAACAACAAACAGCGATCATTACTCAATAAGCTAACACTGTTTATTTAAAACCATAAAAATGAGACTGTAAACTCACATGTTTCTGGTGCCCATGGGCCGGCAGCAAGCTTATCCAGCAGTTTGAATGGATAAAGATGTCGCCATATCTTTCCCACTCGGCTTGCAAATGAAACCTCCCTTTCGCCCGACCGGAAATGATGTAGTGTGTATTTCCCAGAGGCCTCTACGCATTTTGCAATTGTAATTGTGTCATCGGGAAGCAATGATCGCTGTTTGTTGTTTCTTATGAGGACAGATATACTTGCTCATAACTGTATTGGGGCCAGCATAGGCAAGCAGTACAAGTGGAATGGTTATCCCTTAATGAACCCAAGGCATATGTATACCATTATCTGGTGAGTGGCCAATCCATATGGTGGTGGTGTTGTCACTGGAGTCTTGGAATAGTCACAATAATCACGGACGAGGTTCTAAGAGCACAGAAATAGCACATTCACAGTGGACAATCCACACAGGGATTCACGTTTCTATTGGCACATTGCAAGCACCAGCAAAATTGGACTATATGTAATAGAATTTAATACACAGACTTCAAGTGGTGTTATTTTGTAGCATACTTTTTGATTTTTTTAAGGTTGTGAATAATAAGTATGGATATGTAATCGTGATCATATATTTTTGGGCTATATTAACATTTGTTTTATATTTATGTCACTTATATGATCTATTTTAGGAAAAGTGGTGTATTTTATGTTATGATATTGGCGGTAGCGCAGCCAACACTTTATTTAATTTAATTCATTTCACCTATTGGAGGAATTTGTTTCTTGACTGCAGCAACCAGTTGTACATGTTTTTTATTTTTATTTTTGTTTGAATAATTGGGTTTTTTGCGCCAGTGACTCACACACATTTAATAGAAATGAGATTGGCCTTGAGTACTATTAAAGGCCAAGTCTCAGCTTTATTGGTCTTATTTCAAAGACCACTTGCTACTTATTCTTTAGTCCGGGGTTTTATACAAGGGGTAACGCGGCTTAATCCGCCTGTTAAACCTCCCTTGAACCCTTGGGACTTGAACTTCGTTTTGTCTGTGTTACAAAAACAGCCATTTGAACCGATACAACATATTCCCTTAATCCTTTTGACAAGGAAGTTGGTATTTTTGGTTGCTATATCCTCAGCAAGGAGGGTTTCGGAATTGGCTGCTCTTTCTTGTAAAGAGCCTTACTTGATTTTTCTTGAGGACAGAGTGGTGTTGCGCCTTGTCCAGGCTTTTTGCCAAAAGTGGTCTCAGGTTTTCACCTGAACCAAGATATTGTCCTGCCATCGTTTTTTCCAAAACCATGTTCCAGGGAAGAAAAGTCACTACATTGTCTTGATGTGGTGAGAGCAGTGAAAATCTATTTAAAGGCAACTGCTCAGATTCGTAAGACTGATGTCTTATTTATTCTGCCAGAGGGTCCTAAGAAAGGACAAGCAGCGTCGAAACCCACTGTGCTAAGTGAATTTGACAAGTGATAATTCAAACTTATGATTTAAGGGGTAAGATTCCCCCGTTACAAGTTAAGGCGCACTCTACCAGGTCGGTTAGTGCTTCTTGGTCAGTGCGTCACCAGGCCTCCATGGCTTACATCTGTAAGGCCGCATCTTGGTCTTCAGTGCATACATTCACAAAATGTTATCAGCTGGATGTAAGGAGGTATGAGGATATCGCCTTCGGGCGCAGTGTGCTGCAAGCAGCAGTATAGATCCTCAAGTCTGGGTGTACCCTGCGGGTTGTGTCTCCCTCCCCTCAAGTAGCATTGCTATGGGACGTCCCATTAAGTAATTACTTAAGGCCCTGTGTCCCATGATGTACGATAAAGAAAATAGGATTTTTATAACAGCTTACCCATAAAATTTCTTTCTTGGAGTACACATGATACACAGAGGTCCCTCCCCTCTTTTTTCGGATTTACGTATATTGCTTTGCTACAAAAACTGATGTGCTCCTGGAAGGAGGAGAGGTTATATAGGGAGTAAACTTCCTTTTATTGGGTTTACCAGTGTCAACAGCTGAAGGTGGCCTATAACCCATTAAGTAATTACTTAAGGCTCTGTGTTCCATGATGTTCTCTAAGAAAAGGATTTTACAGGTAAGCTGTTATAAAAATCCTATTTTTGACAACAAAGACAGCCTAGGATGAAGTACCACCTTGTCCCACCATGGAGGCCAAGGTTGTAACAAAGTTGATAAAGAAATATCCCATATATTCTCAAAAGGGTGCTTAGTAAGACTGACAAATCAAGATTTAGGTCCTGAGGTGATAAAGGAGCCACAGAGGGAGGCTTAAACTCACTGAAGGCCAAACAACAATCCATGCCCCATTAAAGGAAAGCCAGAATGCTGGCCACTAGAAACTTGCAGGGATGACCCCCAAGACCCACACAAAAAGAGTAAGGCCTACAAGGTGCAATAATAGATAGTCAAGAAGTAGACTTTTTGAGCTCAAAGCATTTTGAAAAGGAACAGTTGGGATATACTGTATATTCTCGAGTATAAGTTGACCCGAATATAAGCCGAGGCACCTAATTTTACCACAAAAAACTGGGAAGACATCTTAACTCAAGTGTAAGCTAAGGGTGGGAAAATGCAGCAGCTACCGGTAAACAATGCCCATCTGCAGCCTCCCTGTGCCCAATTGCAGTCCCGCTGTGCCCAGTTGCAGTCCCGCTGTGCCCAGTTGCAGTCATACCTTTTATTACTAAAACAGCGTGTGTCTCCCGCTGTGTAATGCATTCTGTTCAGCCGTCCATTGAAACAAAGCTCGCTCCGCCGCCTCGTCGCCTGTGATAGGCAGAACACTGATACAGTTTCCCAGCATCGTATCAGTGTTCCTCTATCACGGACAGATGAGGATGAGGCAGGGCAGGCTTTGTTTCAATGGACGGCTGAACAGAATGCATTACACAGTGGGGGTTGCATGCTGTTTTAGTAATGAAAGGTGTCTCCCGCTGTGTAATGCATTCTGTTCAGTCGTCCATTGAAACAAAGCCTGCCCCGCCTCCTCCTCGTCCGTCCGTGATAGAGGAACACTGATACGATGTTGGGAAACTGTATCAGTGTTCCATCTATCACAGACGAGGAGGAGGCGGGGTGGGCTTTGTTTCAATGGACGGCCGAACAGAATGCATTACACAGCGGGAGACGCACGCTGTTTTAGTAATAAAAGGTACGACTCACTCGAGTATAAGCCGAGGGGGAGTTTCAGTCTAAAAAATGGGCTGAAAAACTCGGCTTATACTCGAGTATACACGGTACCTATGCCCTTTCAATAAGTGATTCTCAACAGTCATGCCATTAAAGCCAGCGACTGTAAGCAGGGAGGAATAACCTGGGCCGTTTGAAGGAATTTGGAGGCCCCAAGCAAAATGGACATGGTGGCCCCCCATCTTTTTAACCCCCCTCCCTACCACGTACCGCGGCAGGAGATTGTTTTCTGTTCCCGGCCGGACTGAAAGGTGAGCCAGTGTGTGCACTTCCTGTCAGTCCGGCCAGGAACAGGAAACTGAATCTCCTGTACCGCGCGGACTGCAGGTGTCTTGTCGAAAAAGTTCCCCTGGCGGATAATGACCCCCCTGTACTGCGCAGGCGCAGCGCTTGCGCACTACGAAGCACTACCGAGCCAAAAATAGCAGAACATACACAGCTGAGAGTCAGCTGTGCACCGCGCCTGCGCAATGAAGACCACATTGAACACCACATTCTACAACTACCACACGCTCCCGATGCTACCAGACCATGCCGCACACTCCCCATGCTCGTGCTACTCTGCAAGGGGTGGCTATATTACGGCGTGTTTCAACACATTAAGGGCGGGTTTTTGCAAACTTCATGATATGGATTTCAATATTTTCACAATACTTGCCACAGTATATTGTTATTATGCTTATGTGATATCACAGTAATACACCCACCCCTTGCAGAGTAGCACAAGCATCGTTAGCGTGCGTCAGCGTCAGGCACAGTGTCCTGTTAATTGCGCAGGCGCCATGTACAGCTCACTCACACCTGTTCAGCGTCAGATATTTTCAGCGCCTCCCTTGTTGTTCGCACTGCGCAAGCGCTGCGCCTGCGCAGTACAGGGGGGGGACCTTTCTCGGCAGAACAGGAGGAAGGAAGAGGAGCTTGGCCACGCTATAGGCTGCAGCTTATAGAAAGCGGCGGCTGGGGCCCCAGGCAATTGCTTGTTTTCCCTGTCCTGTCGCAACAAGTCTGGGAATAACAGATCTTGCAGGAGAAGCTCCAGGCAAAGCGGAAGACAACAAGGTGACTGCGACTAGCTGAACAAGATATGTGAACCAAGTATTCGTGGTTATTCCAGAGCCACCTGAATATACAGAAACCCTCTTGCCTGATCCTTGCAAGCAACGTAGGAAGATACTTCAGGGAAGGGAAAGCATAAATTGAGTCCTTATGCCACAGAACATCAGACGGATGTGAAGATCTAGCAATCCTGGAACTCTGTTCCGGTTGGCCAGGATATCCGTGGAAGAGGTCTGGTGTAATGTTGTGCATATGGGACCGCTTGCCACCTAGAATCCTCATGAAAAAAAAAAAGGACGGACACTGTCAGCAGAGAGGGAAGGCAATAAACATGACAGAGCTGGGCACTAATAACTGTAAATCCACCACTTTTGTGTATGTGTGAAACAAAAGGCACAATGATGTGACAAAGCTCAACAGTGCTGCTGTCGGATCACATTGGATTAGTGCTGGGGAACTGAAAACAAAAAATGACAGTGCTCGGTGTAAACTAAAGGGTTGGATAGCTGCAATAGTCCACAGTCAATGAGTGGAAAACCTAATTAAAAATTAAAAAATACAGTGGATCTGGATTGGAACTCTTATCAGAGCTGCGTACAGAAAATACAGAAATCTGTGTAGGCAGACACAACAACTTGGTTGGACACGACCAAGTCCTCTAGATTAAGAGCCTCTGTGCTCCAAGCCCCTACAAACCATAGAAAGGGAAAGGACTAGCATTGGGGAATGGTGACCCCTTTAACCCCCAAAACATGGCAAAAAATCAATTGACGGGAACAAAAATTAAAGCGAAAAGGAAGAGAAAAATGCATCACATCCTACTCCTTAGTATCCTGGGAAATAACTGAGTCATGTATTGCAGGTGGGGGTTTGGCCACCACCAGAGGACCGCTCTTTAAGCGTGCTTTTAGTTTAGTTTCACCTAGCATCCTGCTTCAGAAGGTGGCAACATCAAACACATCCATGAAGAAGTAAAGTGTTTTTCAATGAATGACAGATAAACAATGATTTTGTTGTAGTTTAGCGAATTAAGCCTATGGGCAAATAACCATGTGTGACTCAACAGCAAGGCAATACAAACACCCTTCTGTACTACATTAAGTAAAATATTGTTTGATGCCCTTCTACAGCAAGAGCATGAAGAAGGTATACTACACAACTTTTAATGTGTTGCTTTTAAAAGAGAAATCAGCCAAAATTATTTGATAAGGACACTTTGAATATTGTAAACTCATAGGTTGGAACATACCGTGAATGGTCAATGTTGTTTCTAGACTGCCAGCTAACAGAATAGAGTAGGGTGTTAAACCTTGACTTGTTTCACTGACACCATTGGATAGATCTGTCTTTTAAAAAGAGGTATACACCTCCCTAATTTGAGACCGATGTTTGTTGTAACTTTTAACAACCCTGGTTCACCATTCTGCGGGGCATATGATCCATTAGACAAAGCCTTTTCCAAGTGCTATAGTTCCTTACAGACAATGCACCACCACAACTTTCAGCCAGTGCCTTTCCTCTTCCTCCTCTCTTTATTGATCCGAACATGTATGCTTATCTAAATGTATAAGTTGATGCAGCACTTTTTAAAAAGAAGGCCTTTGCATGTCCAAAACCTAAAGGCACTATATAATGTTAGAAATGCCAGTCTGGTGCCTTCTGTTGGATGTAAGTCATCTTTTGACATTCGCCTAGTAAGGATCAGTGTCTGTTAAGTTATGTTGATGCTTTTGATTTTTTTATTTGCATTTTTCATTGAGCATCTTGGTTGGAGAGTTGTTACAATTTTCTATATTTTTACCTATTATAGGTGAGGATTCTCCACTTAGGGATGGGGCTAATACTAAAATTCCTAAACTCACAGTCAAGGTAAGGCTTCATGTACACAACGTTTTTACAACCTCTCCTGAACGATTTAACTTGACAGATAGTAACCCACGTGTAAGCCCGTTTCACACTTGTGTGGTGCGAATTGAAGCTCAGGTTTCACTGGGGAGATAAAAATCTCCTGTTCAAAGGAATCACTGCGTTTTAGCTTAGGAACAGTGAGCAGGGAGAGGGAGAGGTGTAGTGAGGTGAAGTAGAAAATCCATGTTCAGAGTGCAATGCATCTGCGAAGCAGATGCGTTCCCATAGAAGATAAGAGGCTCGTAATTCGCACCGCAATGCCCAGAAAATGCACACGTTTTTTGTGCAATGCGCAGTGCGAATGCAATGCACATATGTGAACCAGATGCATTCATATGAATGTATTTTAAAATGTACTGCGAATTAGATGCGGTGTAAGCCGCATCTAATTCGCATAGGTGTGAACCCGGGCTTAAACGTCCAATTTGCTGTGTTTTGCCACGTTTGCGTTTAGAAGCGTTGGAAAAAAAAAAGAAGAACACCTGTAAACCAGAACGCGGCTAAACACGAGTCACCGTGTTTAGAAGCGTTTGGCGCTTGAAATGCCTGCTAAACTCAGCTTCTGAACCCACTTTTTTTGCGTTCCAAAAAAAGCCTCTAAACTCAACTGCCTAGAAAAACGACTACAAAGGAACCTGTGTACATGTACTGATAAGAGAACATAGAGGAGAGTTCAGGAGCAGTTGAAAAAAATCCCCAACTGCTCCTAAACGTCCGTTTACCAGCAGCAGTGTACATGAGGCCTAAGAGATGAAAAAAGCTTGGCATTAATCATTTGTCTACCATGGCAAATTTTGTAAATCTGCATTTTCTTGCTAGAAAATTAATTTAAAGGATATGTAAACCCCCACCTTGTAAAACAACCCATTCAGTTTAAAATAGAAATGAAAGGCAAAAGATTTGTGTATAGATATAAACAAACAATATAAATACCCTTTTTTCCCCTCTTTTTATAGGTGATAACATTCTCTCAGTTCTGAGCTGCATAAGAGATGGGGGAGGAGAATCAACAGAACACTGAACTTCCCAGTGAAATGCTGTGCAGGGGGGGGCGTGTCTGGACAGGTCTGATCATTGGAGGGCACACTGAGTTCCAAGCACAGCTAGAGAGCTGACCACGCTATGCTCTCCTGTTCTCCTGTTTAGTGTGGTCAATTTTTACTAGGAAAGTAGAGGGACTAGCAGGAACACAAAGGATTTCACACTGTGGAAGCTATACAAAGAGAACAGGATATTTTTTTCTTATAAGTACATGGTACAGCAGGCACATTCAGATTCAGAATACTTTATACAACCACTATTAATCCCAAAAGGAAATTATTATTGTTGGGTTTACATACTCTTTAAACCCCCCAAACATTGTGTATATTTTCTGAAAGCACAAACCAAATAAAATTGTGGCATACAAAACACAATATAATATTTTTTGGTAGAATTGAAAAATATGGGATTGCTCAAGTAAGTAGATACTAAAATGTTAAAACTTAAAATTGTGTGTGCTCCTGAAATGGCAAACTATGGTACCCAAATTTGAGAGGACAGTTTGGGTGATATATTGAGACAAGATTGGTGATGTAGCTTGGGGCAGAGTTGTAAATGGCTTTGTATGTTAGTATTTAGAATTTTATTCGTAAGGCAATGGGAACCATTGTAGGGGATTTGCAGAGAGGGTTGGTGGAAACTGGGAGGTTAGCAAGGTGGATGAGTCTAGCAGCAGCATTCTTAATACACTGTAGAGGTAATCATATTAGGAGGGAATTGCAAAGGCCAAGGTGAGAGATAACCAAGAAGTGCCTGAGTTGCTTAGTGGTTAAAAAGGGGCGTATTATGGTGATGTTATGGAGGTGAAATCGACAGGGTTTAGACAGTGATTGGGTTTGGGGCTGAAAGGACAGGTAAGAGTCCAGGATTATACCTAGCACCCTGGCGGCATATGGGAGGAAATGATAGTTGTGATATTGATCTTGATAGAGAAGTAAGGGAAGGAGGCATGGACGGGGGTGAATATGAGCTCGGTTTTAGGAAGAATGAGTTTGTGGCAGCGGTGTGACATCTATACTGATGTGTCAGCTATTAACCACTTAAAGACCAGGCCTCTTTTTCAGACTCTGTTTACAAGTTAAAAATATTTTTTTTTTGCTAGAAAATTACTTAGAACCCCCAAACATTATATATATATATTTTTTTTTAACACCCTAGAGAATAAAATGGCGGCCATTGCAATACTTTTTGTCACACCGTATTTGCGCAGCGGTCTTGCAAGCGCACTTTTTTTGGAAAAAAATTTACTTTTTTGAATAAAAAAATAAGACAACAGTAAAGTTAGTCCAATTTTTTTATACTGTGAAAGATAATGTTACACAGAGTAAATTGATACCCAATATATCACGCTTCAAAATTGCGCCCGCTCGTGGAATGGCGTCAAACTTTTACCCTTAAATATCTCCATAGGCGACGTTTAAAAAATACTACAGGTTGCATGTTTTGAGTTACAGAGGGGGTCTAGGGCTAGAATTATTGCTCTCGCTCTAACGATTGCGGCGATACCTCACATGTGTGGTTTGAACACCGTTTTCATATGCACGTGCTACTCACATATGCGCTTGCTTCTGCTTGCAAACTCGTCGGGACGGGGTGCTTTAAATTTTTTTTTTTTTCTTATTTATTTTACTTGATTTTTTTTATTTTTTCACTGGTCACTTTTATTCCTATTACAAGGAATGTAAACATCCCTTGTAGAAAAAGCATGACCGGTCCTCTTGATCTGGGGTCAAAAAGTCCTCAGATCTCATATTTGGACTTAAATGCAATAAAAAAAAAAAAATTGTCATTTGAAAAAATAACAGAAAAATGGACCTTTAAGACGTATGGGCGGAAGTTTCGTTTTGACGTCGCTTCTGCCGTGCTATAGTATGGAGACAGATAGGGGCCATCTTCCCCTCATTTGTCTCCATAACCAGCCACGGACAGGTCCCGATCGCCGCTGCCGATGGCTCCGGTAAGCAGCAAAAGGCGCAGGAGAGCGGTGGCAAGGGGGGTGGCCCCTCTTCCGCCGCCAATAATGCGCCGCAGAGAACACCATTATCGTAAAAAGGACTGTCGGCTCAAAAGATAGATACCTTGGTTGTGGCAGCAGCTGCTGCCATTACTGTGATATCCATCTTTAATCTCCCGACGTATATGTACAGGAGCCGGTCGGCAAGTGGTTAAGTTAGTATTGCGGGAGGAGACTGGTGGGGAGTAGAGAGATGGATTTGGGTGTCATTGGCATAGAGATGGTATTGGAAGCCATGGGAGTTTATCAAGTGACCAATGGAGGAGGTGTAGATGGAGAAGAGAAGGGGTCAAAGGACCGAACCCTAGGGGACCCCTACAGAAAGAAGTGTAGAGGAGGGTACTGATTTGTAGGCAACACTGAAAAAATGCTGTGTTAGGTAGGAGGGGAACCAGAGCAGAGTCTTGGAGGCCAAGGCAGTGGAGGAGGAGTTGGTGGTCAACACTATCAAAGGCAGCAGACAGGTCTATTGGTATGTAGTACTGGCTACTGGTTTTAGCAGTTAGTAAGTCATTGGTGAGTTTTAGTAGGCCAGTTTCTGTGGAGTGTTGCGAGTGAAAGCCAGGATGTAAAGGGTCAAGAATTTTGTTGTCAGTGAAGTAGGAGCTCAGATGACTGTAGACTAGATGTTCTAAAACTTTAAATAGATAAATGAGATAAATAGAAAAATTTAAATAGAAAAATAGAAAAATTAGATAAATGGGAGCAAGGAGATGAGTCTTAAGTTGTTCAGGCTGGTGGGATCCAGTGAGGGCTTTTTGAGTATGGGGGTGATCAGTACATGGCTCTAGAATTATTGCACTCACTCTGACGTTCACAGCGATACCTCGTATGTGTTGCACAATTGCTGTTGACATTCATGTATACGCCCCCTTATGTGATAGCATTGATGGGTGACATGTTCTCATGATGAAGACATTGGTGGTATATTACACCCTCAATCTCTCCCCTGCTCTCCACTACACCTATTCAATCACATATTGTGCTACAGTAGCTAGGGAATGACTGTGCTGTGAACCTAGAAGTGACATAATACACGTCACTTTGGAGTTCCATCAGTGCACAAGAGATTGGAGAATGGGTGTTCTTTGATCCCCTTTTCAAACAATGGGTTACTGCCTTTTACTGCTGTCTTAGGCTATCCTAGAGGAAAAGGAGAGTCGGGAGCCATGATGACTGGTACTGGAGGGTGAAGGAGGGGTTAGAACCCTTTCAGTGCTGTAAAGTGATTGGGTAGCTCTACAGCTGCCTGATCACTTTTACATGAAAGCTGATTGCCGACTTAAAAAAGGCACATAAACGTACCTTGATGGACAAGGGGATAAGCACATATGTATATACAGTGTGTGTGTGTGTGTATATATGTATGTGTGTGTATATGTATATGTATGTATATATATATATATATATATATATATATATATATATATATATATATATATATAACATTTTTATTATTATTATTTGTTATATCGGTTCTAAAAGTAAGAATATTTGCTGTGTTTTATTGGTACCTGTTCTGATTTTAGGCTAGGGAGCATTGCCTTAAGATGCTGGAAGAAGCACTGAGCAAAAATGCCCAAATCACTGATAACCAGTATAGGTAAGATTGATGGTCTTAATTGCCCAGTTTTCCAGTGTGCTACATCGTATGTATGTGTGTGCGTGCATGGCCAACCTATTATAACCCCAATGCCAAAAAATGTCGGGACGTTGTGTAAAATCTACATAAAAACAGAATGCAATGATTTGAAAATATAAACCAATATTTTATTCACAATAGAAAACCACATCAAATGTTTCATTTAAAAAAAAAAAGGTCATTTTGAAATTGATGGCAGCAGCATGTCTCAAAAAAGTTGGGACACAACAAGAAAAAGCTGGCAAAGTAAGTGGTACTAACAAGGAAGAGCATTTTGCAATGAATTGGGGTAATTGGCAACAGGTCAGTAAGGATGAGCTCCGGCGTGTTCGCATGCAGAACGTGCCAAGCCCGCCAGGAAGTCGGCACGGTGCAGCACTAATCACAATCAGTGAGACATTTCCCTATGTGCAGCTGCAGAGATCGGGAAATGTCTCCTTACCTGTGTTTAGTGCTGCGCCGTGCCGGCTTACTGGCGGGCTCTGCACGTTCTGCATGCAAACACGCCGGAGCTCATCCTTACAGGTCAGTAACATGATTGGGTATAAATCAAAAGAGCATCTTAGCGAGTCAGAGGGATTGATTTGCTAAAACTAGAGAGTGCAAAATATGGTGCAGCTGTGCATGGTAGCCGATCAGCTTCTAACTTGAACTTGTTCAATTTAGGCTTTGACAAAAAAAACAAAAAACTGGAAGTTGATTTGCTTCTATGCAGAGCTGCACCAGATTTGCACCATGCTATGCCTTAAAATAAATTGCAAAGCCTTTAAATATATCATCATCTACAATAGATAATATCATCAAAAGATTCTGACAATCTTGAGTAATCTGTGTGCAAGGGACAAGGCCAAAATGCAATATTGGATTCCCGTGATCTCTGGGCCTTCAAATGGCACTGGATTAAAAACAGGCATTGTTCTGTGATGAACATCACTGCATAGGCTCAGGAATAGTTCCAAAAATCACTGTCTGTGAACACAGTTTGCTATGCGGTCCAAAAATACAAGATAAAGCTCTATCATTAAAAGAAGAAGCCATGTCTGAACATGATCCAGAAATGCTGCCAAAAGCTCATTTAAAATGGTCTGTTGCAAAGTGGAAAACTGTTCTGTGGTCAGACAAATCGAAATTTGACATTCTTTTTGCCATTCATGGGCGCCATGTCCTCCAAACTAAAGAGGAGAAGAACCTTCCGGCTTGTTATCAATGCTCAGTTAAAAAGACTGCATCTCTGATGGTATGGGGGTGTGTGTTAATGCGTATGAAATGAGCAGCTTACACATCTGAAAAGTCACCCTCAATGCTGAAGGATATATCCAGGTTTTAGAACAGCATATGCTCGGAAAAGACCGGGACATCATTCCTCTCCCAATACTTCAGCAACCGGTCTGCTCAGTTCCCAGTGGTTTACAAAGTCTTGTCAAAAGAAGAGTGGATGCTACACCATGGTAAACATGGCCCTCTCCCAACTTTTGTTTTGCCCTGTACCAACTTTTTTGAGATGCGTTGCTGCCCTCAGTTTCAAAATGGCCTAATTTTGTTTCTTAAAATGGGAAATTTTCTCAGTTTAAACATTTAGATTTGCAAATCATTGCATTCTGTTTTTATGTAGATTTTACACAGCATCCCAACTTTTTTGGAACCAGAGTTGTACACTCTAGACCAGGTGAGCAGAACTTTAAATTTAGCCTAGTGACCCAACTGGAAAATTTCTGACCAGCTTTTATGGACATGTGTGGTAATAATTGGTTTCACTGTGTCCTTTTTGCTCTTTGACCCAACATTTACTTATAATATAAATATTCTGATTCCAGGATTGATGCAGCTTCATCTGCTGTGGACCTAGAATATGAGGTTTTTCGAAACAGCAAAGTGTCAAACGTCTATAAAGCAGCAGTGTTGAAAAAGGTAATGCCAGGGAATGAAATACTCAGGTGTAGAAATGTGCTTATCACTTGCTAATGCTGTATGAAAAAATGTCAGATGAATGGATTTTGTATAGTGAAAATCTTCAGCTAAAGCGGAGGTCTGCCGAAAAAAAATTAAAAGCCAGCAGCTACAAATACTGCAGCTGCTGACTTTTAATATATGGACACTTACCTGTCCAGGGGGCCTGCGATGTTGGCAGCCGAAGCCGATCTGTCCGTCGGCTCTCGACTGCTGCCGCCATCTTCGGTAAGGGAATCAGGAAGTGAAGCCGTGTGGCTCTACTTCGTGGTTCCCTACTGCGCATGCGCGAGTCGCGCTGCACGTCCTCACTGGTCCCTGCTGTGTTCTGGGACCTGTGTGTCTCCCAGAATACAGTGGGGGAGTACAGAGTAGGCGCCGGAAGTGGCGTAAGTCACCACGAACGCCGCAGTGATCTATGCCAGGATTTGGAGCAAATACCTGTATTTAGACAGGTATTTGCTCCCTCCTCCCCCCTGAAAGGTGCCAAATGTGACACCGGAGGGGGTGAGGATTCCAAAAAGGGGAAGTTCCATTTTTGGGTGGAACTCCACTTTAAGGATATATTATAGTTGTAAACCTGACATAGATCAGCCCCCTGCTGCACCCTTTGATGCCAATTGATTACTGGGTAAAAGGAGACTGAGAAAATGCTTCCTCCTACTTTGCTTAGCCAAAGCCACCGACTGGAGCGCAAAGATTACTGTTTAATGATGAAAGGTGAAACTTTTATTGTTAAAAAGTAATTTTGTTATTGCTGTAACATGTTATAAATGTAGTCCCTAAATGTGCCACGCTAAATTATAAAGTGTGTTAATGCCAATGTATAATAAATTAAAATAAAAATCAATAAAGTGCAATATGAATGCCCAATTGTTATAAAAACGGAAAAAAATAAAATCATGCAAACAGAAGTGCATGATGAGAAATTTGTGATAAAAAAATGAATTATACATTAGTATTAACACGCTTTGTAATTTAACGCAGCACATTTGGTTACTATATTTGCTGTACAAGGTTGCATACAGTGGGTAAAATAAGTATAGAATGTGTCACCATTTTTCTAGGTAAATATTTATATATTCACCACATGATGGTAACAACCTATGCAATCCATACATACAACAAAACCAAAACAATTAAATTCAGAAATTAAGTTCTGTGTAATAAAATGGAATGGCACAGGAAAAAGGTATTGAACCCATGAAAAAAGGGAGGTGCAAAAAGACACTGAAAGCCAAGACACTAGCTGAAATCTATCAGTAATTAAAAAGCAATCCTGCCCCTGGTCAGTACAAATTAATATCATCTGGTTCAGTCTCAACTGAAGGCCTATAAAAAAGGTGTCTCATTACCAAGTTGTCGCACAAGAAACATCCCATGATGGGTAAGAGTGCTCTCAAGACCTTCGCAACCTTATGATTGCAAAACATACTGCTGGCATTGGTTACAGAAGGATTTCTAAACTTCTGAATGTTCCAGTGAGCACTGTTTGGGCCATAATTCGGAGGTGGAAAGAACTTTATTTCACCATAAACCGGCCACAACTAGGTGCTCCTTGCAAGATTTCTGAGGAGTGACAAGAACTATCAGAAGAGTTGTTCAAGAGTCAAGGAGCACTTGTGGAGAGCTTCAAAAAGACCTAGAATTAGCAGGTACAATTGTTTCAAGGGAAGCAATAAGTAATGCAGTCAACCGGCATGGCCTGTATGCACGCTCGCCACGCAAGACTCCATTGCTGAAGAAAAAGCATGTTGAAGCTCGTTTACCATTTGCTGCACAACATTTAGGCTGCATTCACACCTGAGCGTAGCTTTTCAGGCAGAAAATCGTGCTATTTTACCGCAATTATGCTGCATTTTTTGCAGCGTTTTTTACTGCGTTTTTGCGGTGTTTTTTACCGCGATTTGCCACGATTTTGTGCAGGGCAAAAGGTCACCAATGTAAAAAGCAGAAAAACGCCCAAATCTGCCTAAAAAAAAAGGTTCCAGAACTTGTTTGAGCTTCAGGCGTTTTGTAGCTTCTAAACCGCGCTAAATGTGAGTCCAATTAATAATAGTGAAAAAATTCAAATAAGTCCAACGTGGTATAGTAGATCCTTCTAGATGATAATAAGGGACAACTCAAGGATATTCTGCTTACCAGAACGTAAGCAGAGTCAAACAGATGGCTTTAAACCCAGCCTGGGCCTTTCGATGTACTCCAAAAGGGGTAGAATCCGACAGGCTCATGCAACGGACCGAATCCACATAAGTGTAATAAAAGGATACAAAAAAACAGAAACCATAGCGTGATACTGACAAAAATTTGATGTAAAAAAATGCTCACACAAAAATATTAAAAGTATTAAAAACACCCCGAATATATGGCAAATCCAGGGACGTGAAGGCAAAAACCAGGGAAGTGACATGCAGCATGCATAAGGTGATGTCCTGATTCGGGACTACAATTATATCTGATTACCAGAAATGAGTTAAACAGGCGAGCATAGATCCAAGTAAGGAAAAGACACCCGGTGCTTGAACACAAAAGGCCGCTTACCAGATGGTAAACCAATAAAGGTATAATCAGCAGTGGGCCTATGGTCTGTGTGTACCCCAAAATGTAACCCTGATCAGAACTGAAGGGGTTCCTGCTCACCAAAGGACCGACTAAAGGAAGCCGACAACGAAATGGTGGTGGCGTCACCGCGATCCCGTCCCAGCAGACTCCTTAAAAGGCTCCGATCATGGGTGTTCAGTAAGGAAAAGCAGCCAATAGTGTAATAACGTAACAGCTCCAATTTATTAAAAGGTAAAAACACTTACACTTAAAAACGAAAGAAACAGCGATGCCGGCCGGCACTCAGATAGCTCCCGTCCACAATAGGGCAAACGTGGTGACGTCAGTACGTCCCTACCAGACGCGTTTCGTCACAGGTTGACGTTCTCAATGGGGGCCCCATTGAGAACGTCAACCTGTGACGAAACGCGTCTGGGAGGGACGTACTGACGTCACCACGTTTGCCCTATTGTGGACGGGAGCTATCTGAGTGCCGGCTGGCATCGCTGTTTCTTTCGTTTTTAAGTGTAAGTGTTTTTACCTTTGAATAAATTGGAGCTGTTACGTTATTACACTATTGGCTGCTTTTCCTTACTGAACACCCATGATCGGAGCCTTTTGAGGAGTCTGCTGGGACGGGATCGCGGTGACGCCACCACCATTTCGTTGTCGGCTTCCTTTAGTCGGTCCTTTGGTGAGCAGGAACCCCTTCAGTTCTGATCAGGGTTACATTTTGGGGTACACACAGACCATAGGCCCACTGCTGATTATACCTTTATTGGTTTACCATCTGGTAAGCGGCCTTTTGTGTTCAAGCACCGGGTGTCTTTTCCTTACTTGGATCTATGCTCGCCTGTTTAACTCATTTCTGGTAATCAGATATAATTGTAGTCCCGAATCAGGACATCACCTTATGCATGCTGCATGTCACTTCCCTGGTTTTTGCCTTCACGTCCCTGGATTTGCCATATATTCGGGGTGTTTTTAATACTTTTAATATTTTTGTGTGAGCATTTTTTTACATCAAATTTTTGTCAGTATCACGCTATGGTTTCTGTTTTTTTGTATCCTTTTATTACACTTATGTGGATTCGGTCCGTTGCATGAGCCTGTCGGATTCTACCCCTTTTGGAGTACATCGAAAGGCCCAGGCTGGGTTTAAAGCCATCTGTTTGACTCTGCTTACGTTCTGGTAAGCAGAATATCCTTGAGTTGTCCCTTATTATCATCTAGAAGGATCTACTATACCACGTTGGACTTATTTGAATTTTTTCACTATTATTAATTGGGCTCACATTTAGCGCGGTTTATTTGTTTATATTTTTTGTTTGTGGGCCCCACTTTCAACCGCAGCTTTTGAACTTCACTTAATCTAAAAAATTTTTCCTATTAAGGGTGTTAATTTATATTCAAATTTATCTTTATTCACAAGGATTTGTATATTTTCTTCACTGTCATTTTCCAAGCGCAATTTTTTTGTTTTATTGTTTTGTAGCTTCTGGCTTCAGGCGTTTTGTAGTGGAGATGTGAACCATATCCATAGAGAATAATTGATTTTTTCCTCTCCAGCGTTTTGTAGCTTGAGGCTTCAAGCTACAAAATGCTCAGGTGTGATTGCGGCCTTAGACACGTCTGTGAAATGCTGGGAGAATATAGTCTGGTCAGATGAAACCAAAATTAAACTCTATGGGTCTGGACGATGCTTTTTAGAAGTCGGGGCGGCCGATATATGATGCCGATTTTTTGCGGCCGATATATGATGCCGATTTTTGTGGCCGATATGAGACAGATTTTTTGTGGCCGATATTTTGGGCTGATTTTTTTTTCCCCCCCTTCATCTCATAAACTCTACCACATACTTGATGTCCTCAGTACAGATGGCACTGGCAGGTGGCACTGGTTGGCAATTGGCACTGGTTGGTACTGACAAATCGCACTGATTGGCACTGGCAGGTTTCACACTGAGCCGATATAGTGTAATTGTGTGTGAAACTGACATATGAATGCAGAGAGACCAGCTGTCAAAATTCAGCTGTGATGTCAGGGGTGCTTAAGAAAGGGGGCGGGGCCACATACATGTAGCGGCCCGCTCAGATCCCATCCCATTGGCTGGTGTTTGATAGCTGCTGGGTCCCACCCACCTCGGGTCTCGCCCCCCACATCAACACTCAAGTTTGACAGCTCCTCTCTCTCTGCATTCAGTTACATATGTCAGTTTCACACACTCAGTTGCTCTGGCAAGCATTAAGCGCCGCGCTGCTCTGCCAATGGAGTGTGGAGAAGGGAGAAGGAACACTTGTGGGCACGGTGCGGTCAGTGTTAAATATCGGCCTAATTTGGATAATCGGACGATGCCAATTTCTCAAAAATGGACAAATATCGGTCGACCTCTACTTTGGATGCCATAATACACACCATGTTTGGAGGTCAAATGGCACTGCACATCGCCCCTAAAACACCCCAATACCAACAGTGAAGGTGGAACCATCATGGTGTGGGGCTGTTTTTCAGCATACGGTACTGGCAAACTTCATTTCATTGAAGGAAGGATGAATGGAAAAATGTACCAAGACATTCTTGATAAAAATCTGCTGCCATCTACCAGGATGATGAAGATGAAACGAGGGTGGACATTTCAGCAAGACAATGATCCCAAACACAAAGCCAAGGAAACTCTCAATTGGTTTGAAAGAAAGGAAAATAAAGCTGCTAGAATGGCCCAGCCAATCACCTGACTTGAATCCAATAGCAAATCTATGGAAAGAACTAAAGGTCAGAGTTCACAGAAGAGGCCCACAGAACCTTCAAGATTTGAAGACTGTGTGGAAGAATGGGGCAAAATCACTCCTGAGCAATGCATGTGACTAGTTTCTCCATACAGGAGGTGTCTTGAAGCTGTCATTACCAACAAAGGATTTTGTAAGAAGTATTAAATTTCAGTTAGCGTGTTCAATACTTTTTCCCTGTGTCATTCCATTTTATTACACATAACTTCATTTCTGAACTTATTTGTTTTGGTTTCTTTGCATGTATGTATGGATTGCATGGGTTGTTAACCATGTGGTGAAAATTTCGTGTCAATGGCACGTAGAAATCTATTTACCTAGAAAAATGGTGACGTGTTCAATACTTATTTTACCCGCTGTAACTTTGAATGCTGCAGCAGCTGTATACTATATATGCTGCGTGTATATGTGTGTGTGCGCATATATATATATATATATATATATATATATATATATATATATATATATATATATAATTTTTTTGTTTGTATGTTTGCTGGTTTAGGTGAGCGTGAAGATTCAGAGTATTTATGTCAGAAATGTATTCATGAAGACTTAAAACGTTACTGAATGGTCCACTTAAAGTGGTTGCCACTCTAACCAGTATACACCATCAGCACTACCTTCTATTGTAGTATTCCCCTCTGTGTGTGATTTATAAAAATAAATGCTGCAAATACCTCATTTCACTGCTGAGATTGCGATCACGAGACTGGCCAGCTTTCTCCTTTCCTCCTCGGAGAGAGCTGTCTGGTCATGTGATCGAAATCTCGGCTGTGAAATGAGGTATTTTCAGCATTTATATTTATTAATCATTCACTAGGAGGCAGTACTTATGGTGTATACAGGTTGGTGTTATGAGAGCAGTAGGAGGGGGGATGGGCGTCTCACACACAGACAGAGAGGGGAGGAGGGAGGAGAACACAGGAGCAGAAAGGAGAGTAGATAGCAGACTGCTGATGACGGAGGCAAGTAAACTGACCACGGTGTCTGGTCTTAGCAGCCATGATACACTGTGGTCAGTTTACAGAGGGGTGGGGAGAAACTGACAGGATCAGCCAGGTTTTTTAGGTGTTACAGGGGGCCACATGACACAGGACAAGCACTGTGTCATATAACATGCTTTAAAGGAGCAGGATAAATTTTTTATTGTTTTGGGGGTTAACAAACGCTTTAAGTAATACCTGTGACTTGGTCCCCATTGGCAGCAGTACTGGATTATTACAGCTTAACTACTTTTGTATTTTATGTATCCATGTATCAGGTCACTGAGATTAACAAGGCTTCTAAGGATGGTGAGCTGTATGCTGTGCTTGGTGAACCTACAAGAAAAAACGAGAAAACAGCAGATCCACCTGAAGATGGATTTGTATCTGCCTCTCAGGTACATACAATGTATTACAGTATTCTTCAGCAAACGCCCATTCTGATAAATCTGTGATTTTGTCATTTTTGACATTTTTAAAGCAGGTGCCATGCAAAAAACGATTAGTAATATCGGAGAGTTTGATAAATGAGCATGTTTTCTATTGTCAGTGACTGATAAATAAGCATTCTGAAAGCCGTGTACTTCCTATATGGCTGTTCATGCTCATTTGCTGTTATATCTAGCAAGGATGTGCTGTAACTCAAACCACATAAAGATCCGTAATGTCAAATTGGGAAAATACCGGTGAGAAAACATAGGCCAGCTTGGGTGGGGAAAACCTCTTTACTTGGGTGGCAGGTGATTTTCATTTACCACTTTGATCAGTCATTAAGATTATATAATATAGTTTATACTGTATATAAACTGTCTGCCACTGTTGACCTGACATAATTTAATGTCTATAGGTTGGTTTAGATTTTTAGAAAAACTACCATCTTAATTGTACAGGACACAGGCAACATATTTTTAGACCCTGGGTTATAGGCTTGTACCTTCAGGTAATTGGATATTAACAAAGCTTTCAAGGACACGCCCCCATGGCACCTCCCCTATAACCTTAACCCACACCTTATCCTTAGTTTTGTGCTAGTGTACTTAAGTGATGAACCTCTTCTCCTTTGCGGAAAAATCGTACTTGGATTACCTCTCCTACAAAATAGCCTTTTGGGTGTCTATCGTGTCTCTGAGTTGGCGGTCCCTTCTTGTAAGGAGCTGTTCCTCATACTTCACAAAGACAAGGTTGTCTAAGGCTAGGTTCACATGTATACAGTTGCGACTGATGTGGATTTTTAGCATGTTTTGCGTTTTTGAACCTGTATTTTTGCTGCGTTTTTGCATATGGTTTTCATGTGTTTTATTTTTCTCCTTAACAAACTTTGAATAGACGGTTAAGGAGTGGGCAGCCGTCGCATCCTTAACCGATGAATCATCCGCTATCAGCAGGTTCCCCGCTGACAGCTGATTGTAAAAAAAAGAATTGCAGGCAGGAAAAAGTAAGAAAGAAAAAATAACAAAAACAGCATGGGGTCCCCTAAAAATCTATACCAGGCCCTTTGGATCTGGTATGGATTTTGAGGGGAACCCCACGCCAAAATGAAAGAAAATATGATGTGGGGTCCCCCCCAGAGTCTATACCAGACCCTTATCTGAGCATGCAGGCCAGGAAAGAAGGGAGGGGGCGAGCTAGCGCCTCCCTCTCCTGAACCATACCAGGCCACATGCCCTCAACATGCAGGGAGTGCTTTGCCGGGGGAAGAGCCCCCCTGCCTCCCCCCTGAAAGCACCTTGTCCCTATGTTGTTGGGGACAAGGGCCTCTTCCCCACAACCTTGGCCAGTGGTAGTGGAGGGCTTATCAGCTCACCGCCCGCCCTCCCCCCATGTGAATGAGTATGGGGGGTACTCATTCACCAAAAAAGCAGGTGTAGTGTAAAAAATGACAGGCAGTTTTTGACCGTCCTTTATTTAGAAAACAAAAATAAAAATGTCCCCCGGTGTAGATCCATCGTCGCTTACAACACCCACCAGCACCGCTGACCCGAAAAAAGATAGAAATAAAAAAAAGTCCACTCCCTCCAAAGGCTCTCACCGTCTAACAGCTCTGCCACCTGATGGTTCCTAAATAAATACACTGTGCGACCCCGCCCCTTGTGTCGTCATCAGCCAGGGACATCACCGGGTGCCCCCACCATTTAGTTATTTAAAAACTGTCAGAGGATGGAAGCGGACCTCTTCTTTTTTTTTCAGGTCGGCAGTGGCAGCTGGCGTCGTGCTTGGTGATAGATTTATTTTGGGGGGACATTGATTTTTATGCTTGTGTTTTAAAAATAAAAAGAAATTGTCAAAAAATGTTTATTTTTGACACTTTCTTTGGTGAATGAGTAGGGGTACCCCTACTCATTCACATGGGGCGAAGGGGGGGTGGTATCTGGGGGGGCCCCCTTGTTAGAGGGCTTCCAGATTCCGGTAAGCCTCCTGCCCACAGACCCTCACAACCACCGGCCAGGGTTTGTTTTTTAATTTTTGGCGTGAAGGTCAAAGACCTGAAGGACCTGGTATTGGGAGTGGGGTGGAGGGGGGGGGGACCCACGCCGTTTTTTTTTTTGTTTTTTTTTGGTGCCAATTCTTTTTTTTTTACATTCAGCTGTCAGCAGGGTTCCCTACACTGGGTCTATGCAAATGGAGGTTTTTTCTATTTGACTGCATGTCTATTTCTCTGAATTCAGCTGCGCTTAAAATAAATATGATAGCTGTGTTGTTCTTGATACTTATTGGATCTGTTTTTTCCTCCTATACAGTTTAAACGAAAAAGAGTGGGTGCACCGTCTTTATTTCAGACTGCATCTAGTTTGCTGCAAAACACAATGCCAACAGCAGAACCACCACAGACTAATTATGGCTCCATAGAAGAGTCAGAACCCAGCAATGCTAATCCACTCCTTGTAAACCGTGCAGGTACCGGTAAAAATGTAAATAGCCCAAGCAAAAAGCCCCATCTTAGTAAGAAGAAACAGGAGCTGGTCTCTGCAGCAGCCAAAGACTCGCAAAACATCTCCAAGTTTTTTTCTTCTCAGGGTAAACCTAAGGTTTTAAAAATGTCAAAAAATGACAGCCCTACTGTATGTGAAAGCACTTCTACTAGTGTTCTCACTCAAAACTCAGACTCTTCTATTATCTCAAATGTGTTGAAAGAGGAGCAGAGCAGTGATGAAGAAATTGTCAGACGTTTACCAGCTACAGACAATTCAGAAAACCCAACTGTCCAGATGCCGGGAAGAAATATTCCGTTTGATAACTATAAAACTGAACAGTCGCTGGAGACAAAAGACCGGTCTAGCACTTTATTTGTACATCATTCAGACAGTATGGATGTTTCAGATCATCTCCAAGATATGCATATCTCTAAAACAAGCACTGAGGATGCATTGACTCAACGCCCATCACAAAACCAGAAACTATCTACTGATTCTTCTTGTCGGGGGAGATTAAAAGAGTCTGTGCATTCCAGTAAATATCAAAACAATTCTGGGTAAGCATAGTTGGTTGTCTGGAAAATAAATGTGTTAACATATGCTCTTGCGTAGAATCTGCAAAGACTAAGGCCGCCCATACATGGTTCAAATCTCGGCTGGTTCAGTAGGAACCGGTCAAGATTTGAATCCTTAATGGACAGGCTGAATGTAACAAGTTGAGTATGACCAGTCTGCCGGATTTCTCCTCTATGCTATAGCCGCTAGCAATAATCACTGTCTTCTCCCGTCAGGGGTGGCTTCCCCCGCCTGGAGCAGACAATTGCTTGGCAGGTGAGATTCCCCTGTCAGCACTGTCTGTGTTGATAGAGGAATCGTATAAATTTCTTTGGAAAGAAATTCGCACTGTGTTTGGCCTGCCTTAGGCAGCCCATAAATGATTCATTTTTTTTCGTTCGCACACTATTCGTGTACAGGACCGGAGGATGGTTGGAGAGAAAGAGAGAGTGTTTTTGAGGATGAAGATCCACTTTAAATTATAAATGTATTGTTGGCACAAATCCCCCGTTTGCCTATATCATGTTAAAGATAAGGATGTGATTTACACACCATGATTTGCCTCCTGACACTGTTTGTTGTACCTGTTGTTGTTTTTTGGTGGTGAAGCCACTCCTGGCAGTCAGTGGAAGGTATTATCAAGAAAGAAGGTATATCATTGAATTTATCAGCTATAACATGGTGAGCACGTGCAGGCTGGAGGCTTAATTGATTAAATAAACCTTCATCCTGCAGATAAACGCTGCCACCTTTAGTGTCATCTTTTTAATACTGTAATTTGCAGATGGAATAACAGTATTAAAGTGATAGTAAACTCTGTCAGGAAAAAAAAAAAGTTTACACCTGCAAGGTAAAACCATAATGTGCTAGTATACATTGCATACTAGCACATTATGAAAGACTTGCCTTAAAACAATGCCCTCCTGTGGCACGTTGTAACCGCTGCAGAGGCTTTTATCTTCACCCAGTCTTCCTTCAGGGTTCGGGGACTCTGGCTGTCTGGCCGAGTTGCGATGACATCACTCCCACACATGCGCATGGGAGTCACCCCGCACACAGCCCTGAAGGAAAGGTACAGGTATGCTGTTCTTTCAGAGTGCATGCGCCGGTGATGTCACCGGCTGTTGCTCGCGAGGGTGCACGTTTAGGAGATATTCATTTTACCTACAGGTAAGCTTTATTATAACCTGTAGGTAAAAAAAAAAAAAGTTTACTACCACGTTAAAAAAACAATTAAACTGTTTTTTTATTTTAATTATTGTGCATTTTCAGCCTATAAAAAAACAGCAAGGTTGTTATTAAAACAGTGTACCAAATAAGAAGGCAGCTTGTGCTTCCCGAGAAGCATGTTTCTGGTCAAAGTTGGGCCAGACAACATATGCAGATAGGTTAGATCAGGGGTATCATTACTCAATTTCATCGCGGGCCATCAGCACTATGATTGACCTCAAAGAGCCAGTTGTAACTGGGGTGCCCTACATTCAGAGTGCAGGGTTCAGTGGTGCACTATGGACAAAGTGCAGTTCCAGTATACAGAGTGCAGGGTTCAGGAGTACGCTATGTACAAAGTTAAGGGTTTGGGATGTGTTGTGTACAGAGTGCAGGATTTAGGGGTGCGCTATGCACAGTGAAACCCCATCTCCCCTGCCATGTTCTGTCTGCAAAACTGAGTGCACAGGCCACGTGACAAGGCTTGGCAGGCAGGATTCGGGCTTCGGGTCCTGTGTTTGACATATGTGCGTTATATAATACTTCAACATCTGATAACAAATTACCAGCATCTGTAGATAGCCCACCACTCATGCTTTTATGCTTAATGAGCTATGTTCCCCCACTGTCTTTTCG
The DNA here is from genome assembly GCA_037952925.1 of Lithobates clamitans. NCBI lineage: Eukaryota > Metazoa > Chordata > Amphibia > Anura > Ranidae > Lithobates > Lithobates clamitans. Next base: position 3,513,558 of record JBBGZY010000601.1, on the reverse strand, counting down.
CAGCAACATCTCCACCTGTCTAATCTTATATGTCTTTAAAAATATAACATTTTTTGGATAATGCACAGCATAGAAATAACCGAGGCTTGCTGAAACTGCTAAATTTGGCCTGACACTGGATAAACGGGGATTAAAGGAACAACTTTCTTTCACAGACAGTGTATTCTGTGATGACAGCAACTCATGTCATCAGTTTATAGTACCAATTTAACTATATTGGATGACTGTTTACCTACAGTATATGCAAACCAAATCTATTGAAGTAGCTTCTATGTGTGCCATTTCCTTTGTTTTTTTCTATGTGTAAAAATTACTTTTATTTGTGCTCCTGTATTTTTTCCATCTTTTTCTACACCTATTTTGAATCATTGGCTGTTTAGATGTAATTTGAACTTTTTTTTTTTTCTTTTTTTTTTACTTTAATTTTATATATTTTTTATCTTCAGCCAACATGAGTTAGAGAAGAAGGCATCAGATGAGGTGAGTTTTTTGGCCTTTTCTATGCTATAACCATTCTTTTTCAGGTGTATTACATACCTATAAACCAGTCTAATTTAATTTCCTTGGCCAGGAGTCTGACGAGCCTACCAGAAAGAGGCCAAGAATAGAAGACAAATCCTGCTCCATTTTGTCCCATCCAGTGAAAAGCAGCTATGGCAAAAAGAAAGTGACTTTCGACCCAAATCTCTCTCGTGAAGACAAGGAAGGCACTTCTAAAATATTACAGCCACCTGGGAATAAGGTGGTGACGCTAAAAGAGACTGCTGACATTGTGGTGAAATATTTGACCCCATTTTTCCGGGATGGAAAGTTTGCTTCCAAGGTAAGTGAAGCTTTTTAGTCCAGTGCTACATATATTTCATTATTATTATTAAAGCACCTCCTTCACCATCCTGCAAGTGCCAATAATGCCTGTTACCTACAAAGAAGTATGTGAATACTTAGCTCTCCTGTCACCACCCCACTGCACACTGCTCTATTGAAGTGAAATTGCAAGCTTGGAAGTAATGATTTCCGAAAAAGACTTTAGCCTGTGATTTCTTCTCACTGAAGTGGTGTTCAGCAGTGCAGGTGACAGGAGAAATATTCACTTTCCTCTTTGCAGTTAAAGTGGAAGTTAACTTCCATACATGACTTTTACCTATAGGTAAATAATGCCTATAATAAGCACTGTTTAGGAGATATTTATTGTACATGCAGCCAGTGACATCACTAGCGCATGTGCTCTGAACGAACGGCCACCTGTGCCGTTTCTTTAGAGCCATGTGCCGTAACCGGCGGCTCTTGTGCATGAGTGACATCGCGAACCCGGAAGCATGACGGGTTTAGATGGAAGCGGCCTCCAGATCTGACATCTCAGGGCAGGAAGACTTCGTTTTAAGGTAGGTTTAACATAATGGGCTAGTATGCGATGCACACTAGCCCGTTATGCCTTTACCTTGCAGGGCAAAAAATAAAAACAACAACCAGAGGTTTGAAACCTCTTTAATAGGCGTTATTTATGGGTATGTTTAATAGGGCCGGCAGGGCAACTTTCAGGGCTTTAACCACTTGCTTACTGGGCACTTAAACCCCCCTCCTGTCTAGACCAATTTTCAGCTTTTAGTTCTCTCACACTTTGAATGACTCAGTCATGCAACACTGTACCCAAATGATTTTCTGTTCTTTTTTTCATACAAATAGAGCTTTCTTTTGGTGGTATTTGATCACCTGTTTTTTTTATTTTTTGCGCTATAAATGAAAAAAGACTGAAAAGTTTGAAAAAAAAATTTTTTTTTCTTAATTTCTGTGATAACATTTTGCAAGTTAGTAATTTTTCTTCATAAATTTTGGCCACAATTTATACTGCTACATATCTTTGGTAAAAATAACCCAAAATTAGTGGAAATTATTTGGTCTGTTTGAAAGTTTTAGAGTCTACAAACTATAGTGCAAATCATAAAAAATGTATCACATCTGATGTACTTAACCTAACAAGCCAGGAAAGTACAAATGCCTCCCAAATAACCCCTTTTTGGAAAGTAGATATTTCAAGGTATTTAGTAAGAGGCATGGTGAGTTAGTTGAAGTTGTAATTTTTTCCCACAATTCTTTGCAAAATTAATATTTTTATTTTTTCACAAAATTGTCTTTGTAATAGCTTATTTCTCTCACATGGCATGTGTATACCACAAATGACACCCCAAAATACATTCTGCTGCTACACCTGAAAACGCATTTTTTTTACACAAAGTTGTCCGTTTATTAGATATCTCCAGCACATAGCATTTAGACAGCAAAAATGACACCCCAAAATACATTTTTCTACTACTCCTGAGTATGGCGATACCACATGTGTGAGACTTCTACACAGCCTGGCCACATACAGAGATACAAAATGCAACATGCTTCCCGTCACTCTGGTACAAGTTGATCTTGGTCTCATCTGTCCATAGGATGTTGTTCCAGAACTGTGAGGGCTTTTTTAGATGTTGTTTGGCAAACTCTAATCTGGCCTTCCTGTTTTCGAGTCTCACCAATGGTTTACATCCTGTGGTGAACCCTCTGTATTCACTCTGGTGAAGTCTCCTCTTGATTGTTGACTTTGACACACATACACCTACCTCCTGGAGAGTGTTCTTGATCTGGCCAACTGTTGTGAAGGGTGTTTTCTTCACCAGGGAAAGAATTCTTCGGTCATCCACCACAGTTGTTTTCCGTGGTCTTCCGGGTCTTTTGGTGTTGCTGAGCTCACCGGTGAGTTCTTTCTTTTTAAGGAATTCCTACACCGTTCACCTGATTTCGATGTAAATACCCTCAAATTAAAGCTGAAAGTCTGCAGTTAAAGCACATCTTGTTCATTTCAAATCCATTGTGGTGGTGTATAAAGCCAAAAAGATTAGAATCGTGTCGATGTCCCAATATTTATGGACCTGACTGTATATGAGTTGTATATGGCCAATTGAAAAAAATAAATTGCGACTTTTTTATACCAATGGTATGTCCGTCTTGTGGCAAGGTAGGGTTTGAGCATTTGGTCATTGAAGTCGACTCCCCCCATGAACAAATTATATTCATAGATGCATTTTGCTTTTTGCATGGGGCCATTCCTTCTGGGGATTTCCACGAAGGTATTATTGTGGATCGAAAGACAACATGTAGACATCCCTTCTGTCCCTCCACTTCACTGCCAAAATCTCCTTGTTTCGCAGACTTGCAGTTTCTCCTTTTCTCAACTTCTTATTGACAAGACTTTGAGGAAAGCCCTTCCAGTTTTTTTTTATGGTGCCACATGCTGGCGTCTTCTTCCGGTGAAGGTTGTGGAACAGGGGCAGAGATGTGTAGAAGTTGTCTATGTACAAATGATAGCCTTTCTCCAGTAGGGGGTATATAAAGTCCCAAACAATTTTCCCGCTTGATCCCAAGTAGTCTGGGCACTTAGAGGGATACAGCTGGGTGTCCCTCCTTTGTACACTTTGAAGGCATATATGCACCTTGTGACTCGGTCACATAACTTGTGTACCTTCACCCCATAGCAGCCCCTTTTGTTCGGAATAAATTGTTTGATTTTAAGCCTGCCACTAAATTTAAAAAGGGACTCGTTCACACATATGTATTGGTCTGGGGTAAACAGATGGGGGGATATTTCTGAAAAATAATTTAGTAGTGGCTGATTTTTGAAAAGCCTGTCATAATTTGGGTAATTTCGGGGAGGGCACTGGGTATTATCATTGAAATGGAGGAACCTCATGATCATGAGGTATCTGCTGCTAGGCATTACCTTGGAGAAGATTGGCATGTAGTGGATGGGGTGGGTTAACCAATAGGAATTCAAAGTGTTATTTTTGGTGAGTCCTATACAAAATGTGAGGCCTAAAAAAACCTTCAACTCCTCCACCGTTAGGTCTCCCCACTCGTAGGGACGGGCATAATAGGATGTTGGATTATTTAAAATAAATTGCTGTGCATACAGGTTGCACTGGGCCACAATTGTTGATAGCATGTCCTCTGTAAAAATTAAATCAAAAAAATTGATTGGGGAAAATTTCTCCGTGTCCACCTGGACTCCTGGCTGGGCAGTGAAAGGGGGAATGTTGGCTTCTCCTGAATTAGGAGGAAGCCACAAGGGGTTCTGAAGGGCATAGGGAAGGCTGGCATGGGTCCTTGGCCTTTCTTTCTGAGGTACTGCGGTGCTGGTGGATGGCACTGCGGTGCTGGTGGATGCCACTGCCTCCTCACCAGAACGCCTTCGTTTGCTAGGCAGAATATCTTCCTCAAGATAAGAGAAAGAAGGACGGTGCCCTCTAAATGCAGCGTGTTTTACAAAAGATTTATTACAAATGGATAAAAAACACTCACATTTGAGTAGATAAATTCCAGCATATTAAGCAGTAAGATGGGTTCATCCGCATGTTCCCAGGAGATGTGGGTCTCGCGGGCCGGTGGAGGGGATCCTGTGTCCTGGGTCCTTGTTGCTCTCCGGTGGTATTGTGGATTCTCAGGGCCTTCGGGCAGCTTGGACGCAGGTGGTGGATGCTCCGCGTTATCCTGATGTCTTCACTTCCGGGAACGGGGTCAGGCGGGGGCTATTAGGGTACTATTTTGGCACAATTTACATTCCTACATGTTTAACATGTAACATTTTCACTTTTTGGTTCAAGCAGGATACTGGAAATCCTGTAGGTCTTTCTGTTTTAGCTAATGAGCACTGGTTTTTCCAGTTCATTAAGCATACTGGTGTTCCCTCTGTGAGGATCCTGCAGTCAGCAATGACAACCATGTCTGTGTTGCGGTCAGCACAGAACTCTGCTGTTCAGGTCAGGCCAGTACACCTGAGGATTCCTTGCTGAGTTATCTGGGCCAACGCTGTGGTAATGGTCATCTGTCTCTGAAGACTTACTTGTTGTACCCGAGGCTGTATGTGGCACATGCTACAGGAGCTGTTGCAGCTGGCTGGGTATTCTGTGAAGAGGACAGAAAGTCCCCCCCTATTATTGTAATTGGGCTTGTTTGAATATTTGTTCTGGAAAGGTTACAGCAAGCTGGGCACTGTATATTGGGGGACCTTCCTTCCTATTTAACCCCTCGGCTTATATACAAGTGTTTTCCTCCTGCGGTCAATCAGTGTTTTTGCCCAAACTGATATATTTATTTTCTCATTGTTTTTCTTCCTCTCAGATGGGACCTTGCTAATGTCAGCACAGAGGCACCAAGCCCTTACCCTCTCGTGTAGGGTACACATGGAGCAGCTCTTCACACACTACTACTGACAACCTGCACACAGGAACATAGCATTTCCTTGCAGCTGCAGCCCTTGTTGGTCTGGTGCTTCACCTGCACTGACAGTGCTCACACAATCATAGCATCTGTGCGTCCCCTTGTCCAGAACACCACGGTCAGCTGGTTCCTTAGTATTCCTGGGGAGTGGGGTAGCTTAAAGTTGCAGCAGCCTTTCTGGGTTTTAGCAACATGTCTGGTGCCAAACAAAACATCGGTTTTGAACTATCAAATCAGCCTTATTTTCATTATGTGCAAGGTTAAGCTTGGCAAAGGAAAAGATTGTGCCTTCTGCACTTCTTACAGACTCCAGTTGGAAGTGCCTGGGTTGTCAGTGTTTCGGTACCTTCTTTTATCCTAGAGAGTTGAGTCCTCTTCCTGCCTCACGTTTGTAAGTGTTTTCTTCAGTTATGTAAGATTTTATCACTCGGCTGGTGCAACTTGTAGCTCCCTCTGATTACAGTGGCTTCAACACCCTCACCTTCTCTTCCCCTGCGGAATCTGTCACCAATACCTGATATCTCTGACTATGTCAGGAACCTTCCAGTGGGCTTGCTGTTGAATCTTGAGTGCCTCTCTTAGCTAGAGGAGACCCATCAAGCCAGATTCCACTCTTCCCTCCAACCAGAGGATCCAGATCTAGTATTGTAGGTGCTGCGAAGACCCTCTACTGAACCTATTCAGGACACCTCATTGGCATTGTTGTCTTATAAGGTAGCCTTTCTTTTAGCCAGAAGGTATTCGGAGTTAGCAGTTTTGTCCTGTAGGGAGCTCTGTTTAATCTTACACAAGCACAAGGCTGTTTTGATACTAATAATTTCATTTTTTGTCCAGTGGGACTTGCCTTTTACCATTATTGTGATATTGTGTTGCCCTTCCTGATTCTTTTATTTATTAATGATATACTAACTTTAGCCCTTGGCATGTTAATACTATAATTTAGGAGACACCAGCACAGAGAGTGGAATGGTGCAATTCAAAACAAATGATTAGAAAGAAAGGCAAGACAACTAGTAGTTTGAACACCCTACCTTTTACAGAGATCAGACCTCTCTTGCTTCTCAATCATGATCTGCTCTTGTGGCAAGTGTGTGGACTCCTTAACCTGATACGTGGCAATGTCCGAGAGGGAATGTTTTTTTTTCTTTAATTTTATTTTCCTCCTTTTCCTAGCCATCCCTGGGGGGGGGGGGGGGGGATGGGGTGCTGAAGCTGGGGGAGTAAAAATAAGTGCTGGGGGGACAGATGCAGATGACAGGAGGGGACAGACAGAGCAGGCACTTTATGTAGTGCAGGAGGGGGGCAGAAGCAGTGGGTGACGTGTAGAGAGGCAGCGGGGGGGGGGGGTGTCATTTTGGCTAAATAACTATAATCAGCGGCTTGTTAGTCACTAATAAGAGCTATTGTTTTGTTCAGCAGAGTCTGCTGAACATTTCTGATATAAGTTTATGGTTACTGAAGTGACCATGAGCTTATAACAGAGCAGAAATGTACAGTAGGTCTGTACGGTGTACGGACTTGGCCACCTACAGGTACTTATGTAGGTCCGTTCGGCACATGGCCCTAGCAGTGAAAGGGTTAATGAAATCTTTCACCATTCCAAGCTCTGTGCTTGTGTCTCCTACCTGCAGTCATGGCCAAAAATATTGACACCCCTGCATTTGTGTCAGATAATGCACCACTTTGCCCAGAAGATTGTTGCAATTAGAAATGTTTAGGCATTCTCATGTTAATTTCTTTTGTTTGTATTATAATGACACACAAAAAAGTGGAGAAACAAAAAGCCAAATCTGACACATTGCACACAAAACTCCAAAAATTGACTGGATGAAATTATTGGTACCCTCAATTTAATATTTGGTAGCACACACCTTGGAAAAAATAACTGAAATCAATTGCTTCCTGTAACCACTAATGAGTTTCTTAAACCTCTTTACTGGAATTTTGGACCACTCGTCTTTCGCCAACTGCTCCAGGTCTCTCAGATTGGAAGGGTTCCTTTTCCCAACTGCTGTTTTGAGATCTCGCCACAGGTGCTCTATGGGATGTAGATATGTACTCCTTGCTGGCCAGTTCAGTACTCTCCAGCACTTTGTCTTAAACCATTTCTGGGTGCTTTTTGACGTGTGCTTTGGTTCATTGTCCTGCTGTAAGACCCGTGAGCTCTGACGGAGACCCAATTTTCTGTCACTGGGCCCTACAATGCACCCCAGATTTCTTTGGTAGTCTTCTGATTTCATAATGTCATGCACAGGGTCAAGACATCCAGTGCCCGAAGCAGCAAAGCAACCCCAAATCATCAGTGAACCTCCACCATGTTTTACTGTAGGGACTGTATTCTTTTCTTTAAAGGCCTAATTTCTTTTTCTGAAAACGGAAGAATGATGGGCTTTATCAAAAAGCTGTAATTTTGTTTAGTTTGTCCAGAGCACATTCTCCCAAAAGGATTTTGGCTTCCTTGGGTAAGTTTTGGCAAACTCCAATCTGGCTTTTTTTTATGTTTTTGTGTCAGCAGTGGGGTCCTCCTGGGTCTCCTACCATAGCGTCTCTTTTCATATATTTGGCAATGTATAGTGCGAGCTGACACAGTTGTACCTGAAGGTCAGCTTGAATTTGTCTGGAAGTTGAACGAGGTTCTTTAACCACCTTTTCAACAATCCTTCATTGCAATCTTTGATCATTTTTTCTCTTTCGTCCACGTCCAGGGAGATTAGCTACAGTGCCATGGGCTGTAAACTTCTTAACAGTGTTGCGCACAGTGGACACAGGATCATTAAGATCTCTGGAGATGGACTTGTAACCCTGAGATTGTCCATGCTTTTCCACAATTTTTGTTCTTAAGTCCTCAGACAATTCTTTGCTGCTCTTTCTCTTCTCCATGCTCCATGTGGCACACAGAGACACACAACAGAAAGATTGAGTCAATTTTTCACCATTTTAACTGGTTGCCGGTGTGATTTCTATATTGTCATCACCTGTTAATTGATACAGGTGAGTTTAATTACAAATTACAGGATCAGCACAAACTTGGAATGCAATTATTTCTTACAATTTTGAGAAGATGCCAATAATTTTGTCTAGTCCATTTTTGGAGTTTTGCGTGGAATGTGTCCGATTTGGCTTTTTGTTTCTCCACTTTTTTGTGTCAATACAACCAAAAGAAATAAACATAAGAATGCCTAAACATTTGCAACATGTGCAATTGCAACAATGGTGCATTATTTGACAGAAATGCAGGGGTGCCAATATTTTTGGTCATGACTGTGTATATACCAGATAGATTATTTCCCAGGATCTGGACTAAGATGCAGTGTTTGGTGTCTTGTGTGATCCTAATTTGATGACATTCTCTGGCCATTTGTTTCCAAACACTTCCAGCTTCTATGGGCATTGCTTGAACTGTTTAGGACTGGTTAAGAATAACCTTAGCCCATTTCTTTATATTTATGTGTTTTTTGGGCTACAGTATATTTTAGATGTTTTCTAAGGTAATACTGTGATTTATGCTACAGTTACTTTAAAATGCAACAATTTTAGAGTTGGGTCTTACCCAGCCAAGGGGAGATTACTCTTTCTCCATATAAGCACATTATATTCTCTATACATCCATGTGATTGTGGATTTGTATGTGATTTCAGATGCCTGTATAAGTATAATGTGGTTTAAATGGTTTTTGTCTCTATAGTTACAGTGCCTTGAAAAAGTATTCATACCCCCTACATACACAATGTAAATGTATTTTATTGGGATTTTATGTGATAGACCAACACAAAGTGGCACATAATTGTGAAGTGGAAGGGAAATGATGAATGGTTTTCAACATTTTGTTTTACAAATAAATATGTGAAAAGTGTGACATACATTTGTATTCAGCCCCCCTGAGTCAATACTTTGTAGAACCACCTTTCACTGCAATTACAGCTGCAAGTCTTTTTGGGGATGTCTCTACCAGCTTTGCACATCTAGAGAGTGATATTTTTGCACATTTTTCTTTGCAAAATAGCTCAAGCTCTGTCAGATTGGATGGAGAGTGTCTGTAAACTGCAATTTTCAAGTCTTGGCACAGATTCTCAATTGGATTTACATAGTAACATAGTAAGGTTGAATAAAGACACCAGTCCATCCAGTTCAACCTGAGTGAGTGTGAGTGCTTGTATACAATTGTCTCTATCCCTGTACATTGTGTCTCATTATGCTCATCTATATTATTATTCATTTAAGTTACCCATATAGCGCTGTCAATTTACGCATCGCTCCACACATACATCGCACACTCACATCAGCCCCTACCCTCAAGGAGCCCATAATCCAAGGTCCCCAACTCACATTCATATACTAGGACCAATTTTGGACAGAAGCCAATTAATCTACGAGCATGTCTTTGGAGTGTGGGAGGAAACCGTAGTACCAAGAGGAAACCCACGCAGGCACAGGGAGAACATGCAAACTCCAGGCAGGTAGTGCTGTGGTTGGGATTCGAACCAGTGACCCTTTTTACTGCTAGGCGGGAGTGCTACCCAGTACACCACTGTGCCGCCCAATTTAGTTCTGCACTATGACTGGGCCATTCTAACACATGAATATGCTTTGATCTACACCATTCAATGGTTGTATGTTAAGGCTGCTTTCACACTGGGGTGTTGGGGGCGTCGGCGCTAAAGTGCCGCTATTTTTAGCGGCGCTTTACCGTCGTTTTAGCGGCGCTATTCAGCTGCTGGGGGAGGGGGGGGGCGCTTTTAACCCCCACTAGTGCCCGAAAAAGGGTTAAAACTGTCTGCAAAGCGCTGCCTATTGATTTGCAGGACTTTTTTTACCACCCCGCAAGCACACCGCTCCAGTGTGAAAGCACTCTGGCTTTCACACTGGAGTAAGAGGAGAGGCTCTTTACAGGTGCTGTGCAGGCGCTATTTTTAGCGCTATAGCACCTGTAAAGCACCTCAGTGTGAAAGCAGCCTTACGCCGCGTACACACGATCGGACATTCCAACAACAAAATCTTGGATTTATTTCCGACGGATGTTGGCTCAAATTTGTCTTGCATACACACGGTCACACAAATGTTGTCGGAAATTCCGAACGTCAAGAACGTGGTGATGTACAACATGTACAACGAGCCGAGAAAAATGAAGTTCAAAAGCCAGTGCGGCTCTTCAGCTTGATTCCGTGCATGCGTGGAATTTTGTGCGGCGGAATTCTGTACACGCGATCGGAATTTCCGACAACGGATTTTGTTGTCAGAAAATTTGAGATCCAGCTCTCAAATTTTTGCTGTTGGAAATTCTGACAGCAAATGTCCGATTAGAGCCTACACACAGTTGAAATTTCCGAAAACAAGCTCCCTTCGAACATTTGTTGTTGGAAATTCCGAGCGTGTGTACACGGCATTAGGGTCGTTATCCTGCTGGAAGGGGAACCTCCGCCCCAGTCTCAAGTCTTTTGCAGACTCTAACAGGTCTTCTTCATAATTGCTCTGCATTGGCTCCATCCATCTTCCCATCAACTCTGACCAGCTACCCTGTCCCTGCTGAAGAAAAGCATCCCCACAACATGATGCTGCCACCACTATGTTTCACGGTGGGGATGGTGTATACAGGGTGATGTGCAGTGTTAGTTTTCTGCCAGACATAGCATTTTGCTTTTAGGCCAAAAATTCAATTCTAGTCTCATCTGACCAGAGCACCTTCTTCCACATGTTTGCTGTGTCCCCCTCCTTCTCGCAAACTGCAAACGGGACTTCTTATGGCTTTCTTTCAACAATGGCTTTCCTCTTAAAACTCTTCCATAAAGGACAGATTTGTGGAGTGCACAACTAATAGTTGTCCTGTGGACAGATTCTCCCACCTGAGCTGTGGATTTCTGCAGCTCCTCCAGAGTTACCATGGGCCTCTTGGGCTGCTTCCCTGATTAATGCTCTCCTTGCCCAGCCTGTCTGTTGTGCCATACTCTTTCCATTTTCAGATGATGGATTGAACAGTGCTCTGTGAGATGTTCAAAGCTTGGGATTTTTTTTTTATAACCTAAACCTGCTTTAAACTTCTCCACAAATTTATCCCTGACCTGTCTGGCATAGAGTTCCTTGGCCTTCTTGATGCTTTTTGTTCACTAAGGTTCTTTAATAAACCTCCGAGGGCTTCACAGAACAGCTGTATTTATACTGAGATTAAATTGCACACAGATGCACTCTATTTACTAATTAGGTGATTTCTGAAGGCAATTGGTTCCACTAGATTTTAGTTAGGGGTATCAGAGTAAAGGGGGCTGAAAATCATTGATGAATTATCATTTTCCTTCCACTTCACAATTATGTGCCACTTTGTGTTGGTTTATCACATAATATCCCAATAAAATACATTTACAGTCTTGGATGTAACATGACAAAATGTGGAAAATGTCAAGGAGTATGAATACTTTTTCAAGGCACTGTACTTACTAGGTAGGGTTGAATAAAAACAATAGTCCATCCAGTTCAACCTGTCTAGGTGTGTGTGTGTGTGTGTCAGTGTCAACAATAATTTCCCTGTATATTGTGTTCTTTAAGATTCACCTCCAATCGTGGAAGAAATTTTCACATTCTTACCACCCAGAAAAACCCTCTGCACAGTTTAAGGTTAAACCGTTTCTCCTCCAATGTCATTGTGTGGCCCCGTGTCCTCTTACACTCCCTGAGACTAAATACCTTTTTTCTATGCTGGGGTCACCATTGAGGTAATTGTAAATCGCTATCATGTCCCCTCTCAAGTGTCCCTTCTCCAGCGAGAATAAATTGGAGCCTGTAGTAGATCCTGATAATTGAGGTCCTCCAGTCCCCTTATTAGTTTTGTTGCCCTTCTTTGGACTCTCTCCAGCACATCCCTTATGAGGACTGGTGACCAGAACTGGACAGAATACTCCAGATGTGGCTGGACCAGAGTTTTATAAAGTGGCAGGATTATAGTTTTATCTCTGGAGTATACCCCCCATTTTTTCATGCTAAAATTCTGCCTGCTTTGGTAGCTGCAGCTTGATATTGCATGCTATTGCTCAGTCTGTCATCTACTAGGACCCCAAGATCTTTCTCCATCCTTGAATCCCCCAGAGGTTCTCCTCCCAGTGAGTAGTTTGCATTTATGTTCTTAGCCCCCAAGTGCATTATTTTACATTTGTCTACATTAAACATCATTTGCCATGTAGTTGCCCACTCCATTATTTTGTTCAGGTCTTTCTGTAAAATTCCTATATCCTGATGTAAAGTTATTGCCCTACTCATCTTTGTGTCGTCTGCAAAAACTGAGATTGCGCTATTTATCCCATCCTCTATAGCATTTATGAATAAATTGAATAGAATTGGTCCCAATACAGAAGCCTGGGGTATACCCCACTTACCACTCCACACCAGTCTGAGCACACGTTATTTATCAGTACCCTTCGGACACGCCCCTGTAACCAGTTTTCTATCCAAGAACAAACCTTACGGTCCATGCCTGCAGACCTCAGCTTGTAGATTAAGCATTTATGGGCAACTGTATTGAATGCTTTTGCAAAATCAAGGTACACCACATCTACCGGCCTACCCCTATCCAGATGGCAGCTCACTTCCTCATAGAATGTTAGCAGATTGGTCACGCAAAAACGACCCTTCGTAAACCCAAGCTGATTACTACTAATGATACTGTTTTCATCAGCAAATTGTTGGGTATAGTTCCTTATCATCCCCTCCAATAATTTACATACTGGTGATGTTAGGCTGTCTGGCCTGTAGTTTCCAGGAATATGTTTATGCCCTTTTTTGAATATTGGTACCACATTGGCTTTTCTCCAATCAGCTGGTACAATTATCGTGCAACAAAGATGTAGGGCTTGTTCACCCCAGTGCAATAGTTTAACGTGGCCTTTGGTGTGCTATGTTAAGGGAGGGGTACTAATCCGTCACAGCACTTCTGCATTGGGAAACTCTGCCCAGGGCAGGCCAACGCAGGCCCTTTGTATGATAACGTGTATGGGAAATTGTATTTCTTGCTTTAGGAACTGTAGGGAAATCTTCCCAATGGTAAACAAATGCCAAATTACAAGGGGTTTTACCTATTCCTCTCTATCTCAGGGTCTGCTGTTATAGTTTTTCCTATATTAGAGAAACGTAAATGTGTGAAAATATAGTTCAATGTTACTGCAGATATTTGCACTAATATAATACAATGTGAAATGTATTCATTCCTAACAGGACCTGTTTAAGGCATTCGCAAGGCACCTATCTCACCACTTAGCTGGGGATAACAAGAAACCTCTGCGGAAAAATGGTGAGCCTTCCTGTATCCTTTGAGAAGGAGGAACATCCATTTATACAGAGTTTATGGTGTCAAGTAGGGTAAAATATGTTGACTCTTAAAGGGTTACTCCACCTGAGACGTATATATTTCATTTCTGATGAGTGAGTGTTGTGCCAGGTCTCTGGGTGTATACTAAAGCTGGTCATACACTGTGAAACAAACAGATTCCTGCGTCCACACAAACAAGGTGGCAAAATCCCCCCACCAGGACATTGTATTCTGACAGCTGTGCCCACTGTAGATGCTGATCAAGTTCTCCAGCATGTCCTTTCAACAAAAGACGATCAAACAATTAATTAAAAACAATTAATTATAAGATGTTATACTAGAATAAGTTGAGTATAAGTACAAAAATCGATCTTCATGTCAGCTTCCTGGAATTCCCTGCAAAGTAGCACTACAGCTTAGCGAGGGAGGGCCAGCAGTGTCATTGCAGTCTATCTGTGGCAATGCTTACAGCAGAGCAGTGTGCTGCTTCTCCTTCTGCCTCTCATAACTTTAGTTATACTTTGAAGATGGAGTGTTTTATTCGATCAGAGATAGCAGGTATAATACAAATAAAGATGGGGCATTTTATTTTAGTTGATATACCATTCATAGTGCAATTAAAGATGTAATGTTTTATTTGCGCTGATATACCAGGCATAAGGGTTGATTTACTATAACTGGAGAGTTCAAAATCTGGTACAGCTGTGCATGGTAGCCTATCGGCTTCCAATTAAGCTTTGACAATATAACCTGGAAGCTGATTGATTTCTATGCAGAGCTGCACCAGATTTTGCACTCTCCAGTTTGGTAAATTAATCCCAATAGTACAATTGAAGATGGGGTATATATTTGATTCGATATACCAGGCATAGTGCAAGTGAAGATGGGGTATTTTCTTTGATCTGATATCACAGGTATAGGTACATAGTTAGTCAGGTTGAAAAAAGACACAAGTCCATCCAGTTCAACAACAAAAAACAAACAAAAAACAATCCCAAATACCAAAGCCTTTACCCACAGTTAATCCAGAGGAAGGCGAAAAACCCCAGCAAAGCATGATCCAATTTGCTACAGCAGGGGAAAAAAATCCTGCCTGATCCCCCGAGAGGCATTTTTCCTGGATCTTACCTATAAATTTCAGTACCCAGTTTTATTATGTACATTTTGGAAAGAATCCAGGCCTTTTTAAAAGAAATGTACTGAGCTGGCCAGAACCTCCTCTGGAGGGAGTCTATTCCACATTTTCACAGCTCTTACTGTGAAGAAACCTTTCTGTATTTGGAGATGAAATCTTTTTTTCCTCCAGACATAAAGAGTGCCCCCTTGTTCTCTGTGATGACCTTAAAGTGAATAACGCAATACCAAGTTTACTATATTGGACCCCTTAAATTTTTGTACATGTTGATTAGAGGTCGACCGATATATCGGCCAGCTGATATATCGGCCGATTTTTGGCATTTTTTTAATTAATCAGCATCTGCCGATTGTGCTGCAAATTAGGCCGATTAATTTATGCACTAGCCAGTTCACACAGGGGTGATCCGACTTGTGGGGCGAATCAGCGCAACCCCGCACAGCACAACTTCAGCGCGACTTGCTAATGACTTCTGTAATAGAAGTCTATGCAAGTCGCCTGAAGTTTCCCCGTCGGAGTGACTTGAGTCTCTCCTATCTGGGCAGCCTGCCAAGTCTGAGAACATCGCTGATAAAAGAAGCAAAGAGATGTACAATGTTTCTACTTATCAAAGGAATGAACTCCAGTGTGTAGAAGATCTCAGTTTAACCATTTAAAGACTAAATCTTTTCTGACATGTGTTGCTTACAAGTAAAAATCCAGCATTTTCTGCTAGAAAATCACTTAGAAACCCCATACATCATATGTTTGTTTTTTTTTAGCAGAGACCCTAGAGAATAAAATCACGTTTGTTGCAATATTTTATGTCACAGGGTATTTGCGCAGCTGTCTTTCAAACGCAATTTTTTGGGAAAAACACTTTAATGAATTAAAAAAAAAAAACTAAACAGTAAGTTATTTTTTTTTCGTCCAAAAGTTTTGATTACCTGTTTTTTTTGCATTTATATTTAAGATTTATGTATTCAGATGTGTATATATATATATATATATATATATATATATATATATATATATATATATATATATATATATATATATATATATATATAAATATATATAAAATTTTTAATCTAAATTATACATACAAGTGCACTGATTGGAGGCTTGTTGTGTTTAATAAATGTTTAATGTAAGACATTTTCTGTATCACTTATTACTTAAAGTGGAGTTCCACACATTTAAAAGTCAGTAGCTACAAAAAGAGTAGCTGCTGACTTTTATTAATCGGAAACTCACCTGTCCCACGCTCCAGCTATGCGGGTGAAGGAAGCCCCGCTGGTCTCCCCATGCTCTCTACAGCGCCGGCATTGTAACTGTGGGTGCCTGGCTGTGGCTTCACATCCGGGCACACACTGCGCATGCGTCCCGGAAGATTGCAGGGAGGGAGGGGGGAGCCCCGGGAGGAAGTGGGAGCTGGGTGCCTCTAAAAAGAGGATATCTGCTCTCCCACCAAAAAAAATTACATGCCAAATGTGGCACGTCAAGGGGGGGGGTCACTATTACTTAAAGCGGAAGTTCCATTTTTGCGTGGAACTCCGCTTTAACTGTTAGATTTTATGAGATGAAGCGAAAAAACAGAAAAAAATCAGCCTAACATATCAATCCAAACAAAGTCGGCATCGTATATCGGCCGTCGGCCACCACGATCTCTAAATATCGGCCAGAGCAAAACTCATATTGGTCGACCTCTAATGTTGATTATACCCCCCCCCCCTTAATCTCCTATTCTCAAGAGAGAATAAATTCAGTTCCTCTAATCTATCCTCATAGCTGAGCTCCTCCATGCCTCATCAGTTTGGTTGCCCTTCTCTGCACTTTCTCCAGTTCCCTGATATCCTTTTTGAGAACTGGTGCCCAAAACTGAACTTCATATTCCAGATGAGGTCTTACTAATGATTTGTATAGGAGCAAAATGATATCTCTCTCTCTGGAGTCTATACCTTTCTTAATACAAGAAAGAACTTTGCTCGCTTTGGAAACCGCAGCTTGGCATTGCATGCTATTATTGAGCTTATGATCTACCAAAACCCTCAGATCCTTCTCCACTACAGATTCCCCCAGTTGTACTCCCCCTAGTATGTATGATGCATGCATATTCTTAGCCCCCAAATGCATAACTTTCCATTTATCAACATTAACCACTTACGGACTGCCGCACGATATACGTCCACTTCCACCCACAGCTCTTAAGAGGCCATTTTTTTTTTTTTAAATGACAAATTTGTTTATTTTTATTGCTTTTTAGTGTAAATATGAGATCTGAGGTCTTTTTGACCCCAGATCTCCGATTTAAGAGGTCCTATCATGCTTTTTTTTATATTACAAGGGATGTTTACATTCCTTGTAATAGGAATAAAAGTGACACAATTTTTTTTAATGAACAGTGTAAAAATAAAAGGTAAAATAAATAAGAAAAAATTTTTTTTTTTTAAACGCGCCCCATCCCACCAAGCTCTACTCTGCGTAACATTATCTTTCACAATATAAAAAAAAAAAATTGGGCTAACTTTACCTTTGTCTTATTTTTGAATTCCAAAAAGTATATTTTTTCCAAAAAAGTGCGCTTGTAAGACTGCTGCGCAAATACGGTGTGACAAAGTATTGCAACGACCGCCTTTTTATTCTCCAAGTGTGTTCGAATTAAAAATGTATAATGTTTGGGGGTTCTAAGTAATTTTCTAGCAAAAAAAAAAATGTTTTTAACTTGTAAACAAATCTCGAAAAGAGGCCCGGTCCTTAAGTGGTTAAACCTCTTTTTCTACTTAGTTGCCCAATTAGACAGTGCACTGAGGTCGGCTTGTAAATTGGAGAAATCCTGTAAGGATTTTATTCTACTGCATAGCTTGGTGTCATCTGCAAAGAATGAAATGTTACTTTTAATCCCAGACCCGATATCATTTATAAATATATTAAAAAGTAAGGGTCCCAACACTGAACCTTGGGGTACACCACTGATAACCTTAGACCATTCAGAGTAAGAATATTTAACCACTACTCTCTGAATTCTGTCTTTTAGCCAATTTTCTATCCATTTACAAATTGATCTTTCCAAGCCTGTAGACTTTACCTTACACATGAGCCGTGTGTGGGAAACTGTGTCAAACACTTTTGCAAAATCCAAGTATACCACTTCCACAGCCACCCCTCTGTCCAAGGTTTTACTTACCTCCTCATAAAAAGAAATCAGGTTTGTCTGACAACTTCTGTCTTTCATGAATCCATGCTGTCTGTTGCTTAAAATGTTTTTTTCCAGCAAGAATTCGTCTATGTGGTCTTTTAATAAGCGCTCCAGTATCTTCCCAACCATAGAAGTTAAACTAACAGGTCTATAGTTATTCAGTAAAGACTTTGATCCTTTTTTAAATATAGGCACCACATTGGCCCTGCGCCAATCCAGTGGTACAATTCTAAGTCATTAACGAGTTCCTAAATATTAGAAACAATGGCCTTGAAATGACAGAGCTCAATTCTTTAAGGATCCGTAGGTGGAGGTGCTTTATCCACCTTTATTCTGTCGAAATATTTCTGGACCATATCACTTTTGAGGCATTGTGGATTTTTTGGGGCTGTGTCACTACCACCCCATTATGGACATGAGCTCCCGCATGCTCCTTTGTATACACAGTTGAAGAAAGCATTTAATACATTTGCTTTCTCTTTGTCCCCAGTCACCCACTCTAGATTATTTTGTAAAGGGCCTACATGCTCAGACCTAACCTTTTTACTATTAATATATTTTAAGAAATTTTTGGGGTTTGTCCTACTATCCTTTTGTAATCTGTCGTTCATTTTGAATTTTTGTGTCCTTTATTTCCTTTTTACATACTCTGTTATATTTTTTGTAGCACTTAAACGATGATAGCGTTCCTTCATTTTTATATTTTTTAAAAGCTTTTTTTTTTATCATTTATAGACATTTTTTAACTTTGGCCGTGAGCCACACAGGTTTTATTTTCAGCAAGAAATGCTGGCAGCTTAATTGCTTGTTCTTAAATCTTTATTGAACACTAACAGCAGTGCAACATCTAAAGTGCTGGGGTATTTTATTTTAGCTGACATACCAGGCATAGTGCAATTAAAGATGGAGTGTTTTATTTGCATAGGGGTTGATTTACTAAAATTGGAGAGTGCAAAATCTGGTGCAGCTGTACATGATAGCCAATCGGCTTCTAACTTCAACTTGTTCAATTAAGCTTTGACAATAATACCTGGAAGTTGATTGGTTTCTATGCAGAGCTGCACCAGATTTTGCACTCTCCAGTTTTAGTAAATCAAACCCTATGCATGGTATATCGGCTCAAATAAAACACTACATCTTCAATTGCACTATACCTCTTATATCGGATCGAAGAAAATACCCTATCTTTAATTGCACTATACATGGTAGCCAATCGGCTTCTAACTTCAGCTTGTTCGATTAAGCTTTGAGAATAAAACCTGGAAGCTGATTGGTTTCTATGCAGTGCTGCACCAAATTTTACACTCTCCAGTTTAAGTAAATCAATCCCCATAGTGCAATTGAAGCTGGGGTATTTTCTTTAATCTGATATACGGTACCAGGCACAATGCAATTTTTAAAGATGGGGCATTTATTTTGATCTGATATACCAGGCATAGTGCAATTAAAGATGGGGTAGTGTCTTTGATCTGATATACTAGGCATAGTGCAATTGAGGATGGGGTAGTGTCTTTGATCTGATATACAAGGCATAATGAAATTGAAAATGGGGTAGTTTCTTTGATCTGATATACTAAGTATAGTGCTATTGAAGATGGGGTATTTTGGTTGATGAGGTTTATTGTTGAGTGTGAATATTCATTCATCTCTTCCTTCTCCTTAGTGAAAGAAGAAGCTCAGAAGTTGATCAAGGCATTTTTTAAGAACCGGACAACATGTGAGAGTGAGACGGATTGGCAGGAGATGCTGCAAGCTGCCACCTAATGGCAGTACTGAAGAGCTTCCACCATGTACATGACTTATCTATGCACTAATAGAGAGCTCAGTGGAACACACAGCTACCTCATTCCACCTGTTGTACTGCTCATCAGTCTGTGTGTCCCTCCGCCTGTTCTCTGCTGTCCTACCCATCACATTGAAATGGTTTAAGTCAGCTTTAGACCATTTTTTTTTCCCTTCTGTGCTGCGCTTCCTATAAACTTTTTGTCAGTACAGCACCAAATAGTGTTGTTGAGGTAGCAGAGGGGACAGAATCATCACGGTGTACATTTTTGTGGTCTGTTCTTCCGTGGCTAAAATATGAATTATTTTTATGTTTAGAGAACCCATGCAAAACCCACATTGACATTTCTTTCACTGAAGCGTTTCCTATAGAGGTAAAACCAAAGTTAAAGCATGGGCTGCTGCTTATAGATGTCGGCAGTCAACTCTTTTTCAGATACTGCTACCGTGGTGCCATCTTGTGGATAATGATGGCACAACTACTATCTTGGCATACTACTGTATCATTGAACAAACAAGAGTGACTTGGTTGTGCTGCTATTGCTTTTTTTTGTGCTGATTCTATGAACAGTAGAATTATTCGCTGTTAAAGTGTACGGGGGTATAAAAATACAAGTGCTGGAGAGTAAACGTCATAAGGTGTCATGCTGTACTTGTTTTGTTAGAATAAGGCTTCTCAATGGGCTGGCTAAGATCTCAGAAGTAGTAATGCAAATACTGACTTTCTGAAAGGTAAGGCACATTCCTCTTGTGACAGTGCTTGGCCTGGTTACTAAATCTCATGCAAGATTTAACATGTTAATGTCATTTCAAAGGTCATTTTCAATACTTTCATACAAATAAATCCTGGTGATCATGCCATGAAGATTACCCAGATTTCTTATACAAGTAGTCATTTCAACACACAAAGATACAGGTATTTATATAGCACTGACAATTTACACAACATTTTGTACATTCACATCAGCCCCTGCTACAATCTAAGGTCCCTAACTCACTTGTGTACATATACATACTAGGGGCAGTATAGACAGAAGCCAATTAAACTACCAGCATTTATTTGGAGTGTGGGAGGAAACCCATGCAGGCACAGGGAAAACATGCAAACTCCATGCAGGTAGTTTTCTGGTTGGGGTTCAAACCAGTGGCCCTGCTGCTGTAAGCCACTGTTCTGCATGTAATGCTAGCATGTTCCACTGTTCTTACCATCAGGAAACCCGTTCTGAAAACTGCCATGCAGGAAGTGACTGCAACAAGGCTACAGGAGATAAACACCACTGAGATATAACAAAAGGATAAAACAGGTATTTTATTTCAAGCATGACAATTGTTTGACATGTAAACAAAATAGAAAACGTGCTGGCAAAAATAGTAAAGCCGCTAGCAAAAACAGTCAGACGTGCTGTGCAATAAGACTTGGGGACAAAATATGCAGCGCTAATAGTAATTACAATAGGTAATCAAATATATAAAAGTGAAAGTTCAAAAAAGACCAAAAAGTAGTATGTGCAATCATGACAGTGGTTCTGGTCATAGGCATATCAGTGATCACATTCCACCATGTGAGCCACCACCAATACAAGATGGACTCTTACCGATATTCATGCACTCTATTATGGAGTCAGATGCGCATAATATAGTGTCCACATGTGCCAAAATTCTAAACCTCCAGGAATCGCATATGATCCAAGGATATCCCAGTAAATCACATATAATCCAGGTATATTTCAGTAGATATGATGGAAATAGGTGTAACCATGATTATGAATAAAAAAACGCAAAAGAGCTTTTATTGATGCCAAAAAATATGATTAAAAATATTCCCTTAATGTATAATACAATCAGCGCAGTGTATAAATCCAAGGATTGAAAAAACATGCATAAGAAAGGTCCAGATCGTTTACACAGCAGGACAATTATGGCGATTACACGTATGTTGGCTCCGCCCTACATGTTTCATCATAACTGACACCATCGGGGTCATATTTGAATATCTATTGTAATTACTATTGGCGCTGCATATCTTGTCCCTAATTGGTTGACATGTAATGCTTTAGAAATCTAAATGTTTACTTTAAGGAATCTCCAGCAGCACAGTGAGGAGGAGTATTCTGACAAAACCACTACATTCTGTCAGCTATGACGCATATTCTGCAGCACTTGATTTAATATTTTTTCATCGTACAGGTTTATTTTATATTCAGACTTTAATTAAAAGTACATATCCCCCTTCCCTCTCGTTCCTTGCACATCGTTTTTGCATTTTTTTTATTTGGTACTGAGAAACTTTCATCCAGATAGTGCGCAATTGTCCTCTGTCCTCATCCTGTCGTTTCTCCAGCGACATCCTGTGGATGAAGTAGAGTGGTGAAACCATGTCACACAGCAGTGACGTGCATGTGTTGCCAACACTGGAAGATTGGGGAAGATGTGCTAATGGCTACACCTTGCAGAGAACTTCAAGTGGTAGAGCCATACCTTTTCTGTAGGTCATTTTCCAGTATTCGGCCAGGAAGTGTGGCAGCAGCTAACAGGAGTTAGTAAATTGAAATTGTATTTAAATTGTAAAGCTGGAGTAGAGCTTTTATTTCCATACCCATTTTTGTTTTTAACAGAAAAAAATGCTTACAGTCAGGGGTTCAATGGAAAAAAAAAAAAAGTTTGCACATTAGTAATAAAACAAAAACAGACACTTTTATTATTGCTTGAATAGGAAGGCTTGCAGGGATTATGTCTTCGTTGCTGCTTCTGCATATTCAATATGAATGTGGTGCTTTTTTAACAACCATAGGTGTTTGACATTACTGTTATTTATCTGATGCTGGAAGAGTGTGGAATTGCCTTAAATTTCATGTGTTGTGTGACCAAGCCATACATAAACCTTAGTTTACAAGAAAACGCGTGTAATCACTTACCTTCATAAAGCTCATTTTTATTTTAGTTTTTTATTTCAGTTTCATATATTTTTTTTTCAGATTTTATTATAAGCATAACACAATGAAAATTGCTAAAGCAAACCGCTAAATACACAGATGAAGTACATATAAGGGAGCTGTTTAACCTGACGGAATTACGAGTTCTACACAGCACAGTCCTGTCTGCCAGACAAAGGACCTGATTACTGAAGTTATGCAACATCTTCAAGTCTTGCCCCTTCCCCAACCCATGACTGGACAGTTAAATGAGAAGCATCACACTGATGAGCTTTCTCCCTCTGTTGTCCTTTTAACTGTAGCACAACTGAGTGGCTACTTGAGCTGTTTCTTCCTCTCCCAGTCTGAGCTCTGCTCTACAAGAGGTTGCAAATAGCTGATACCATGTCAAATTTAGGTACTTACTTTACATTAACAAAAATACTTTTAACTCCTTGGCGTCGGCCACACTAATTCACACAAATATGCGGCCTTTTGGCGGGTGGCCCTTATCGCCGAGCAGCCGCATTTTTGCATGAATTCGTGTAAATACTCTTGACATAGTTACCGGCAGCCAACACACAACTTTCTGATCATGTGACCACCAATTCTGGCAGTCACAATCATAAACCCCACCCTGCCTCCCGGCATCCTAAACCCTTTAAAGGGTCGGGAGGCACCAGCGCAATGAGGTTGATATAATATTGAATTACATCATTGTGTCTTATATACAGCGGGTAGAATAAGTATTGAGCATGTGAGCATTTTTCTAGGTAAATATTTTTTTAAAGGTTCTATTGACATGAAATGTTCACCACATGTCAGTAACAACCCATGCAATCCATACATACAAAGACACCAAAACAAATAAGTTCAGAAATGAAGTTATGTGTAATAAAATGGAACAACACAGAGAAAAAGTATTGAACACACTAACTGAAATTTATTTAAAACTTCATACAAAATCCTTTGTTGGTAATGACAGCTTCAAGATGCCTCCTGTATTGAGAAACTAGTCGCATGCATTGCCCAGGTGTGTCTTCAAATCTTGAAGGTTCCGTGGACCTCTATGAACTCTGGTCTTTAGTTCTTTCCAAAGAATTTCTGTTGGATTCAAGTCAGGTGATTGGTTGGGCCATTCTAGCAGCTTTATGCTCTTTTTTTGAAACCAATTGAGTTTCCTTGGCTTTGTGTTTGGGATCATTGTCTTGTGGAGGGGCTATCTTTCGCTTCATGGACAAGTTCCTCCATTTCTGCTATTCTTGTGATTCGTTGAAACCAGTCTGCAGTGGTCGGGGGATCTGATAACAGACATCGGGCTGGGATGCACAACCAGGCCCCATTCACTAAATGCATGGCTAAAGAGCGTAGGTATGTCTTTTTGGACATTGTGGAGTGGTGCAGCTGAAATTGTGCGGGTGAGTATTCTAAAGCAAAAGTGGTGATTTGATTTGTGAGACGGTGAACTTTCGTCCAAAATGGTTGGAGTTGAGAGCAGGACCACCAGATGTGCAAAAGCGACCCCAACTCCTCACCACACCGCCAGCACTGGGAGGGGATTGTAGGCAAGACCTTCTGTAGCTTAAGGGAAGTTCTATACCATCTAGAAAAAAATTTAAATCAGTTTTCTTGCGTGTGGACGTTTACAGTCCCTTTGTGAATAAATGTGTAGATATTTTCCCACTCAGATTTGGAGAGATCTAAAGATAGGTCTTGTTCCCACCTGCGACTTGCTGCATTAGATTTAGGGTCATAATTGGCAAAAAGTATAGCATATATATCAGAGATTAGGTGTCTTTGGGGTTCTTGTCTTAAACATATTGACTCGAATGGTGTGAGCTGTCGGGACCAGTCAGTTCAAGGGTGGGATCTGTCAAGAAAGTGTCGAATTTGGGTGTAAGACCAGAATGGGAATTACTTATTTGTCATCTGGGAAGAGAGTGATTGCAAAGTGAGAGGGTGGCCTCTATGAAAAAATTGTTCTGCGCGGATAGCGGGATATGGCCATACGTCCAGGAGAAAGGAGGCGGACATACCTGGAGGGAAGTCTGGGTTTTGGCAGATCGGTGTCAGGGGACCTGGGATAGATGAGATTGTGTATTTGTGGCAGGCTTCTCTAAAAGTTACTACCGTAGTGTTAATGAGAGGGTGGGTTTTACATGCTGACGGGGTATGTCTGCTAGTTATCCAGGGGAGTTGTTATAAGGGTGAGGGCGTTATCACATGTTCCAACTGTACCCATGTTTTGACCTTGAAGTGAACTTTTCCAATCAACAAGCTAGCTAGTTGACAAGCTTGGTGGTATTGCATAATGTCTGGGAGGCCTATGCCCCCTTTAATTTGGGAATCGTTAGTCTGTGATAGCTCAATCTGGGACGGGAAGTGCCCCATAAAAAGGTGATGACGTGAAAAAAGTATTTGGAAGTTTTATCGGTATAATTTGTGGTAGGTATAGTACTCTCGGTAGGATATTCATTTTCAGAATCGCTGCTCTACCAAACCATGAGAACAGACCAGTGGACCATGACCATGTATGTTTTGTAGTAGCAGGAGAAAGTTTTTAGAGTATAAATTCGTAAGTTTAGAAGGTAGTTGGATACCTAGGTATTGGACCGCATCTCATTTCCATTTAAATGGGAAGTTGGACTGGCATTGATTAAGGGCATTCTGTGGTAATGAGACATTCAAAGCTTCAGATTTTGAGAAGTTGACCCAATGCGAAATTCCACGTACCAGTTAGGAACTTCCACCTGCGGTATGACGAGTGTCTCGCAGAACGTGTGGAGATCTTCCAGAACCTTTAATAAAGCTGTGTGGCCCTGGTATGAAGCAGCGAGGAAAAAGGGGAATTTCCACCGATAGAAATCCTCTGAACCAGAGGAATCCACTATCAGGGGGCGAAGATCCTTGCGATGTTGGAGGGTAATAGCCGACAGGTCTTGGAGGATGTGAATCTCACCTCCACCATGAGAGAGCTGGATCCTGTTGTGGGCTTTGCGGAGGATCTCCTCTTTTAACTTAGTCTGTCAGACAGCATACCACATCACGCGGTGGGTCTGTGTCTCTGCCTCGAGGTCTGAGAGCCTGGTGAATGTGCTCCATCTCAATTACGGTGGTAGGGGACCTGTCAAGGAGGTTATTAAACAGGCCTGACACTGCGGATAGTAGTTGCTCTGGTTCAACCGATTTGCGGAGGCCTCTTACCCGCAGGTTGTGTCTTCTGCCGCTGTTGTCTAGGTCCTCCATATGGCGCTGTAGGTCCCGGAGTTGGAGGGTGTGTGTGTCCACTGAGTGATGGATTCTCCGGATAGCTGTGTTCCGGTGTGCCGCGGAGCGTTCAACCTCCTGCACTCTGCCGGCTAGAGCATGGATATCATGGCGGAGATCAGTGATCGCGGCAGACAGTGTCTCCTTAATGTCCGCCGCTATGCTTCTGAGGTCACTCATGCTGAGCTGCTGCTGCAGGTGTTGAATGCTCTTAGTGGGGGGTACTACCGCCGAGGTCGAGGTGGCTACTGCAGAATATTTTCATAATATTCTGTCTTATCCGCCCGCTAAGATCGCGGGGAGAGCGGGATCGTTCTGCCGAGGTGTTGTGGGAGGATGTCCCCATTTTAGAAGGCATGAACTCTCGTCTGGAGCCTCTGATGGAGCTCGATTGTGGTCGCTGTCGGCTGGAGCTCGAGGGTTAAGCAGCCATCTTCTTCCAAGGCAAACCACGCCCCCATGAGACACCTTTTATAGGCCATCAGTTGAGACTAAACCAGCTGAATTTAGTTTGCACTGACAAGAGGCAGGATTGCTTTCTAATTACTGACAGATTTCAGCTGGTGTCTTGGCTTTCCATGCCTTTTTGCATCTCCCTTTCTTCGTGTGTTCAATACGTTTTCCTGTGTCATTCCATTTTATTACACAGAACTTCACTTCTGTTTTGGTGTTTTTGTATGGATTGCATGGGTTGTTACCAACATGTGGTGAAAATTTCATGTCAACGCACCTTTAGAAATGTATTTACCTGGAAAAATGGTGACATGTTCAAAACGTATTTTACCCGCTGTATCTGCCTAGAGTTCTGCTATAAAAATAGCTCCTTTGCACCTGAATGCTAACATAACTTCAGAAAAAAATCATATTTAAAAACAAATTAAAAATGACTGCTAAGAATAAAATCAGCCTGTAAACAATTAGCAATACTGATAAAGTAAATACAGGCACTCATCCTTGGCCTTGTAGATCTTCTTTATGAAACACCCGGGGTAAAAGTAACAGATGTAACAGTGCTGACATGTTTTAGCCACGAATGGCCTTACTCATAGGAATACTAACCAGCCGCACCTCTGGTGACCCCAGTCTTTGCTCTTTTGCAGAGCTATAACCACCACTGTTCTCTTCAGCAGCCAACAAATTTCAGGGTGTGTCAGATGCCTGCTGTACCTTGTGGTTCCACCCATCAGGCCACTATGCCACTAGTGTGTCCCTGGACCTCTGCATGGACATGATAGTGACATGGACAGTGGAACCCGAGCATGCAGCGGGAGGCTAGGCATCTGACACAACCGGCATTGTTTAGCGGGCCATACACATAAAGGCTAAATGGAAAAATATCAAACATTCCTCCTTCCATACAATAAAGCACGGATGGAGGAATCTCTCATTGCAGCTATTGTATTATAACGGCCGAGCCCACCAGCTGTAAAAATACCTGAACAGTGGCTGCTTTTGATTGGATGCAGGCTAATGTTCAGCCACAATTTTCTGCCAAGCTTCTTATCGGGCAGGAGGTAGCCAAAATTGGAACATTGTATGTTCTTAAAATAGAAGAATCCGCCCTAGGAATACAAAGGCAAAGATGGGGGGTCAGCTGCAATAGTATTCAGTACTTTTTTTTTTTTTACAGGTTTCTTAATTTTCTTTTTTTTTTCTTTTTTGTGTTAAATGGAGTTCCTTAAAGGAGCCCTTAAGTCAAGTGAAAAAAATGCTTTATGGCCACCTTTCTTCTTCAGCATGTCATAAGAAAAAAAATTATCTAGTCCTGGTTTTTGGTAAATGCTCCAAGATATGTGGGCTTTCTGTCCAGTTTGTCATAGATGAACAAGTCTAAAAATAAAATAAAAGTTCTGTTCCTGTAATGTTCTTACATTTTTCCTTTTTTTTTAATCTGTTACCTGTGCTTCCAATGAGGATGATGTAGCTACGGGAGTGAACACAGATGTAATGTTTTCCTGATGTCACACACTGACAGGCATGTCTGTTCAACTCTCAGTGTAAGAAAGTATGTAAAATGGCAGTGAAGCTCGAGGTAACAAGAGAAAACATTCAGCGAGGCATTAATGACATTCAATAAGTACAGCAACTTTGCTCAAGTCAAAATGTTAGTGTTACCAAACCCACAACAGTAAAATCAGTCTGTATATGCATGTAAAGCATGCTTTTTATACTCACTCTTCTTCCACAGTCCCCAAACCATCTGCTGATAGCACAGAGCTCTAGGAGTCACTCTGCACATGCTCAGTTTGGTGTGTATTGCTAGAGTTTTTTCGTGCATGTGATTAGCACAGGACCAGTCAGCACTGTCCAGACAGAGGGTGGGGGGTCATGCAGCCTCATAGGAAAGTCAGAGGAGAATGAAAACTCCTCCTACAAGCTTTAACCAGACACTGATAGAAGTCACAAGACTGCTATATACTGATGATGAGAAAAGGTATTTAGCAGTTAAAATTTACTAAAATAATTGCATTTCCATTTCCATGTCCTGTGTACTGTGGGAGACCAGATATAGTGAATGCAGGGTCCTGGGTGTAGTATCAGATTTCTGTGTAATCGTGCAGAATCAAAATACTTGGCTCTATAGATGGTCAGTAGCAAGGCTGGAGGAATGTACACTCTTGATCCTTTTGTTGGTGGAAATTTAAGAGCACATTCCCCTACTTCAATGGTGGTAGTCCCATCCCATTCATTTATTAACCATCATCAAAAGTTTGGCCAGTTTGAAAGGTCTGTCTGCTTGTTTTCACCCTCTACTTCCCTGATGCATGCAGTAAGGGTTCACAACCAACTAGCCAGGGTTACATGAAATGGGGGAATAGGGTGGCCTTCACTAAACTCATGCAGAGGATTCCTTTCTTATCATGCATTCTTTCTTAAGGCGGCGTTCCACCCAAAAATGGAACTTCTGCTTTAAGTACTCGTGACCCCCTGACATGCCATATTTGGCATGTCTTTTTTATTGGGAGGGGGGGGGTAGGTACCTAGTTTTCACAGGTACCCAGCTCCCACTTCCTCTCCTGGAGCCAGAATGAAGTTCACACCCTCCCTCCCTGCAATCTTCTGGGACATGTCCCAGGTCCCAGAAGATTGCCCGACCATTCAGATTGTGCAGTACAGCTCGCCCGGCTGTGAAGCCACAGCCGGGCACCCACACTTGCAATGGCAGAGAGAAGGAGGAGCGAACCGAGGCTTAGGGCGGCCACATCGCTGGACCGTGAGACAGGCGAGTGTGTGTTTATTAAAAGTCAGCCGCTACACTTTTTGTAGCGGCTGACTTTTAAATGGGTGGAACTCTGCTTTCACATTTTATTAACGCATGTATTGTTCCTCTGTCTTAAGGCCTAAAAAGTAGTTCAGCCCACCTGTTGCACATATGTGGCTCTGTCCAGCCAATGTTTCCATGCTGGAAGCGTGCTTGCTGAGCATTCCCGGCGCAGAAACTGAGCTGTTAAAGACACACAGCCAATCACAGTGGTCACATGATTGCCGATCCTTCCTGCACCACCAAAGCCCCTCCCTCCGGCCTTAAAAAGGCATGCCAGGGTCGGGGGAAAGGGGTTAAGTTTCCAGCCAGGTGCTTTTGAATAACATAAAAAGATGAGGGGCCTCATTTATCGATGTGTATGATGGTGTCATTTAGTGATATCTTGTATGCCTATCCAATGTGATAATAACACCCAGTGTGATCCTCCAGCAGTCGTACCAAACTGACTCACCGGATCAAATGGCTGGTAAATTATAAACCAGCAGCTGCGCCTTTTTGCAATCAATGCTTAGATCCAAGATTCTGTTATCAATGCACAAAGTCGTCTCCAAAAATCATGCCACGGTCCCCACATGCATAAGGATAGGAATAAAGAGGCTCCAATAGTATGATGACGCTTATTAAAAAGTTTATTTAAAACATTAGGAATAGATTGCACTCACATCTTAAAAGTGTCAGACTTAACGCTAGGGATTACAAGCATTTGTGTATTCCAAATCGCCTACAGCCGCTGAAGTTCGTATGCGAGTCGCGAGTGCAATCCTGGAGAGCGTGTTGATGTCAGTGTCTTTGCCCCGCCCTACACATTTCGTCATAAGACCTCTTCCCGGAGCGGACCTGTAATTGAGCCAAAGACGCACAGGACCCCCGTGCAATGTGTTCCACAGTTGCCCTGGAGATTTGTGAACTGGCTCCATAGAGAGCCGGTCACACTCTGCTGTCATGCGAATTGGATGTGGGGGGAAAACTTCATCTACTTAGCATAAGTGTGAACCCAGCCTCAAGCAACAATTAGCCATATATAGATAGAACATTTTACAAATAAGCAGGGCTGATATGAGTGACTTCTCTTTAATTAAAGAATATTACTACAGTAAAGGCACTATAACCATCAATAATTTAGTTTCGATTGTATCGGTTTTCTGATTAAACAATATGTTTCCCAATAAATTATTTTATTTTAACAAGTATACAAAGCAAAAATTTAAAATATATTGCACCTTACTAGTCCTTAGATGTGGTTTCTGTGTTATTTTTATTTTTTTTGTTTTTCCAGGCATTTTCCCTATTTTCACCTTCTGATGTTACCAGTAACACACTTCCTGTCCTAGGGTGACCATGTTAATTTACTGTACAGTATCCACAGAGGAGCATTGGTGTCACCCTAGGCTGTTCTTCTGATTTTGAGCTACAAACCTTTTCTCCTCTCCATTACATAGGGAGTCATTCTTTTGCAGTTCAGAGAAGTTAGCAAGAAAAACTGATATATTATTGTTTGCTATATTTGCTCAGCACACAGGAAGTTACAAGAACAATTGAATTCTGGCAAAAAAAAAAAAACATTTTTGTGTAATTGTAGAAAAAATACTTATACTGAAAAAAGAAAACATCTAAGGACTGGTAGGCTGCAATATATTCTTTTTTTGTTTTTTGGATTTAGATAAGAAATAGCAGATAACAGGCATTTCACTATTTACATTGACAGTCACAGTATTTCTGTCAGGTATTAAAATGGCTAGACCTGCATTCAAATAAAAGCAAAGATGATTTTCAAAGATTGGTTAACCAACTGATCCTAGCACAGCAAGCCACTGTAAACACAGGGCAGCTTGGACATTCCCAGTTATAATTTGATGGACATAATATAATGGTACAGGCAGGCATTCATTTTTGATCACATTAAATGACAAATTGAATAAGGTTTATTTATACATGATCTCAGAAGGCTTTTCTTTCTACGATCCAGAAGCGTCATTGTTCTCTATGATCAGGGCCAGTGTGTGGTACAGCTCTTTAGCCTGTGAAGAGAAAAGGAAAACACACAACGTTTTACATTTTTTTTTCTTTCAGTGCTCTTTTTGTTGAATATGCTCAGTTCACTAAGCTATTACACTTTTTTTTTTGCCAAAGCAATCAGCATTTACAGAGCTCATTTCTGAAAATTGCCATTGTTATGGCAAATAATAATTTGTTACTTTATTTTTATAATGAACTTTATGGTGATCACATAGGGGGTCAACAACAACAGTCCCCTATGTGATGGCATACTGTAATATCAATTTCCCTTTACTGCGACATCAGGGGTCTATTTGACCCATGATGTAAACTCTACCCTTCACTGAAGCTAATGAAGCACAGGTTGTGATTGGCAAGCTGTGGAAGTTATCGGGTGGTTTTACGGTTGCCCATATCATATCCACATGAAAGCCCATTGTTTGGAATAAATGCCACTGCTACATCAGTGGTTAAAGAAGAGCCTCAGGCTCCGTCATAAAAAAATCAAAGTCAGCAGCTACAAATACTGTAGCTGCTGACCTTTAATATTAGGACACTTACCTGTCCACGAATCCATCGGCGTCTTCACCCCAGATGATCTTTCAATCGGCTCTGGGGTGCTGCCGCTGTCATTTCTTGTAAGGGAAACAGGCAGTGAAGCCTCGAGGCTTCACAGCTGGTTCCCTACTGTGCATGCACGAAGTGCGCTGCGCTTTGTGAATGGCCTGGTGGCGGGGGGAAGGAGGCTGAACTTACAGGTGACTTCGCTGTGGCTAAGTCAGACGAAAGTGGCAGCGGGTCCCTGTCAAAACCAGGTACTGCTCCCCCCCTCCCCAAAAGGTGCCAAATGTGGCAGCAGAGTGGGGGAGGAGGCAAAGTGGAGCTTCCCCTTTTGGGTGGAACTCCACTTTAAGAAGGAATTCTGAGACATACTGCCACCTACAGGAGAATTGTACACTAGTAACAACAAAATTTGTCAGCCAGCCAGTATAGCCCCTGCCAATTCCACCATGCTTTAGTTTCTTGCTACTGTCCTAAGAGAATGGCCTGCTTTTCTCCTCAGAGAAAGCAACTCCTGACAGACTCTCCATGGGCTCTCACAGACTGTTCAGATCTCCTATCCCAAGTTCCGGTTTACCTCCCTGCTTCATGGTCACTGGTTTTAATGGCATAAATGTTGCAACCAAGGTCCTAAGAGTTCAGGGTTCATCCAAATCTGGTATTCCTGCTCTCTAAAATGCTAGGAAATAAATCTAATGCAAGTTTCACCATCGCACTTGGAAAGCGTACTTCATGTGATTTGAGTCACAGAAATTCCATCCCAGAAAAATTCAATGGGACACATTCTCCAGTCTGGTCTGGATCAACAGTTGGACCGAAGTACTTTCAAAAGTCAGATCTCGGCTCTAGCAATTCTTTTCTTTTTCATACATCATGGGACACAGAGTCAGGCTAATACTCATTACCTGCTGGGTATACTCCATCTCCAGGTGAATGGACACTGGTAGACCAAAGGTCTTTAGACAGGAAGTGATCCCCTATATAACCCCTCCCACACAGGAAGTACATCAGTTTTTTACCAGTGTCTGCAAGGTGGATGGCACTGTTTGAGCTCTCTGAGCTCCAGGTCTCTAGCCCCACAAATGGTTCTTAAATGAATCAATGGATTGACCGATCGGATCCATTTGACACAGGCTTTATATGCTTAGATAAATGATACCCGCGCCTCACAAAGAAGACTCAAGATCCTGCAAGGTTTTGCCTGTAATGCGACCTCCGGGTGAAGGACCCTGCGAAGTGGAATCCTGGACACTACAGCGCTAAGGCACTCCTGCAGGGTGCTGTACAGGTCCAAGGGAGTGGACCCTAAACATGAAAAGGGTACCCAGTCCTTGAAGGTCCTCAAGTGACAGGAATCTGCCGTGAAGGGTGAAGATTGGGCTCTTAGCTTCTAAGTGGCCCTGCGCCTGGACGGGTAAGTGAAACCCCTTTACTTATTATTGTGGGGTGTCCCAGTGATTGTAACAATCAGTCAAGCTAGCTAAAGGCTGGATACCTGTGTGCGGTGACCATACGGGGGAGTTTTGGGCTAGCTGTGGGTGTTTGCAAAGTGTACATTATAATTGCTTGTGTCTGGCTGTTTTTTACCTGTATGATGGCACACAACAGTGCGCCATTTCGCCTTGGTTCAGTATGGCGCACGTGCGTTTGCAAAAGCACCGCTGTGCCCAGCAGTTGTTTGGTGGCCATGGCACACGTGCATTTGCTAAAGTGCCACTGGACTTAGTTGGTTTGGCGGCCATGGCGCACGCGGCTTCGCCTCACATGCATAGTAGCCTTTATCTTGGCGCATGAAGATTTGCGTCGTATGTGAATACAGCCACGCCCATTCGCTGGGACCACGCACATGCGCGCGCATGCACGCACAGAACGTTCCGGCGCACACCCAGCTTATTTAAGCTGTGTAGGCCAAGCATGACGTGCTTCCAGAAGGCAGCTGTGGGACACAGAGCAGACTCTGAACAGACACTTGCAGCGGTTCATTTTTCCTTATCCGGGTCACGTAATTCACCAAGTGTTCCTTGGCAGGCTAAAGGTGCTTAGCAGGATTGTTACATAGGGGCTTGGTGAGCCCTATTAAAGGGTCTGCCTTCTGAGGTGTTTTAATACTACACGTACTCTCTTTTTGTGGCTAGTGACTAACACTACAGGGAAGGGCACACCTATGTCGTCAGTAGTTCCTGATGAACCTAGTCGTATCCCTAGTGTTGTATCCCGTGACCAGAGGCTTTTGGGCAATCTGAGCCGCTGCGCCTATCTGGCATTGTGCCTACAGTCAACGCTGCTGCTTCACCCTTTATCGCCAAGGATGAACTGTCCTCGGCCCTAGCCGGGTTAGAGCACAGGATTGCTGGCATGATTGCCTCTATCCCGCAGGGTGGCAAGAAGCTTGACAGATCCCCCTCCCTGGAGAAGGAATGGGTGGAGGATGGAGAAGAGCTAAAAGATCAGATTCTGTGGAGTGCCTGGGGGATTAGTCTGCTTCCGAGCAAACTGGACAAGAAGTTTTCCAGTTGATGTCTGCCTCTCAGTCGCAGAGGCTTTTAATCCTGACTTTGACTGAAATGGTTTGTTCTGCCTTTAAGTTGCCTCTTGCAGAGATGACTGAGCCCCCCTGGTCCTCTTTGGGATCGCTGAGACCTCTTCAGGCTGCACAGGCTTTCCCCCTACACCCCCTGTTGGAACAGGTGGTGTATTGTGATTGGGAACATCCTGACAGGATTTTTGTTCCTCCCAAAAGGTTTTCCTTTTTATATCCCATGGATGAAAAGTTCGTTAGAAAATGGAGCATGCCAGCCATAGATGCAGCAGTCTCTTCCTTAAACAAGAACTTTACTTGTCCGGTAGGTAACGCACAGGGCTTGAAAGACCCTGTTGACAAGAAATTTGAGTTATTATTAAAGACTTCCTTTTCTTTGGCCAGTTCAGCTATTCAGCCAGCTGTTGGAGCAATTGGTATTTGCCAGTCCGTAAAGGATCAGGTTAAGCAGCCTGATAGGCCTAACCAGGAGGATGATCTGCCTGAAAGTAAGACAGATATTCATCGAGCGCTGTTTTTGCTGTTGACGCCTTAAAGGATTCAATACAGCAGGTTTCTTGTTTGGCTCTCCTGTCTTTACATATGCACAGACTTAATGGCTTAAGAACTGGTCAGCCGAGCTTCCTTGTAAAAAGTTATTGGCAGGTTTCCCTTTTCATGGGGAACGTTTATTTGGTGATCATTTGGACAAACATGCAAAAGATTTCCAGACGTCCCTTGTTTAAAACCTCAGGGGCTGCTTCCTCAAATGTCTCATAGTCAAGGTGGTTCCGCCGCCAGCAGGGCGCTAGGGCCAGGGTCAGAAAAAGCCCTGGGTCCAAAATTCTTCTAAACCCAGCACCAAGCCCTCCTTTTGAGGGGACGCCCCCACTCCATCAGGGGGGGGGGATGCTGCACTTTGCGGACATTTGGAGAACAACAATTCAGGACAAGAGGGTCACCTCAATTAAAGGTTTTTAAGATCCAGCGTTCCTTTGGTTCCTCCAAAAATAAACGTATTGCTTCAGGCACTACACCATCTAGTCCATCAAGGAGTGATTGTAGAGGTTCCTGTGTTCGAAAGGGGCACATGGTTTTACTCAAACCTGTTTACAGTTCAGAAACCAAACGGGGACACAAGGCCCATTTCGGACCTAAAATCCCTGAACAAGTATCTATTGATACAGGCCTTTCGGATGGAGTCTGTCCACTCACTAGTAACCTCACTCCAGAGGGGAGACTTTCTAGCCTCCACAGATATAAGAGACGGGTATTTACACGTACCTATCTTTCAGCCTCATCAGAGGTTCCTACGTTTTGCAGTAGTGGAACGTCATTTTCTGTTTGTGACTCTATACGTCGGGCTTGCTACAGCTCCCCGGGTGTTCACAAAGGTCCAGTACTGGGTCTTTTAATGGCTCAAGGGATCCTAGTGCTCGGGTATCTGGACGACCTCCTGTTCAGAGATCACTCATTACAGGCTCTAGAACAGAGCATAATATACACAGTGCAAAATTTGAAAGGCTTAGGCTGGATCATAAATACCAAAAAGTCAGCCTTGAATCCAGCTCAAAATCTAAAGTATTCAGGTCTGATCCTAGACACGGCCCAAGCAAGAGTATTCTTGCCACCTGTAAGGATCTGTGCCTTGAAGGTTCAGGTGCGTCAGATAAGGGGCACCAGACAACCCTCCATTCGGCTCTGTATGAGTTTTCTAGAGAGGATGGTACCCTCCTTCGAGGCAGTGCCCTGTGCCCAGTTCCATTCCAGGCCTTTACAACAAGACATCTTGTTGGCTTGGAACAGAAGCGGAAAAGCCCTGGATTATCCAATGTGCTTATTTCCTAAGTCACGCTTAAGCCTAAACTGGTGGTTGCAGGATCAGAACCTGCGAAAGGGAAAATCCTTTCTCCTGGTAACTTGGAGTATACTGACTTCAGATGCCAGTCTTTTAGGCTGGGGAGCAACCCTAGAAGGGCTCACAGCTCAGGGGAAATGGCCAGGGACAGAACAGATCCTGACCATCAACGTCCTGGAATTATGGGCAGTACGTCTGGCCCTACGGTCCTGGATGGTGGAGCTTCAGGACTGCCCTATCAGGGTTCAGGCGGACAATGCCACTGCAGTGGCCTATATAAACCACCAAGGCAGTACCAGAAGTTGTTCAGCTCTGAAGGAGGTGAACCACATACTAGCCTGGGCGGAGAAACATGTGCCAAATATATCGGTGGCCCATATCCCAGGAGTAGAGAACTGGAAGGCAGATTATCTCAGCCACCAGCAGATCTGCCCAGGGGAATGGTCCTTACACCCAGAGGTGTTCCAGGAAATTTGCCAACATTGGGGATGGCCAGAGGTCGACCCAGTGGCATCCAGGTTCAACAACAAACTACAGCAGTTTGTGTCCCGAACAAGAGATCCTCTGGCAATTGGAGCAGATGCTCTAATAGTTCCACGGAGCTAGTGCTCCCTGGTTTATGCTTTCCCTTCGATCCCTCTCCTTCCACATTTATTGCGCAGGATTCGGAGAGAGGGAGGTTCCAGTCATTCTGGTGGCACCAAACTGGCCCAGAAGGCCCTGGTTCCCGGAGATTGTGAGACTGACAATAGACGGGCCATGGATGCTTCCACATCGTCCCGATCTACTGTCTCAAGGTCCTTTATCCCACCCCAATTTACAGTCTATAAATTTGACGGCATGGCTATTGAGGCCAGGGTGTTAAAGGACTGTGGCATCTCCGGACCAGTAGTGGCTACCCTAGTGAATGCTAGAAAAGTGGTCACTAGGAAGATTTATCATAAGGTCTGGAAGACTTGTATTGCTTGGTGTGAAGCCAGAAAATGGCATCCTCGGAAATACGTGATTGGGAGAATTCTCTCTTTTCTACAGTCAGCTGTGGAAATCAAATTGGCTAAAAGTACAATCAGAGGTCAAGTTTCGGCCCTATCAGTATTCTTCCAAAGGCCTTTAGCCTCCCATTCACTGATCCAAACCTTTATACAGGGGGCAACTCGCTTGCTTCCCCCCATTAGGTCACCTATGTGTCTTTGGGACTTGAATTCGGTGCCATCTGTGTTACAGAAGCAACCATTTTTTCTCTCAGCCTCGTTCGGTGGAAGAGAGATGACTGCATTCTTTGGACGTTGTCTGGGCAGTCAAGGTTTATTTGTCTAGATCTGCGGAGATCCAAGGATCAGACTTTTTTTTTTTTTTTTTGTTTTACCAAAAGGACCCAAGAAGAGGCAGGCAGCTTCCATTGCTAATTGGGTCCATCAATTGATCATTCAGGACTACGGTCTGAAACAAAGCTCCTCCCTTTAGGGTGAGAGCTCATTCTACCAGGGGTGTAAGAACCTCCTGGGCTTTTTGCCATCAGGTATTTGTGTCTCAGATTTGTAAGGCTGCCACCTGCTCTTCAGTGCATACGTTCACAAAATTTTATCAAGTGGATGTTCGAGCAGCCGAGGATTCAGCTTTCGGCCGCAGTGTACTGCGGGCTGCCGTATAAGTTCTGATGGCTATTGTTTGGCAGAGTGTCTCCCTCCCCTCAAGGCTATTGCTCTGGGATATCTCAGCAGGTAATGAATATTAGCCTGACTCTGTGTCCCATGATATATTAAAAAGAAAATAAGATTTTTTTCGTCATACTTACCTGTAAAATCCTTTTCTTTGAGTACATCATGGGACACAGAGACCCCTCCCCTCTTTTTTGAGGATTCAGTTCTTGCTACAAAACTGAAGTGCTTCCTGTGTGGGAGATGGAGTAGAACCCAGCAGGTAATAAATATTAGCCTGATTCTGTGTCCCATGATGTACTCAAACAAAAGGATTTTACAGGTAAGTACGACGAAAAAATCCTATTTTTCACAGACCGCCTACCTCTCATTCTTAGGTAAACGCTTTAATACATGTAGTGCCTCAAATTGTTCTGCCTATTAATCCACCTGTGACTCTGTGGAGCCTCAACCTGGTATGGTTGGCCCTAAAACAAATCTGCCTTTTGAATCTGTCGGAGCTATGCCTTTGTTTTCTCTCACTCACAAGGTGGCCTTTCTACTTGTCATCACCTCTGTGAGATGGGTTTTTGTCCTGCAAAGAGGACAGAGAGCTTTACAGAGACAAAGTTCTCCTGATACCTAGGGCCTCCCTTCTCCAAAAGGTGGTGTCTTTTATCCCTCTATCCTGCTACAGTACATCCCAAGGAGATTTCCATTCACTGCTTGGATGTGGTAAGGCTGTTTGAGTTTGTCTCTCACGTCTCCTTTTAAAATGACTGACTGCCTCTTTGTCAGGACCCCTGTAGGGGTCAGCATGCTTCTCTCTTTACCTTTTCTATGTGGCTTAGGCAGCTTATAATACAAGCCTATCTGCTTAAAGATAAGGTTTCACTTTTACATGTTAAGGTACACTCCACTAAATCATTAAGCCCCTCTTGAGCCTTTCTGCATCACAAAATTTCCTAGACTTGCAAGGCTGCCACACAGTTTTCTGTTCCCAAACTATCTACGTTTTACCAGGTGCATGTTCAGGCCACAGCTAATGCAAGCTTTGATCATAAGGTCCTCCAAGCAAGGTCTATGAGCTGTATGCATCCCTAGTTTTTACCTGGTGGCTTTGTGAGCGTTTAATTTGCGATGTTGTCAGCCCTCAGTTGGACTGTTTTTGAACGTATCATGCGTCTCAGCATTCCTTATGACCATGTGAGACAGAAACGTACACTGGTAGATCTATGAGAACATGTATACAGCAGATCAGGCAGAAGCCTTAAAAATAAGGGAAACCATTGAATAATGACGAAAAGCCCAAGAGGCACTCACAGACCTAGTGCTGTGAGCTTTACCAAGAAAAGGGGAAACCCAATCTTTGAACCATAGGCTTGAACAATGGTCTGTCTGAGCCACCTAGTGATAGTGAAACATGAATTTGGGGCACACTTCTGGTGTCCGTCTGGTATGAGTAAAGAGGAATCAGTTTTTTTGATGGAAGCAGTTGTTCCCCGCATCCAATTTGCAAAAGCAGGAGATTTTGACCGGCTCTATGAGGAGCCGGTTCACACCTCTCCGCTGCGGCTCCTGTGTGGATTTGCACAGGAGCCCTGTTCGTCTTTTGATCAGTTTCAGGTCCGAATTCAGCCTAAAATTCAGGCTGAAATCGGACCTGAAACGGTGAATGGGGACGCACTGGACCCCTGCTGTGATCCGCATGCAAAGATAGTCTGAACCCAGTCTAAAGAAGGAAGTCCTGGGCCTCAACACCGCCTTGTTCCTATGCAAGGTCAAAAAGCATTGTCTGCACGATAAGGCTACCGATTCAGATACTGGCCTCACAGAGGTAATGGCCACAAGGAAAACAATCTTGTGAGTGAGAGAAGAAAAAGAAATGTCTCTAGGTTAACATGGTGGCTTCTGAAGTGCAGAGAGAACAAAATTCTGATCCCAAGGAAGCATAGGGTAGCAGACAGGAAACCACATAGGAGAACAGCCCAACCCAACACCAAGGTCTTAACCAAAGAGCAGAGACTTGACCTTAGATGCTGAGAGACAGCAGCTAGTTCTGATCCAACTGCAGGAAAAAAAGAATTCATCCCAGGAAGAAATTCCTGTGTTAAAAGCCCCTAGACAATACACTAAGCAAAGTAAGCTTTCCACATCCAGTAATAAACTTTGCAGGAAGTGGACTTTCTAGTATTGAGAATCGTAAACTTGTTCCTTAGAACATGGGCTTAAACAGTGATGCAGTTAAAGCCAGCAACCAAGAAGCAAGGTGGTAAACCTGCCCTTGGGTCAGTATATATAGAAGGTCTGGCCAAAGAAGCCTCTGCTAAATGTCTTACCAGATTGGAGTACCACATTAGCAAACAAGAAACAACGACTCCTGCGCACAGGTAGATCACCATTTAAAAGATACGTCAACACAGACCTTGCTGCCCTCAAGGATGGGGGATCCTAGTGAAAACCGAAATAAAAGAAAAACAGGGGCGCACCAGCCTTGTGCATTAACTTTTAAAACATTTATTAAATAAAAATGGTAAAAAGAAACAACTCACAAACAATAGGTGATGGAGGCACAACATAAAGTGTACCGACAGCCAGCATGCGACTTAGGATGAGCGATACCTTCCAAAAATCGTGGAGGGACGCACAGACATCACAATCAGCTGACGCGTTTTGAAGGGAGCGTCCCTTCTTCGTCAGAGCTATGCCTAGCA
The DNA here is from genome assembly GCA_037952925.1 of Lithobates clamitans. Classification (NCBI taxonomy): domain Eukaryota; kingdom Metazoa; phylum Chordata; class Amphibia; order Anura; family Ranidae; genus Lithobates; species Lithobates clamitans. Next base: position 3,473,190 of record JBBGZY010000601.1, on the reverse strand, counting down.
TATGCCTTGGCATAGCTCTGACGAAGAAGGGACGTTCCCTTCGAAACGCGTTAGCTGATTGTGATGTCTGTGCGTCCCTCCACGATTTTTGGAAGGTATCGCTCATCCTAAGTCACATGCTGGCTGTCGGTACACTTTATGTTTTGCCTCCTCCACCTATTGCTTGTGAGTTGTTTCTTTTTACCATTTTTATTTAATAAATGTTTTAAAAGTTAATGCACAAGGCTGGTGCGCCCCTGTTTTTCTTTTATTTTGGAGTACCACGTTTCATGGGCCAATTCAGGGTAATGAGAATCAATAGAAAGCCCTCCATCTTGATCTTGTGGAGCAGGTGCGAAAGATTTTAAGGGAAGGAAAGGCATAGATCAGGGTGTATGATCACCAAAACATCCATTGCTGCCATTTCCAGTGGATCCCTGCAGCTGGATACAACCTTGTCCAGCTTGTTGATGAACCTGGAAGTCACCCCCACCTGTGACACAGGTCTTTGAATACATTTTATGTGTAGAGACCACTCTTCAGGATCCAGACACTACCGACTGGCAAAATCTGCAAATTTTCTACACATGGAATGTACACAGCTCACAAAGCTTAAATGTGCAGTTCTACCCAGGACAGGATGGGCTCTGCAACTCTTGCTGCAATGAAACCTCTAATTCCTCCCTGCTACTGCCCAAAGCTCCAAGATTTTGATCAGGAGACCAGATTCCTCTGATGACCAAGTCCCTTGCATCAACAAGGTGCCCAGGTCTCCTCAACAGGCTGGTGTCTATTGTGAAAATCATTCAAAAGATGGGAATAATAGAGCTCTGACTCCAGAGCCACACCCTTGGTGTCAATCTATTTAGCCTGTCCAGAGACAGAAACTATTTGTGCTATATTCACAGAATACTGCATTGCTGATGTCTGGAGTGAACTTGGACAAAGAGAGTCAGATGGCTGGACAGTCAGTGATATATTGTCTGACAGAACTCTCGCTGACTGTCCTCTTAACAGGAGGTCATCCCATATGGAAGTATCCCATAGTGAGGTCGCCACAATAGCACAACAGAGCCATCACTTTACTAAATTCCTGAGGTGCAGAGGATAGGCCGAATGGCAGGGGCATAAACTAGTTGAGTGGCCCTACCACAAACTGAAGTGGGCGATGGTCCCCTGGAAAATGAGCACATGTACAGTGGGGCAAAAAAGTATTTAGTCAGCCACCAATTGTGCAAGTTCTCCCACTTAAAAAGATGAGAGAGACCTGTAATTGTCATCATAGGTATACCTCAACTATGAGAGACAAAATGTGGAAACAAATCCAGACAATCACATTGTCTGATTTTTGAAAGAATTTATTTGCAAATTATGGTGGAAAATAAGTATTTGGTCACCTACAAACAAGCAAGATTTCTGACACAGACATGCATCTTCTTCTTTAACCACTTGACCACTGGGCACTTAAACTCCCTTAATAACCAGACCAATTTTCAGCTTTTGGTGCTCTCACATTTTGAATGACAATTACTCAGTCATGCAACACTGTATCTATATAATTTTTGTCCTTTTTTTCACACAAATAGAGCTTTCTTTTGGTGGTATTTAATCACCGCTGGGTGATTTTGCAAATTAGTAATTTTTCTTCATATATTTTAGCCAAAATTTATACCGCTACATATCTTTGGTAAAAATAACCCAAATCGGTGGATATTATTTGGTCTTTGTGAAGGTTATAGAGTCCAAAAGCTATGGTGCCAATCTCTGAAAATTGATCACACCTGAAGTACTGACGGCCTATCTCATTTCTTGAGACCCTAACATGCCAGAAAAGCACAAATACCCCCCAAATGACCCCATTTTGGAAAGAAGACATTCCAAGGTATTTAGAAAGGTGCATGGTGAGTTTTTTGAAGTTGTCATTTTTTCCCACAATTCTTTGCAATATCAAGTTTTCTTTTTTTTTTCTTTTTTTTTTTTCACAAAATTGTCATATTAGAAGGTTATTTCTCACACACAGCATATGCATACCACAAATTACACCCCAAAACACATTCTGCTATTACTCCCGAGTATACCACATGTGTGAGACTTTTACACAGCGTGGCCACATACAGAGGCCCAACATGCATAGAGCACCTTCAGGCGTTCTGGAGCACCCAGGCCAATTCTGACATTTCTCTCCTACATGTAAAAATCATCATTTATTTGCTAGAAAATTACATAGAACCCCAAAACATTATATATGTTTTTTTAGCAAAGACCCTAGAGAATACAATAGCGGTTGTTGCAACTTTTTATTTCGCACGATATTTGCGCAGCAATTTTTCGAACGCGTTTTTTTGTGGAAAAAAAAAACAGTTTTGTGCTTTAAAAAAAAACAAAACAGTTAGGTTAGCCCAATGTTTTTGCATAATATGAAAGATGAAGTTACGCCGAGTAAATAGATACCTAACATGTCACCTTTTAAAATTGCACACGCTTGTGGAATGGCGCCAAACTTCGCTACTTAAAAATCCCCATAGGCAACGCTTTAACATTTTTTACTGGTTACAAATTTTGAGTTACAGAGGAGGTCTAGGGCAATACCTCACATGTGTGGTTTGAACACCGTTTTCATATGTGGGCCGGACTTACGTATGCGTTCGCTTCTGCATGCGAGCACACGGACAGGGGCGCTTTAAAAAATTTTTATTTTTTTTTATTGTTCATTTTACTTTATTTATTTTAGTTTGACACTTTTTTCCAAAAAAAAAAATGTTTTGATCACTTTTATTCCTATTACAAGGAATGTAAACATCCCTTGTAATAGGAATATAGCATGACAGGTCCTCTTTACAGTGAGATATGGGGTCAATAAGACCCCACATCTCACCTCTTGGCTTTGTCTGAAATAAAGAAAAAAAAAACCATCCTAGCTTCGATCGTAGCGGTAAGTCGGTAGAAGCACCGGAGGGCGGCGGGAGGGGGGGACGTCCCCTCTCGCCTCCCGTAAGAACGATCAAGCAGTGTAACAGCCGCTATGATCATTCTTATGGTGTAGGGAATCGCCGGCTGAAAAAGCTGATATCTGAATGATGCCTGTAGCTGCAGGCATCATTCAGATATCCCCGCACAAAGTCAAGGACGTCGTATGACAGCAGGCGGGAAGTGGTTAAAACGCTTTTTTTTTTTTTGTAACACAAAGTTGTCCATTTATATAATATTTCTAACACATAGCATGTACATACCAAAAATGACACCCCAAAATAGATTCTCCTTCTCCTGAGTACGGCGATACCACATGTGTGAGACTTACACAGCCTGGCCACATACAGAGGCAGAGTATAGCTGAGCATGGCAGGGTATGGCTGGGTATAGCAGAGTATCACCGAGTATTGCAGAGTATGGCTGGGTATTGCGGGGTATGGCAGAGTATTACAGATTTTTGCGGGGTATGGCAGAGTATGGCTGGGTATGGCAGAGTATCACGGAGTATTGCAGAGTATGGCTGGGTATTGCGGGGTATTGCAGGGTATGGCAGAGTATTGCAGGGTATGGCAGAGTATTGCGGGGTATTGCAGGGTATGGCAGGGTATGGCAGAGTATTGCAGGGTATGGCAGAGTATTGCGGGGTATGGCAGAGTATTGCGGGGTATGGCAGAGTATTGCGGGGTATGGCAGAGTATTGCGGGGTATGGCAGAGTATTGCGGGGTATGGCAGAGTATTGCGGGGTATGGCAGAGTATTGCGGGGTATGGCAGAGTATTGCGGGGTATGGCAGAGCATTGCGGGGTATGGCAGAGCATTGCGGGGTATGGCAGAGCATTGCGGGGTATTGCAGAGCATTGCGGGGTATTGCAGAGCATTGCGGGACATTGCAGAGTATTGTGGGGCATTGCAGAGTATTGCACAGCATTGCAGGGCATTGCAGAGTAGTGAGGAATGGCTGAGCATGGATGGATGGATGGCTGGATGTCACTGTGCAGCGCTGTGGGCACTACAGATGCAGCCCACAGCGCTGCTACCATCTATCCATCCCCCTCTCTGCTCACAGTGTACCGATCGGTACACTGGAGGGGAGGAGAGGAACCGGTTTGTTTACATGTGATCGCTCCGTCATTTGACGGAGCGATCACATGGTAAACGGCCGCAATTAGCGGCCATTTACCAAGATCCGTGATGCGCCAGGTCCTCTGCACCCGGCAGTCACGGATGCTCTCGAGTGCGCGCCCGAGAGCGGAATTCTGGGAGGACTTCCTTGGACGCCCTCCCAGAGTTAAGCAACCGCCCTGTAGCCTTCATTTGGCTATGGGCCGGTTGTTAAGTGGTTAATAGGCTCCTCTGTCCTCCACTCATTACCTGTATTAATGGCACCTGTTTGAACGTGTTATCAGTATAAAAGACATCTGTCCACAACTTCAAACAGTCACACTCCAAACTCCACTATGGTGAAGACCAAAGAGCTGTCGAAGGACACCAGAAACAAAATTGTAGACCTGCACCAGGCTGGGAAGGCTGGCTCTGCAAAAAGCAAGCAGCTTGGTGTGAATAAATCAACTGTGGGAGCAATGATTAGAAAATGGAAGACATACAAGACCACTGATAATCTCCCTTGATCTGGGGCTCCACGCAAGATCTCACCCCGTGGGGTCAAAATGATCACAAGAACGGTGAGTAAAAATCCCAGAACCATGCAGGGGGACCTAGTGAATGACCTGCAGAGAGCTGGGACCAACGTAACAAAGGCTACCATCAGTAACACACTACGCCGCCAGGGACTCAGATCCTGCAGTGCCAGACGTGTCCCCCTGCTTAAGCCAGTACATGTCCGGGCCCATCTGAGGTTTGCTAGAGAGCATTTGGATGATCCAGAAGAGGATTGGGGGAATATCATATGCTCAGATGAATCCAAAGTAGAACTGTTTGGTAGAAACACAACTTGTCATTTTTGGAGGAGAGAGAATGCTGAGTTGCAACCAAAGAACACCATACCTACTGTGAAGCATGGGGGGTGGCAACATCATGCTTTGGGGCTGTTTCTCTGCAAAGGGAACAGGACGACTGATCAGTGTACATGAAAGAATGAATGGGGCCATGTATCGTGAGATTTTGAGTGCAAACTTCCTCCCATCAGCAAGATGAAACGTGGCTGGGTCTCTCAGCATGACAATGATCCCAAACACACCGCCCAATGAAGGAGTGGCTTCGTAAGAAGCATTTCAAGGTCCTGGAGTGGCCTAGCCAGTATCCAGATCTCAAACTCATAGAAAACCTTTGGAGGGAGTTGAAAGTCCGTGTTGCCCAGCGACAGCCCCAAAACATCACTGCTCTAGAGGAGATCTGCATGGAGGAATGGGCCAACATACCAGCAACAGTGTGTGACAACCTTGTGAAGACTTACAGACAGCGTTTGACCTCTGTCATTGCCAACAAAGGATATATAACAAAGTATTGAGATGAACTTTTGATATTGACCAAATACTTATTTTCCACCATAATTTGCAAATAAATTCTTTCAAAAATCAGACAATGTGATTGTCTGGATTTGTTTCCACATTTTGTCTCTCATAGTTGAGGTATACTTATGATGACAATTACAGGCCTCTCTCATCTTTTTAAGTGGGAGCACAATTGGTGGCTGACTAAATACTTTTTTGCCCCACTGTAAGTAAGCTTCTTTGATATCCACAGAAGCCAGAAAGTCTTCCTAATGAAGGGAAGCAATAACTGGTCCGATGGATTTCATTTGGAATTTTAGGGACTGAATGTAAAGGTTTTGTGCCTTGAGGTCCAAGATGGGGCAAATGCCCTCTGTGGATTTTGAAACAGTGAACAGATTAACACTCTTAAATGGTTCTGTCACAGGGCCCAGGGCAATACCACCCTGATCTAGAAGACACAAGACAGTCGTATGGAGATCTACTAGTCTATGTGGATGCACAGGAAGAATAAAAATGAGGAGAGGGCAGGGAATGAAACTTCAGCCCTGGGACACCACCTGCTGCACCCAGGTATCTGGAATGCAAGCTGTCCAAGCTTCTGCAAAGGTCAACAATTGTCCACAGACACTAGAACGGCTTATGTGAGAATTTTGCAGACTTTGGAATTTGCAGATGGATGGGGAGCCAAGTTGCTTGAGGGGCCTTGGCACTAAATTTAAGGGAGTAGAGAAGAAAAAGAGACAGAGAGGCAAACAGATGACTTCACAGTAAGCTCCTTAGACATTTTAAGCTGATGATGAGGAGTGTGCCTGCCACCAGTAGCATCTTTGAAATCAAGAGCCAGTTTGAAGATGAGCTGTCCCTTGTAGGCCATGAGGATCAAATGTTTCTTACAAGACAGCTCCACAGTTCAGCACTATAGCCAAAGTGCCCTACTCATGAGCACTGACAGGAGTCACATGCTAGAAATAAAACACTGGGGATGAGCAGTGCCCTGGCCACCAGTAGCATCCTTATTGATATCAAGAAACCGTTTGAAGAGGCGCTATCCTTCAATGTCCTGTGTGTAAGGGGCAATAGTGGGTAATCACCACGCTACTAAATATAAGTAGTGAAATAAATGAAAGGCTTGCAGCTGAGCACTGTTGTGTGTTCCCACACCTAAATGAAGAATGTGACAAAAAATGCAGTGCTGCCTTCACTAAAGAGTGTTAACAATGGTGGAGGGACCCCCTCAATGTATGAGAAAGGGGACAATCTATAAAATTATATGCATAAGGTGAACATGAATGCGCTTTCCTCTTACAGTTATGGCAAGGTTTTCTCCAAAACCTTGCAGAACTGCTCTGCATTATGCATGGTAATGAGGGACTCGCCCTCTCTTTAATTTGGCTCAAAAAGGGTTAAAAACAAGTCATCGTTATGCATTGCCATTAAAAAGTTGTTAATGAAGGCAGTGCTGTATTTTTTAGTCTCATCTGACAAAAGTTTTACCTATTCCCTATACTCTATTCAAAACCAAAGAAAAAATTCAGACCCAAGATATACTTTAATGAAGGGGCAGGGTGTGGAGGGACTTATATAGGATATTCCCATTCCTAGAGAAGATAGTAAGGATGTGAGAGGTACGCCCTCGTTTCATAAAATCACTTGACATGCTACCTTCTTATAATAAAAGCCTTCTATTGTACAACATATATTTTCAACACTTTTCTTAGGCAATTGATGCTCATTTTCAATCGCTTTGATTTTTTTTTTTTTTATTATTGGGTGTCTTTGGGGCAGCAAAAGTTTCCATTGTGTTACTAACCTCTTGCTAACCGCATATAAATGTGATGGCAGGAAAGTAGGCCTGAGGTGGTGTGCTGAGAGCGCAGTCCATGTACAGTCACTGACAGCACATCATGTGACCACTGTGAGAGCCAATAACCTCAATCACATGATAGAACAGCCACCTCTTGGTATCAAAAAAGACCAAGCCTTTTCTGGAACTTTTTGTTTACTAATTTATATTAGTATTGTTTGCTAAAGAAATTACTTAGAACCCCAAACATTATATATTATTTTTAGCAGAGACCCTATAGAATGAAATGGCGAACATTGCAATGTTTTAATGTTACACAGTATTTGCACAGCTGTCTTTCAAACGCATTTTTTGGGGGAAAAAAGTACACTTTAATGAATATAAATTAAAAAAAAACAATAATTACCCCAATGTTTTTGTATAATGTGAAAGATGATGTTACGTTGAGTAAATAGATACTGAACGTGTCATGCTTTAAAATTGTGCGCGCTCGTGGAATGGCGAAAAACGCTTTAAAAATGTTTAGAGTTACAGCGGAGGTCTAGAACTAGAATTCTTGCTCTCACTCTAATGATCACGGCAATACCTCACCTGTGTGGTTTGACCACGCTTCTATATGTGGGCCTGACTTATGTATGCGTTCGCTTCTGCGTGAAAGCACAGAGGGATGGGGCAGATTTACATTTTTATTTTTTCTTATTTATTTTAAATTTTATTTTTACACTGTCCCTTTTTTTTTTTTAATCACTTTTATTCCTATAACAAGAAATGTAAACATCCCTTGCAATAGAAATAAGGATGAGAGATCCTCTTTATTGGGAGATCTGGAGTCAAAAAGACCCCAGATCTCTCATTTACCTTTAAAAAAAAAAAAAAGTATTGGTTTTGGCCAAAGAACCGGAAGCAACGTCAGCCATCGCTCCGGTCCTCCAAGGGCATAGAGACGAGTGGCGGCCATCTTGGCCACACTGGACTTCCTGCCCAGCAAACGGCCACATCGGATCGCTTCTGGGATTTACTGATGGGTTCGGTAAGTCTGGGATGGACAAGGAAGTGGCAGGAGGGGACACCCCTCCCACTGCTTCTAAAAGTCACCGAATCCACCTGTGGGACCACTTTTATTCAGGCATAGTAAAAAATTATATCGGTGTTATTACATCGGTGCCAGCTGGGCACTATGGGCCGATCGGCAAGTGGTTAAACAATATTTATGTATACAACCTACTGCACATGTGCTTACCTCCTGGAGCTCCACCCATAGTGTTCGTGGATTGGCTGCTGAGCCATAGTGCAGCTCCACCCCTGGTAGTGTGTTGCTATCCAGAGGACGCAGAGTACGCATGCTCTGTACGTCTTGTAAGCTGATAGTGATATGCGGTTTCTGTACGTAGAAGAAATTTACCGGTTACTACATATGATTAGTTAGACATCAGAGAATTCTACATAGAATACAGCATTACAGAAACAATCTTTAGTGAAGCGAGAACATAAACAGTAGTCTGTGTTAAAGACAATATTGTCTGCAAGAGAGATACAACGGTGCTGTCTTCTCCTGTATTCATTCCAGGTTCGATATGGCACCAAGTATTATCTAACCCAGTGTTTCTCAACTCCAGTCTTCAAGGCGCCCCAACGGGTCATGTTTTCAGGCTCACCATTATTTTGCACAGGTGATTTGATCAGTTTCACTGCCTTAGTAAATACCACAGCTGTTTCATTTGAGGGCAATCCAGAAAACATGACCTGTTGGGGCACCTTGAGGACTGGAGTTGAGAAACACTGATCTAACCAGTATAAAAAGGGTGTTCTGCTTTCCAGGTTCTTGAGGTAACAGAATATTATCAGAACACACAGATCTATAGTATGTGTTGTCAGAACATTCCCTAGCAGTGCTCATCCAGCTACAACTTCTATAGTAAAACTTATCGAACAACAGCAGCAGTCATTTTTCTGCCTCTTATATGATATGTACATGTTTTTGAACTGGGTGAAGAAAAGGGTAGTCGGGAACAAAGACAGAAATAGCTAAAAACTTGTTTTGTCCTTTCTATCAAGATAATGCATCTAAACTTTTCTATACATTCAAATCTGAAGTCCAGATCCAGCCAACTTTTGTAAGAGAACAGGGAAGAGCAAATACCACTGTCATTACAGTTTGCAACCGGTTGGGAAGATCTTACTTCTCACTCTGCCCCAAATAGGGCTTGTTCTCACATACAGCAGCCTTTTGCCACCATTCTGAAAGGTGATCAGTGGTGGATCACTTTTCAAAGGGCAGTTGACAGGCAATATTTGGCTCCCTCACTGCCCCTTTTTTTTTTTAAAGGTAACTTTTATTGTACAGTATATAAAACATACACATAGAAAACAGAGACAAAAAGAGAATTGAACAGTTATATCTCAAGTATCATCATACAATGAAAACCAGATGTCCACTTCATACACCGATAATATATAATGGAAGGGCAGGTATACAACACTAGTTCACCAAAATACGTAAGGCTGGGTTCACACTATTGCCGTATGTGGCTCACAGCAGGGGTGGGTGCGTCCCCGTTCACCATTTCAGGTCCGATTTCAGCCTGAATTTTTGGGCTGAATTCAGATCTGAAACAGACCAAAAGATGCACAGGACTCCTGTGCAAATTTGCACCAGAGCCGCAGCCGGGATATGTGAACCGGCTCCATAGAGAGCGGGTCACAATCTCCTACCATGCAAATTGGATGCAGAGAAACCCACATCCAATTCGCATAGGTGTGAACCCAGCCTAAAATATAAATAAACAAAAAACAATCCATATAAGCAGCAGAATAAACCCAACTGGACCCTAGGTCCAGTCAGCACCTTAAATATCACCTGAAGTATTTGGTGGTATAGTACAAGTTGAGGTCACCCAAGGGTCCCAAATTTTATCATATTTTTGGGGGCAACCCCTAGCTTCGTAGGTCAGTTTGTATAATGTGATTACTAAGGTTCAGCTCACTGCCCTTTTTAACCCTCAAAAGGCACCACCACAGGGCAGTTGCACTGTGGTTCCATTAACTCAGTGTTTCTCAAACTGTGTGGAGAAATGAGACAGATTACTGTTTCAGGTGAGTATAATGATCCACCAAAAAGAAAGAGTTGGGTGCTAGCTCCGGCTCACAACTGTGAACATGTAGACCAAGTGAGAAAAATTAGCTGCACGCCAACATCCGTCCACCAGGTTTATTGAAAGACTGCCACCAGGACTAAAACAATGGACCAAGGGGTGACAACGTTTCACGCTTACATTGTGCTTCTTCAAAAGGATGTGTGAAACGTCGTCACCCCTTGGTGCCTTATTTTAGTCCTGATGGCAGTCTTTCAATAAACCTGTTGGACGGATGTTGGTGTGCAGCTAATTTTTCTTACTTGTTTCTCAAACTGTGTGCCGGGGCACATTTGCCGGTGTGCTGCAGGGAGCCTGAGAGCCATAACTGTAACAGTCGGGCCAGGGGCACGGCCGCAGCGGCCAGCCGATGTTGCATTCTGGGGGTAGTAGTCTGCGCTCAAGCGCAGAGGAAACTTCAACCCCCGGAGACGGGAGTCTTGGAGGTAAGGTGTGAATGGGAGTCTGGACACGTGACTGGCTGGGGCTGGGCGCTGGCAGCAACTTTACCCCAGGACCAGGAGCATCATCCCCCTAGGAGGTCATGGTGTGTAAGGACCTGCTGAGCTGAGCTGCCAAGTGAGAGACCCTGACACCCCCAGCTGACCCCCACATCCCATCTCCCTCCTCATAAACCCCATTTGCCCTGCCCCCATGATCAGGCTGTATTTATGGACACTGGTGAGGATGTACTTATGCACACTGGTGAGGATGCATTGATGGACACTAGTGAGGCTGTATTTATGGAGACTGGTGAGGATGCATTCATGCACACAGGTGAGGCTGCTTTGATGGACAGTGGTGAGGTTGCATTGATGGACAGTGGTGAAGCTGCATTGATGGACACTGGTGAGGCTGCATTGATGGATACTGGTGAGGATGCATTTATGCACACAGGGGAGGCTGCTTTGATGGACAGTGGTGAGGCTGCATTGATGGACACTGCTGTGGCTGCATTGATGAACACTGCTTTGGCTGCATTGATGGACACTGCTGTGGCTGCATTGATGGACACTGCTGTGGCTGCATTGATGGACACTGCTGTGGCTGCATTGATGGACACTGCTGTGGCTGCATTGATGGACACTGCTGTGGCTGCATTGATGGACACTGCTGAGGCTGCATTGATGGAAACTGCTGAGGCTGCATTGATGGAAACTGCTGAGCCTGCATTGATGGACACTGCTGAGGCTGCATTGATGGACACTGCTGAGGCTGCATTGATGGACACTGCTGAGGCTGCATTGATGGACACTGCTGAGGCTGCATTGATGGACACTGCTGAGGCTGCATTGATGGACACTGCTGTGGCTGCATTGATGGGCACTGCTGTGGCTGCATTGATGGACACTGCTGTGGCTGCATTGATGGACACTGCTGAGGCTGCATTGATGGAAACTGCTGAGCCTGCATTGATGGGCACTGGTGAGGCTGCATTGCAAATCCTTCCATGCCGTTTCTTTTTCGCAATTTTTTTTCACATTCAGCGGTCAGCTGAATGACTCATCGGTTGTTAAGGATGCGGCGGCCCGCTTCCCGGTGTCTTGCCAAGAAAGTTCCCCCGGCGGATAAGGACCACCCTGTACTGCGCATGCGCTGCGCTTGCGCAGTACAAACTGCTACGGTGATGCCGAAAATTGACGAACATAAACAGCTGTGAGTGAACTCTACACCGCGCATGCGCAATTAACATGACATTCTACCAAACTATGCCGCACGCTCCCGATACTCGTGCTATTCTGCAAGGGGCGGCTCTATTATTGCCGTTATATCTGTAGGCATCCTCCTCTTACACGATATAACAGTAATAATAGACCTGCCCCTTGCAGAGAGCAACGAGCTTTGGGAGCATGGGCATCGTCTGGTACAATGTCATGTTAATTCCGCATGCGCGATGTACAGCTCACTCACAGCTCTTTATGTTCGGCAATTTTCGCCAGCTCTGTAGTCCTTCGTACTGCGCAAGCGCTGCGCAGTACAGGGGGGTCCTTATCCGCTGGCTGGATCTTTCTAGGCAGAACACTGGCCCCTTCCTTAGCAACCAGCAATGTACATTGTATTTACAGTGTGTTTAAAGAGAAAAAGAAAAAACGAGGGATTCAAAACACACTGCAAAACTTGCCTGGAAGACGCATCAAGCACAGCCGCATATATATGAACCTAGCCTTAAAGAAAAAATCATGATGTCATGAACTTGGGAATTTAAACGGTGTATATCAAAGAATTGGCCTTCAATGAAAACATGTCAAAGTGATTAACAGGTCCTTTAATTCAATAGGTGTCCCCACCCCACAAGGAAGCTTGCAGTAGGTGGGCCAGATCTGACTTTTGCAGGGAAAGTCACAATTTGTATATTGCCCTGGATAGAAGACTGCATAATCTTAAAAGGCAATATATTAATATTTACCTGACTTGAAGTGGTATTAAACCCAAAAATGTCATTTATTGCAGCTTACATTAGTTTTCTCCCTCTGTTTTCACCTGATGATCTGGCCAATAACACACCTCCTGTATTAGAGTGCCTACACTCTGGATGAAGGAGCACAGGGGCGCCTTTGGACAGCAGCATTGTTAAATTGTTAATCTGGCAGGGAGGGGAGTGTTAGCTGGAGTATGGCTTCAATGTGTTGGTATATTTAAATCTGCTAGTACATCTAACACTATAAGCAGTTAGCAAACAGCTTTTTTTTTCTCATTTTTCAGGTAAAGGTTTTATATACATAAATAAAAGCTGATCATTGTAAGAACTCCTGCTAGGGTTAAATGGTTTGTATCATGCCTGTAACTAATACATTCTTCCGGAAAGCTTGTTCTTTCGAAAAATAGCAGACTTACAGGCTGGTTCACCAGGTGAAAATTAGAAGAAAGAGAGCCTAATGCCGCATACACGATCAGGATTTTGGTCGGAAAAAGATATGATGGCTTTTCCGACGGGATTCCGCTCAAGCTTGTCTTGCATACACACGGTTACACAAAAGTTCTCTGAACTTTCGACCGTCAAGAACGCGGTGATGTACAACACTATGACGAGCCGAGAAAATTAAGTTCAATGCTTCCGAGCATGCGTCGAATTGTTTCTGAGCATGCGTGATTTTTTTGCGCATCTGAATTGCATACAGACGATCGCTTTTTCGTATAGGGTCTTTTTCCGACTGAAAAATAGAGAACCTGCTCTCAATCTAAGAATTGGTAAGCTGTAATATAATAAATGTTTACTTTTGGGTTTAATACTGTTTTAAAGTCTATCAATGGCCCAAACTTTTTAAAGTATTGGATAGAGTAGGAAGGATTAGCACCTGTGCCAGATTTTTATTGCTGTCCTTTATGGGGAGATTCATACTCTTTATTTTCTGGCTTGCCGTAGCTACCGGCACTGAAAGTGATGGCAAATCCAAAAGTTTACCCAGAAGCATCAAGTGAAGAGACCTCTTCTAATAGGGAGCCCTGTTCTGGTGACAACTAAGAGATGTTCCTTCACTTTCAGACAAATCTCCTCTCACCTTCTGTTGTGTCCTTCCTGGACAGGAAATGAAGGGAAATCACCCTGACTGGACAGACAGCAAAAGCCACCCTTATAGGTTTTGGCTTTAGATCATTTTATTCTGTTTTTATTTAAATGATTTAAAATAAAGAAAATATGAACAAAACCAATAAACACTTCAAGCATAGTTTTAGGTGCCATATACTGTACATTTATGACACTTGAGGAGTCAAAGCCTCTAGTGTGGAAATATCGCTATAAATCTGTAAGCAGGGACCATTGGACACTTACCTGACTGTTATTTTGGAGAATAATAAGTTGATGGTCATTCACTGCTACAAAGCATGGGGAGATCATATCAGGCTCACTGATCCTTTGAATGCTAAATATAGTGTAGTCAAACAGTGGCAGAGCAGACACAGTTTCTAAAGAACAAAGCAGAATGGTACATTAGAGAGCTGAAATACATGCTGACACTTTTATAATACTGTTACGTAAAGGGTTTTTGTAGAAATTCACATATTTCTATCTGTACCCTTAAGGCTCTAATGAGCCTTCAATTTAAATCAGCAACATATGTTTCTGATGCCTCAAAACAATGGGTGTCTAACAGTTGCTTTTCTTTAGAAAGCAGCTACATCCTGAGTACAAACATCAGTCCCCTGCCAGCATGCTGCAGAGCAGGACATGTTCTCTCTGTGTGTAAGCAGTGGTCTCTCTGCAGAGGTCAAACATACCCCCTGCTGCATCAGAGCTGGAGCTCTCCAATTACCAGGGAGCCTGAGCTGATTGGAGGCATCCACCTCAGACTCAGCAGGGGGTGTGTAAGATCTTTACAGAGAAAACACTGCTTCCATGCAGAAAGCAAAGGCATTTCTCTGCAGCATGCTGGCAAGAGGCTTTTTTTTACATCAGTTTATATTAAAAGGATAAGTTCACCTTTTAAAAAAATAAAATAAATGCACATCTTTTTGCAGGTAAAAAAATGTGCATTTATTTTTTATTGTGAGCCTGGGAAGCATTGCACCCACGATGCAGGGCTCTTGCAGACTCTGTGTGTAAGCTGTTTGGCCGTACATCGGGGTGGTGCGGGGGCCGGTGGATTTTTAACATAAATATGGGTGTAACATGTTGCAAAGGGTGAACTTGTTTTTCTATATATAGCGTACCCCCATAGGATCCGCTGGCGTATATGCTCCTATTTTCCTTTAGAGCTCAAGCCAGATTTCCTGCTCTGCTCCACTGGCTCCAAAAGATCAGTCTACCCTGGGACCTTCAAACTACGGCCCTTCAGCTGTTGCCAAACTACACGTGCCATGAGGTATTGTAAAATGCTGACATTTACAGACCTGACTAAGCATGATGGGAATTGTAGTTTCTGAACCACTGGAGGGCCGTCAATGCAATGCATTGGATAGGGAGAGGGAGCATGGGATACCCCGATGAACTGCAAAACTGAAAAACTAGAGGACTCCATTTCTAGCTATGCTGTTGGTGACCTGTACTCCTTCCACAGTTAAAAGCTACACACAGTCACTTGCCCTCAGCACTGGGGGTCATCTACTCACTCCTGCCAATATCCACCAGGCTCTTCCTTGTGAGGGAGAGACTCACACCACCATAGGACAGCTGGACTCTTTCCCATCAACTTCCTTCTGGCTCTCTCACCAGTGAACTTCTCCAGACCCAACTTGATCCCCAGATGCAGAATTGCAAATCGGCCCCCTAAGCCTAGCTGGGACCTCAATGTTTTCTTCAAGACTTCCTCTAGACTCCTGCACCAGGGGACAGAGCCTCCTCGCAGGGGTCTTCTGCAGGACTGCAGCTATGACTCTGCATAGTAACCACGGGGAGATTGGCTAAACTCATTACCACGTAGACTGCAGCTCCTGAGGACTCTGCTTTTTAACTGGGGACACTTTCTATCCAGGGATAACCTCATGAAGGCTGGGACTGTCCCTGGAAACATCTGGTTATTTTATACTAGATGTCCCTAGTTTATATGAACAATCACACACCAACGGATTTAGCAGAACATCATAAAACCAATAAGTCAGCACATAAGAAGAATACAATAAACTAATGACAAGAAAAATCTATCCTTACCTAAAAAGCGGAGCTTGGCCTGCTGGACAGTCAAGTTATGCAATGACCGCAGCTCCTGCATGAGGTATTGCTGCACACTTTGCAGGTTCAAGCGATTCTGCACAGAGCTGGGAATGTAACTCAGAAGCTCCTGTCTGTAGAAAAGAATTTGTAGAAATTCAAAATCTACACATTTACAAAATCTACACAAAAACATATCCATCAAAACTCTACCTTACTAACGTTAGTGGCCTTTTATCACAAAAACATTTCATTCCTAGGGCCCTACTGTACCTGACTTTTTTTTTTCAGTGCAGTGTGTGTGTGCATTTACTTTTATGTGTTGAATGGTCAAGTGTGTTGTCTAGTGCTTTGACATGCATTTGGGGGGGGGGGCATTAGAAATAAAAGGATTGCTCCACATAATGCATGTGCAACATACAAGTTAAGACATGCACAAATAAGCGTAAAACCACGCTAAAAGAGTAAATCTTTTATCTTTACCTAAAGATAGATTAATTGTATACGCTACTCTCAAGAGCAATGTTACTCTTTTCTATGGTGCTTGGGGTATTATGATGTGGGTGAAAAGGCAGCAGGAAAAGATCAGGTCCCCTCCCCTGCTAGACAGGGTTGTGTGGGGTGACAAAGCTATAAAAAATGTAGGGCTGGATGGACAAATATGCAAATCCTTTGGTAAAACATTTCTTCATTTGCACATATAACTGTCTTTCCTGAAGTTCAGCTTTAACTTGCCCTCACTTTGAAGAGATGTTCACTCACTTTCTACTGTGAGAAACACTTCAAACTTTTCACTAGACCTGTTACCTTGTTTGCCATTCCATTTTCATGTTTTTTATTTGTAGTTTATCAGTCACTAATAATTCTAGTGATTGACTCCAAAGAATAATCATAGTAACAACACTTTAACAGTTTTAGACACCCTAAGGCTGGAAACAAACACTGGCAGAAGCAAGAGGCTGATCCTCTAGTTTCAGAGGGGAGTGCACTGCATCAATAGAGGTCAAAACCAAAACTGTTTCATTTAATTTGGACGTAATTGTGGTAGGCTGCAACGCCTTAGGGGTAATCTCATCATTCAAGGACTTGAGTGACTCAAAATCAGAGACATTGGGGACAATGATTCAGCAGCTGCCAAGGCTGTAGGTAGATCAGACACAGAAACCGCTGGAGAGCACAGAAGCATGCTCCTAGCCTCTGCAGTCAGAATCAGCTAAAAACTGGGTGATTTGGGTCACAAAACCTTACATAGCCATTGCAAAACCTCAACTGACAAGGCACAAGACCCAGCTAGACCCAATGCAAATAAAGAGGATTCCGAGGATGGGACAGACTCTAAAAGTAGAGGACAACATGACTTCAGGTTGCAGACCTCAGCACCCTCAGTAGGCTCGCTGCAAGCAGCACTGGAGCTGTTAGTGGAAAGTAAGATGGGGCACCTAGGTAAAGCAGGACTGTTCCTCACCATGTCTAGAATCGAACATGTTGCCACTGTGTGGTAGTAAAGCAATATATATTCTCAGAGTAAGAGGCAAGGCCTCAAGTATTCACGATACCTGGACTGTTGGTAGTGGTAGCAAATGAGGGTCAGAAAGCCAGAAGTGACCAAAGTCACTGAAGGTGGCCGCAGGAAGTTGCACATCGCTTGTTGTATGCAGGAACAGCAGTGGGGAGAGGCTTCCTTGATGCTGTATGGTGGAAAAGTGAGCACATGCAACTCTCCACCCAGTGGATGACATTAGTGCCTAATTCCACAGTTTAAAACCATTCCACAGATAGACCAGCAGAAAATGTGGAATAATGGCGCTCGGCGTCCTATGCAAATGAAGTAACTCCTGGTGCTCGGCCCAACCGTCCAACTCATTAAGTGCGCCTTCAGACACAAGGCAAGAGGGTTGCTTTCACCAGAACAGAGCCTTGCCCCAGGGTGTCCGAATGTCACTGTCAGGGTATCACTGCAATAACCTGTCCAGTGGGGTCAGGATGCTGGATTTAGAAAGCCAGGATGAAGAAGACAATGCTGAATAGCTGCAATTGGAGATAAACGCCTGCAGCAATGTAGAGAAGAGTGTTCATTTAGGAAAAAAATCAAAGAATAAAAAATAAAAATAGGTTAGTCTTTATTACAGCAGAGCTGAAGGAAAGACACCCATCCTCCTAGCACACTAGAAAAACAATGCTGGTATTAACAAGGGTTTTTTTTGTTTGCCAGTCTTTAAACCTCTTGTGGGTGGCAGTATAACCCGATGGTTAAAGACTTTGTCCTTCAATGGACAAGAACAATAAAAGTTTTGGCTACTTCCACTGCAATTCTGGAAATGTATGGCCAAGTTAGTACACGTATATATGTGTGTATTCATACAACAGTAATTCAGAAAATGACCATCAATGTACCCAAACTGCATACTTTAAGGACATATGTTCTGGATTTTACTCACTTGTCCGGAGGAGTATTCATCCCTTTTATTTTATGAAGAATGGCTGCCACTGTCCCTGTGAACATCTCCAGTTTATCTTGTGGGCTCAGTAACAAAGCTTTACCTTGCATGTACTCAAGTCGCACCTAGAGGAAAAATACAGGTTTGACTACTGCACTAATATACATACAATGCTAACTTTTGGTATTTTAACCTATATTAATTTGATGTAGTGATATGCTTCAGCCTTTTATATATATTTTTTTTAACAATAATTTTTATTTATTTTATCAAACAAATACAAATCAATTGAAGTCGCTGCATATATGCTTCAGCCTTTTATATCTTATATTGGATACTTATGTGAATTTTCTTTTATATATATATATATATATATATATATATATATATATATATATATATATATACACACACACACACAGTATCTCACAAAGTGAGTACACCCCTCACATTTTTGTAAATATTTTATTATATCTTTTCATGTGACAACACTGAAGAAATGACACTTTGCTGCAATGTAAAGTAGTGAGTGTACAGCTTGTATAACAGTGTAAATTTGCTGTCCCCTCAAAATAACTCAACACACAGCCATTAATGTCTAAACCGCTGGCAAAAAAAAGTGAGTACACCCCTAAGTGAAAATGTCCAAATTTGGCACAATTAGCCATTTTCCCTCCCTGGTGTCATGTGACTCGTTAGTGTTACAAAGTCTCAGGTGTGAATGGGGAGCAGGTGTTTTAATTTGGTGTTATCGCTCTCACTCTCCCATACTGGTCACTGGAAGTTCAACATGGCCTCGCCATGGTCAACCAAAGAAGTTGAGTGCAAGTGCTCAGCGTCATGTCCTGAGGTTGTCTTTGGGAAATAGACATATGAGTGCTGCCAGCATTGCTGCAGAGGTTGAAGGGGTGGGGGGGTCAGCCTGTCGGTGCTCAGACCATACGCCACACACTGTATCAAATTGGTCTGTACGGCTGTTGTCCCAGAAGGTAGCCTCTTCTAAAGATGATGCACAAGAAAGCCCACAATTTGCTGAAGACAAGCAGACTAATGCCGCGTACACACGAGTGGACATTCCGACAAAATCCATGTTTTTTTTCCGACGGATGTTGGCTCAAACTTGTCTTGCATACACACAGTCACACAAATGTTGTCGGAAATTCCGAATGTCAAGAACGGGATGATGTACAACGCGTACGACGAGCCGAGAAAAATGAAGTTCAATAGCCAGTGCGGAATTGGGCTTGACTTACACTTAAAGGGGTCCATTTAAAAAACATATAATATATATATTATAATGCCAGAAGCATTTGGGAAAGTTGAATGAAATGCCCTGTATCTTTTTTAACACATTAATGCCCGTATTGTCAGCTCCTACTTCTAGTAGTCAATAAGCAGTATAGTTTTCTCATCAAGGTATTTCAGAAAACTATACTGCATTTTGGCCAGTAGATGGAGATACAAGCATTAATCTCTTATAAAAAAATACTGGAAATTTTGTTCAACACACACAAATGTTTCTGACATTAGTGCAAATTTTTTTTTTATAAATAGAGACCCCTAAGGCTGGGTTCACAATGGGGTGATCCCAGACATCTCATATGATTTGCACCGCATGCCTGTCAGTGTTGCCAATCTACCATTTACTGACACGACACCCAAAATTTACTGGCACAGCCAAGTTTTTACTGCCATTTCCAAAAGTTACAAAATTACAGTTTTAAGTGCAAAATTAGCAATGTGATTTAAGGTAGATAATAAAGAAAAAAGCATCTTTCTTATTTTATTTTCAATATAGTAAATGGCTAAGGGGCAGGACTCAGGAGGGCAGGAATTTAGAATGGACAGGCACACACACATGAAACTGAGCAGTGTGCAGTAGCACAGATCACCAACACGTCCCCTCCTGAGTCACAGTGACAGTCTCTCTCCAATGCAGGAGGTCTCTTCAGTCCACTCCGGTCCAAACAGCGCTGACAGTCCCACTCCCGGCTTGCCTTGCTCCTGTCCCACAGACCTGCACATGAGGCTCTGACCGCTCCGCTTGGCTCCCTTGCGCCATGACATCACATGACACGCTCAGGCACCGTCTCCACCAGACCCGCCCCCCCGCCGGTACCACCCAAACACACTTGAATGGTCTCAGCCGGCTCCGGACCTGTTCTGCATATGCGCAGTTCCGAACTAAGCGTCACAGCCATATTTTTTTTACTGGCAACCTTTTCCTTTTACTGGCATTTACTGGCAGGAGAAAAGTGCCCGGTTTTTACTGGCTGCCAGTAAAAATACTGACGGTTGGCAACACTGATGCCTGTGCACATCACATGCAATGTCTTTGCAGTGCAAATTCAGCCATACATTTTTTTTGGCTGAAATCACATCGCATTCGGACCAAAATGGTGCAGGACCCTTTTTTCTTTTTTTTTTTGTCCGCACTGGAATCGGATTGCATGGGTGTTTATAACCGATTTGGGGGTGTCATTCACTTTATATTAACAACCGCTGCGGTTCGTACAGAGCAGTGTGAACTGCCTGCGAGTCAGGAATTGCTGTGGTTCCTGCATCGCACCAGTGTGAACCGAGCATCAATGTGTTTGGATTATTAGAAAACACAAGGGTCACTCACCTCTGATGACTGAAACCAGCCAGCTGTTCACTGACTAAATGAGGGTCTTCACTACATTGCTTATACTGAGGGCAGCAAATAATGTGCCCACAACCCAAATGTACAGTATGTGCTGCCACTGTATTACGACTTTCTTGTTGATGTTATTTCATCTTCAGACATACACTATGAATGTTATTTCTAAAATACTTTAACATTTTCAATAAAATTAGAAAAAAACAAGTCTTTGGTACCTGGCTGAAATGCACTTGAACATAGAGTTCACTACGTCCCTTCAGTGTCGCTTTCCATGTGACTCTTTTGAACTCCAAGGTCACCGAATTGTCCTGGAGCAGGAAGTCATGAATGTAATCCCCGGGACGCAGAGGCCGTACCATCTCACCTATAAGAAGTAGAATTGGTCACATTTACTTCCTTGTTCCTTCCACTAAACGACAGAATAGACAAGCAGATTGAAACATATGCCTGAACATTAAGCAACCACACAATATTACCTTTGTTCTTGTTGGCAAATATGGCAAATTCTTCCAACTCATTTGGATCAGAGACCATCAACTGTTCACATACCTCGGGGACCAGATCTGCTGCTACCTGGTGGAAGGAAAGAAAAACTCTTCATTCATAAGACTGTTTTAATATCTACCCATGCCAATACCACCAGGGTAACACACTACTCATCACTAGTCAGGTCAGGTCAACACTCTTCTCCCCCTCTTCTTGTGCTCTTGTTCTGAGTTTACATTTGAGGCTAGAAGATTTGGGAAAGTTACTATACTTTAGTTTGTGAATGAACAGGAAGCTGCTCAGCATAGAGCACCTCCCTTTCATATACTGTCCAGTGCAGCTGAGGCTGCAGAGAAAGGAACTGGGAAATCTCTGTCCTCTGTCCCTTTTTCTGTCTCAAAAGTCAGATTTCAGGGGACTGTTTAGACTCCTGATATTTCACAAAAGTCCCCCAACGGGGCTCCTAAGAAGATAGTAATAAAAAAAGAATATTGTAAAAAATAATTTAAAAAAAGAAAATATTACTGACATCGTCCACCATCCTCTGCCCTACTGACATTGTCCAATGTCCTACTGACACCAACCTCTGCTCTAATGACACGTCCACTGCTCTACAGATACCATTCACTGCTCTACTGACACTGTCCATGTTTTAATCATGATTCTTTACTATTATTAATTAGCGTGTGTATATGTAGGAAGGTGGGCCCGCCTGAATTTGTGGGAGTCTCACCTTTTAAAATGCCAGCCTTTAGGCTGGCATTTAAGCGCAGTAACTCGCATTTAGTTGCATTTCGTTTACAGGCGTTTTTCATATTTGGCTATTTTGAAAAAGAAAAAAATGTTTTCAAACGCTTCTAAACGCAAACGCGGCATGTAAACGCGGCATGTAAACCCGGCATGTAAACCCGGCAAAACGGACATTTTAAACGTGGGTTACTATTTGTCAAGTTAAATCATTCAGGAGAGGTTGTAAAAACGTCCCGTGTACATTAAGCCTTAGTCCTCCATTTCGTCTGTGTTTCTTCTCGGGTTAAGGGGCGTGTCCTTGCGTGTTAGGCTCGTTTCTGGTTCAGTCGTGAGGTCAGCTTTCGCTGATCGGCTCGGGTTTTCTCCAACACGGTAGCTCGCGGCTACTCTAGGGGGGTTTGTCGATTCAAAGATAAGAGGGGGGTGCAGCGGACTGTCAGGGTGGGGGGGAGATGGCCATGGACCTGACAGGATGCTCAGGGTACAGGTTGCGGCTCCCTGTATAGTGTTGTATTGGCAGCCGTAGGTTCCTCAGCTACAATGGCCACCGCACCACCAACAGGTCTGTCACCCCTTTTTTCTGCTGACATAGAGTGTGCACCAGGGTATGCATGGATCTCCCGGCCTGCCTATCTAGCCTTGCGCTGTCCAATCACTGCCTGATGCCAGGTTCTACACTGCAGGGAGGTGTGAGGAGGTCTCGTGGGATGGTCCGGGAGATATAGCCTATAGGAGAGGGTGCAGGAGTATAGCCAGTCTCTAGCACTTACCACCTCCCTCCGGCTTCATCACATAGCAATGGAGGGCTAGCTTGCAGGAAACACTCATAATTTCTTCATGTCCGGCTGTTACTACATTTCCTTTTGGGGAGGAGTTGGGACTTGCTTGGGGCAACTGTCAGGCATTATAAGTATAGAGTATTTTTATTGTAAAAAAAAAAAATGATGGATTGTTAACTTTGTGCTTTACGGTCAATATTGTGGAGTCTATCGCATGTTCGTATACTTATAGCATAGATTTCATTTAGCCCCCTTTTTTCTTTCATGTTTTTTCATGGGTACATGTCGCTGAGGTATGTCTGGTATATGGGCATTTTGCTGCATTTGACTCAGCAGGTTAACAGGAGGGGGTTGTTTCTCCAGTGTTTGGGTCAGTGTTTCCTTAATGGTATGTCAACCTCAGTTGTTGGGATTTCCCACTTAAATTTGGCAAGATCTTTACCAACATTGTTCTTTGCTCCGTCATATTATTCTCCCTATTGTGTATTATGGGGACTGTGATGTCCCACAGCAAAGAGGGTTGAGGAGGTATATTTGCACCAAGGTTCCAGTTGGAGGTCACAGGAGACTTGTTCAGTGGCGGCTGGTGCTTAAAATTTTTGGGGGGTGCAAACAAACTGAAAAATTAAGAAAAAAACCCCATCAGTTGCAGCCTCACTGTGCCCATCAAACGCAGCCACTGTGCCCATCAATTACAACCACTGTGCCCATCAAATGCAGCCACTGTGCCATCAAATGCAGCCACTGTGCCATCAAATGCAGCCACTGTGCCATCAAATGCAGCCACTGTGCCCATCAAATGCTGCCACTGTGCCATTCAAATGCTGCCGCTGTGCCCATCAATTACAACCACTGTGCCCATCAAATGCCGCCACTGTGCCCATCAAATACAGCCACTGTGCCATTAAATGCAGCCACTGTGCCCATCAAATGCAGCCACTGTGCCCATCAAATGCTGCCACTGTGCCATTCAAATGCTGCCACTGTGCTTATCAAGTGCTGCCACTGTGCCATCGAATGCCGCCACTGTGACCCGCCGCCCGCTCGCCGTCTGCCCAGCACTTACCTTGGCACAGTGGGGCAGCGGGTGACAGCGGTGTCCTCCATGCGTCTCTTCCTGTCCTCTCCTCCCGATAGGCGTCCAATCACAGCGCCTGCCGTTTCAGCCAATCAGGTGACTGGTAACAGATCCGAGTACCTGATTGGCAGAGAGGCAGTTCAGTGTTAGGAAAGTGAATATTCATTCGCTGTTCTAGCACACCTGAGTGAACTGCGAGCACCAAGCACGGCGCTCACAGGTCACCTTTTTTGACGCCTATTAGAGCCTATGGCTCTAACCAGGTGCTTCAAAAACACCCCCCGCCGCAGTAATTCAGGCGCCTGAAAAGGGGCGGGCGCCAGAATAAGGGGGTGGCAGCGGCAGCCATGGATAGATTCATGCTATGCATAAATCTATCCATTGGTCAGAGGGGGCAGCTGGAAAGAGGGGGCGGCGCCCATGCGCCCTTATGGACGCACCGCCACTGGACTCGTTACTGATTATACTTCATGTCTATTATTCGCCACGGTTTTACTATCATTACCAGGTGGTAGCCTCTTGTTTGCTTGTGTTTTTGATTTCCATAGTTTTCATTTCTGCATGACCTTGAGGATCTAGGGAGTTCATACTTGTCCTCATGTTCAGTTTCGGTTGCAGGTAGGTATGATTGTTCACCATTTCTTGTTTTATCACGTATGGTAGGTTTGACTTTCACTCGTTAAGCTCATGGCGTTACACTGTTATGTTTACCTCTCACGTTTATGGGTATCATCGGGTTGAGATGATCGTTTTTAATTGACTTGTGTCAAGTCCCCTCATCCGTTTCACACACGTCATACGTTTCAACATGTCTATCTACTACATAAATTTCACTTGGCGAGCCCACTTTCACCATAAAAAAGAAAAAGGGGGGGGGGGGGATTATATTGTTTGCCGTGAGTTCATGATTTGCTCACTGCGGTTTTTTTTTTCAGTCGATTAGGTCATGTCTAAGGTGGGGGACATTGATGATTTTGCGTCCATCCCTCCTTCTCTGGCTAGGGGTTCTGAACAAAGCAGAACGCCCTCTGATGTCCTGGACCATCTCCATATTGATGGCAGGACTACAACGCATGGGTATCTCTTATGCTGCGTACACACGAGCGGACTTTACGGCAGACTTTGTCCTGCGGACTTTTCGACAGACTTTTCAACGGACTTTTCCTACACACGATCAACCAAAGTCCGACGGATTCATACGTGATGACGTACAACCGGACTAAAACAAGGAAGTTCATAGCCAGTAGCCAATAGCTGCCCTAGTGTTGTTTTTTGTCCGTCGGACTAGCATACAGATGAGCGGACTTTTCGACCGGACTCGAGTCAGTCGAAAAGATTTGAAACCTGTTTTATTTCTAGGTCCGTCAAACTTTTGGGGAAAAAAAATCCGCTGGAGCCCACACACGATCGAATTGCCCGACGGACTCCGGTCCGCTGAACCAAGTATGCCGTAAAGTCCGGTCCGGTGTATGCGGCATTACCCAGCTTCAGCGTGCAAAGCGGAACTTTTTAGACTTTTGTTCCCTAGTGCACCAGGCTCCATTTCTGAGCAAGTCACCCTTCGTTCAGTCGGGTCATCCCTCTCGCAGATCCATTCCACAATGAGCTTATTGGCAACATCCTATCAGGAGTTATGGGCCAGGGTTGAGGTCTAGGAAAGACATCCATGCCCAACCCCGGAGGCACCTGCCATTCCCAGCATGTCAGCGGTTTCTGTGTCCCCCTTGATCGTTCTGTTAGCTGCAGGTAAAGCCGCTAGCTCTGTCAGTTACTCCGGCTCATTTCATCCCTGCAAATATCAAAAAGGGCATTCTAGATGGTAAAGATGTCAATTTAGCTTCCCTGTTGATAGCGGCTTATGACATAACTGACAATAAGTCATATGCTTGTGGTGAGGTCTCCGTGGTAGTCAAGACCAGGAATCACAGGCTTAATCGCAAGCTCTCCATTCCAGATTTTGTTCTTGTTTTTAGCACTTTCAGGGATGGTGTTTGCTGTGTTAGTCCTCAGAGGAGGGAGGAGCTTGATCTCCACCTCCATGCAGTAGTGGAGTTGGGGCAAAAATACGGGGGGGGGGTCAGCCTTCTACGATTAGCATTGTTCTTTTTCTGCTAAAGCCACAGCTATTTTTGCTCAGCACTAGGTGATGACTGACTGGAGCAACGTGGATACAGAGCTTTTTTCTTGCCATTTTGCTGGGTTAAGGTCGCCAGTTTGTGCTACGTGCCAGTCTTCTACACATACTACCTACTGATGCCCCCTCTGGTGCCCCCTGGTGGACCCTCCATTGTTCCAGGTACCTCCAGGGCGCCCTCAAGTTTATTACCGACCCCAGCTCATTCGGCTACTTTTGATAAACTTGCCTGCCCGATTCAGTTTCTAGGCAAGTCACAAATTTGCAACAATTTCAATCATGACTCATGCAATTATAGCCAGTGTCGCCTCCTGCATGTCTGTGCCAGCTGCTACAGAGCTCACCCTAGGTCAGCCTGTTCGCTGATGCAAGTGAAGTCCACGTTACTAAGCCACATCAACGTCCCATTCCTGCAGGCCTGTCTGGCTTCCCATCCTTCCCCCACATCATGTAAATTTTTGGTGGAAGGTTTCACTCAAGGGTTTTACACGGATTTCAGTACATTACCACAGGGCACTTTTGAATGTAAGAATCTGTTGTCATCAGTCACAGACATGGAGATGGTGGATTTGCTGCTCCAGACCGAGCTGGACAAAGGATTTGTCATAGGGCCTTTCTCCATACCACCTTTCCATAATTGGAGGGTCAACCCCCATGCTTTGGTTAAAGGGAAATTTTCCAATAAACTTCCTTTGATTTACGATTTGTCAGCCCCTCATTGTTCTCATGTGCCTAGTCTCAGTTCCCTAATTCCATCAGAGGAGTTTTCGCTCAAATATGCATCTGTGGATCAGGCAATCAAATGCATTATCAGCATAGGTAGGAATGCTTGGCTGTCCAAAGCTGACATTTCGGATGCTTTCAAGCTTCTCCCTATTTTGCCTTCTCTCTGGCAGTGGCATGGCATTATGTGGAGGGGTGTGAATTATTTCGCTACTAAGCTCACCTTTGGGTCCAAAAACAGCCCTTGGCTTTTAGATGTCTTTGCTCAAGAGCTCAGTTGGATACTCACACATAGGGAACTCTGTCAGGAAGCCATCCACTATTTGGATGATTACCTCCTGATCGAGAGTTCGAGCCATTCACCCACTGATCTACAGAAGCTCATGGCTGTGTGTTCTGCACTTGACGTTCCACTGGCAAGTAAGAAAATGGAAGGCCCAGCTACCACAATGACTTTTCTGGGGATTGTTTTTCGATTCTCGGTCAATGCAGGAGAGTCTGCCTGCAGATAAGTTGCCTAGAATCAGGGATCGGATCCATGGGCTTACAATTTCTCAAGCTGTTTCCAGGAAAGATTTGCAGTCACTGCTGGGCATGCTAAACTTTGCCATGAGGATCATTCCCCAGGGCATGTCTTTAATTTCCTGGTTGCTGGCATTGTTACCCTCAGCCCCCGACTCCAATTCCAGGGTCAAGTTAGACTCTGCGGCTTTGTCTGATTTATGCATGTGGGATAAGTTCCTCCAGCACTGGAACAGCATCTCCATGTTCATTCCTGCAGTTTTGGTGTCGTCTCCTCAGGTCATTACTTATGCTGCAGCCACCAGAGGCTATGCGGCTATTTTTGGCACACATTGGCAGGCAGGACCATGACGAATGTCGGGCGATTCCCAGGTTCACACAGACGTCTGCTTTGTTCGAGATTTACCCCATAGTGGCTGCAGCACAGGTGTTTGGGTCACTTGTGGACAGGCAACATGGTGGTGTTCTTTATGGACAATCAGGCAACCTCTGAGATTATTAAGAAGGGTAGGTTTGGTTCTCTGCTCATAATGTCTTTCATACGCAGACTCATTTGGCTGTCTCTCCAGTTTAGTTTCCACATTTCACTGGAGGTTTATCAATGATGTACAGAATACAGCTGCAGACACTCTATCATGGTTTAATTTTCTGTAATTTTTCCAGCAGGTTCCAGACGCAGACATCTGTGCTGACCCGTCGCCGCATTGCTCGCTCCTGAGGATGGATTCAATTTACACTGGGCGGGTGCCTTAGGATTGATCGACAGGTCACTGTCTGTCAACACAAGGAATGCTTACAACACAGCCTGGAAGACTTTTCAATCGCTGGATTACTACAGTAGTCAATACCTTTTGGCTTTTGGCTTCCATCAAGGGATACTTGGCAGGTATCCAGCATTTAATTTCCCTACAGAACCCCAGCAGGCCTTCTGTGTTTTCAGCACATTCCATTAAGGCCATTTTTAAGGGCATTCAGAAGAGCAACCTCCCTAGCCCAACTAACAGGCTTCCAGTCATGGGGCATGTTTTCCGGTACATGTTGAACATGCTTACCAGGTCCCTTTTTGGGCAGCTACCGAGTCTCATGCTCAAGGCAGCCATATATTTAGCCTTCTATGGGTTTCTTAGACCAGGTGAATTCACTCTTACTTGAGGAAAGTCCTGTATGCTTTCCATCAAACAATTAATAAGATACTCCGACCACTACCGGTTGCACCTGGATGCCTGTAAAACGCAGCAGACAGGAGCTGGTACCGACATCAGGTTCTTCAAGATCGGCACTAGTTGGGTCATTCTTTCAGAATAGGGGCTGCTTCCACGGCCTCTTGCCAGGGGGTTCCTGTTCACATCATCAAAAGGTTAGGCAGATGGAGGTAGTCATGCTACTCCAGGTACATTCCGGAGCCACGCGTCGAGATGTCCAGGCATTCGTACATTTGACTGATTAATCTGTGTTGTATTTGTTTCAATAAACCTATTTTGCATACTCATCCTACTGTCTTTGTTTTTGCCCCTTTTAGGCATACTGACCTTGTGACCACAGCACACCCCAGGTCACCTTCGCTCTTTCCTTCTATTTCCTTTCCTTAGTTATCCACAAGAGTCTCCGAGTACAAGTAGGAAGGCGGGGCGCAGGAGGAGTCTCGCCTTTAAAAGGCCAGCCTTTAGTCCTCCCTTCCGTCTGCTTTTCTACTTGGGTTAGCCCACCCACCCGTTCCCTTTATTTTTCCTTCTTCATTATTTCTAAGTTACTTCTTGGGTACGCCCCCTTTTAGGCTTGCTCACCTCGTGACCACGGCACACCCCAGGTCACTTTCCCGCTTTCCTTTTATTTCCTTTCCTTAGATATCCACAAGAGTTTCTGAGTACAAATATATATAATATATATGTGTATGTGTTTGAGCTTTGGGGTGCACACCCTAAAACAACAGGCTGCGCACAGCTATGTGTGTTACAGAGGTCCTGGTGGGGATGGGGGTGCTGTGTTACAAATGTTTGGGTGAGAAGGGTGTTCCTGCCTAGACCAATTTTCAGCTTTAAATGAAAACTGCAGGATCATGCAACACTGTATCCAAACAAAATTTTTATTATTTTGTTCTCACAAATAGAGCTTTATTTTGGTGGTTTTTATTTTTTGCTAAAGTAAAAAAAAACAAAAAACGAAAAGGCAGCACTGATGAGGTGGCACTAGTGAGGTGGCATTGATGAGGTGGCACTAATATGCAGCACTGATGGGCACTGATAGGTGGCACTGATATGTAGCACTGATGGGCATTGATAGGTGGCACTGATGGGCACTCATAGGTGACACTGAAGGGCACTGATAGGTGACACTGATGGGCACTTAAAGGCCGCACTGATGGGCACTTATAAGTGGCACTGATAGATGGCTCTGATAGGCAGCACTGATGAGGAGGCACTGACAAGCATTACTGATGGGCACTGATTAGCACCTCTATTGGGCACCAATTGGTACCTCTAATGAGCACTGATTGGCAACCCTGGTGGTCATGGGTGGGCATACCTGGTGGTCCGAGGTGGGCATCCCTGGTGGGCATCCACGGGGGGGGGCTGCACTGATAATCATTCAGCACAGACCCCGCCGTCAGGAGAGCAGCTGATCGGCTCTCCTCTACTTGCGTCTGTCAGTGCGAGTAGAGGAAAAGCCGATAAACGGCTCTTCCTGTTTACGCTGTGATCAGGTGTGATTGGACACAGCTGATCACATGGTAAAGAGCCTCCGTCAGAGGCTCTTTACCGAGATCGGTGATGCAGTGTGACACACCACACCAACGGGCGCGTGATCGCGGCTTATCCTGTTGGATGTCATATGATGTCCAGTCAGGATAACTTAACCACTTTGCGCACATCATTCTGCTGTATGGTGGGTGGGAAGTGGTTAAAAGTATAGTCAGCCTTTAATGTTTTAAAGTCTTATTCGGGCACAGCAATTTTATTGTTAAAAGATTTGTAATGAGGTCTTTACTTCAGCTTTGTAGTGGTATGCATCTGACTTCTTCCATCTGAAGTACCTAGTTGATCCTGCTAGTCACCTTTCTTCCTTGTTCTAAACTGACCACACAAAGTACAGAAGTTAATCTGTGTTAGTGTAGTCAGTTTGCATTCTTTGGTTCCCCCCCCCTGCTCAAGCACAGCCTGCTCCTTGCCTCATGCTGGACAGACTATGGAATTCAAGCACGTGGGGTGTCTGCACAGCGTCCTGTAACCTCACCCCCCCCCCCACACTGTCAGGATAAAGAGATGTATGGTCACATGACAGAACTTTTTAACCTAAGAAAGATTATTTCGGAAACTAAACAAAAGCAGTTATGGTGCCTGCATAGTTGAAATTGTTTAAAGTTTCTAAAGATAAGAAAGTGTCTATGACATTGTATGTTCACAACTGCTTTCAACCCATGACTCAGATGTTAAGGAGCATATCCCAAATTCCATAGAATCCTTTTACTACATATAGCTCCAACATGCCATCAATTCTGCAGCTGGATCTATCAAATACTGTTATTTAGTGTGGTGCGATTTGAGCCTATTCATTTTGAAAAGTAGTGCATGCGCTACTTTTGGAAACACACTGCATGATCACATGATGAAGAGGTCCTGCCTGACTCTGGAACATTGCACTCTCTTGCTTGTGATGTGATCATGCTGAAATAAAAACTGAAATTTGTGGTGTGCTGGCACATATATTCATCTTAACTTAACACTGATACCCACTGCAGATCGCAACTGAGTGCACTTTGAATGTGGTTTCCCGCACCGCGTTCTAATGTGAACCAAGGCTACAGTTTCGTTCACACCAGGACGCTGTGCGGGAAACCCATGTTCCGTGAGCGTTTTCTACACCGCGTTCACAATTCACTGGGTGTGTGTGATCTGTTTTATTAAAATGTTAGCCCCGGTTCACACAGGGGCGGCACGACTTGCAGGTCGCCTCAGCGAGGCGACCCGCAAACGACTTCCGCGGCGACTTGCAAAATGACTTCTGTATAGAAGTCTATGCAAGTCGCCCCAAGTTGCCCCCAAAGTAGTACAGGAACCTTTTTCTAAGTCGGAGCGACTTGCGTCGCTCCTATTAGAACGGTTCCATTGTACAGAACGGGAGGCGACTTGTCAGGCAGCTAGGTCGCCTGACAAGTCGCCCCTGTGTGATCCGGCTCTAAATGACACCCCAAACACAGTCCATTTGCCTGCGCTGGATCGCATGCTACTGCAGTACCATGCGATCTAGTGCAGTGTATTTTTTTGAAAATAATGCATTCATTGAATGGGCAAAAAATCGCACTGCACACAGGAATGTGGACCAGGTTCCTGTGCGATTTAGCTATGAACCGGCCCTAAGAATTAAAGGTGCAGTGTGTTGCAAGGACTGCAAGTAACATAAAACATCTGTCTGTGCTGTCCAGGGTCTTTTACACTTCTGTTTATGTATCTTTCTAGTTTCTATTGATACTCACAGAAAAGGTCTTGATTTTTGTGGTGTATTCAACTCCGCCTGGCAAAACTATAACGGCACGTCGAGACACCCGTCCATTCTTTTGAAGGAAGAAAAGTATTATTAATCAGCTTATCCTGCCAGACATACAGTATATCACAAAAGTAACTACACCCCTCACATTTTTGTTAATATTTTATTATAGCTTTTCATGTAACAACACGAAAGAAATGACACTTTGTTATAATCTAAAGTAGTGAGTGTACAGCTTGTATAACAGTGTAAATTTGCTGTCTCCTCAAAATAACTCAACACACAGCCATTAATGTCTAAACCGCTGGCAACAAAAGTGAGTACACCCCTAAGTGAAAATGTCCAAATTGGGCCCAAAGTGTCAATATTTTGTGTGGCCACCATTATTTTCCAGCACTGCCTTAACCCTCTTGGGCATGGAATTCACCAGAGCTTCACATGTTGCCACTGGAGTCCTCTTCCACTCCTTCATGATGACAGAGCTGGTGGATGTTAGAGACCTTGCGCTCCCCACCTTCGGCTTGAGGATGCCCCACAGATGTTCAATAGGGTTTAGGTCTGGAGACATGCTTGGCCAGTCCATCACCTTTACCCTCAGCTTCTTTAGCAAGACAGTGGTCGTCTTGGAGGTGTGTTTGGGGTCAATATCATGTTGGAATACTGCCCTGTGGCCCAGTCTCCGAAGGGAGGGGATCATGCTCTGCTTCAGTATGTCACAGTACATGTTGGCATTCATGGTTCCCTCAATGAACTGTAGCTCCCCAGTGCTGGCAGCACTCATGCAGCCTCAGACCATGACACTCCCACCACCATGCTTGACTGTAGGCAAGACACACTTGTATTTGTACTCCTCACCTGGTTGCCGCCACACCATCTGAACCAAATAAGTTTATCTTTGTCTCGTCAGACCACAGGACATGGTTCCAGTAATCCAGGTCCTTAGTATGCTTGTATTCAGCAAACTGTTTGCAGACTTTCTTGTGCATCATCTTTAGAAAAGACTTCCTTCTGGGGCAACAGCCATGCAGACCAATTTGATGCAGTGTGCGACGTATGGTGTGAGCACTGACAGGCTGACCCCCACCCCTTCAACCTTTCCCAAAGACAATCTCTGAGCACGTGCACACAACTTCTTTGGTCGACCATGGCTAGGCCTGTTCTGAGTGGAACCTGTCCTGTTAAACCACTGTATGGTCTTGGCCACCATGGTGCAGCTCAGTTTCAGGGTCTTGGCAATCTTCTTATAGCCTTGACCTTCTTTATGTAGAGCAACAATTCTTTTTTTCAGATCCTCTGAAAGTTCTTTGCCATGAAGGTGCCATGTTGAACTTTCAGTGACAAGTATGAGAGAGTGAGAGCGATTACATCAAATTTAACACACCTGCTTCCCATTCACACCTGAGACATTGTAACACTAATGACTCACATGACACCGGAGAGGGAAAATGGCTAATTGGGCCCAACTTGGACATTTTCACCTAAGGGTGTACTCATTTTTGTTGCCAGCGGTTTAGACATTAATGGCTGTGCGTTGAGTTATTTTGAGGGGACAGCAAATTTACACTGTTATACAAGCTGTACACTCACTACTTTACATTGTAGCAAAGTGTCATTTCTTCAGTGTTGTCACATGAAAAGATATAATAAAATATTAACACAAATTCGAGGGGTGTACTCACTTTTGTGAGATACTGTATCATTAAATTTATCTTGCACTTGTAGCCCAAACTATGCTCAGCATCCTTTCTAAATATTCTCAGTTACCAGCAGAGCTTCCACTTCATTCCGTGGGGGTAGATGCCGGCGGCCATGATACAGCACAGTATGGCGCAAGTGTTCTTGGCAGTTCCGAGAGATTTCTAAAAATAAAAAGTAGTATCAATAAAAAGTCTTCTAAACAAACATTTAGAATTCATGAAAAATATAAAGGTCTGCTCCACCTAAAGCTGACTATACGTGGATCGAAAATTGGCTGCTTCAACAGGGACCAGACAAACTTCGATCCACGTATGGAGATAGTGGTTGAGCAGTCCTATTACTTGACCTACTAATCAACTTCTGTACAATTAGCCTGTTAGATAAATGCCACTCGATTAGTGCCGCCAGCTATAGCTGGCTGCACTGATCAGTGTATTCTGGCGGCGGTTCAATAAAAAAATGGAATCATCTATGGGCTGGTTTAGACTGATATAACAACCAGATTCTTACATGTCCTGGAAGCTCCACCCATGAGATTTTTCCTGTCTCTAACCAAATCCTAAGGGGCAATTCTCTGTGTATCTAACCTATCAGGACCACTTATCCACAATTCTGCTTTCAATCCAACAAAAGAATATTGAACTGCTGGTCATGTGATGAAGGGTCTCAATGATCTCCCAGGCTTTTGTAACCAACAAGTTTCAACACTTCCAAGCAGTGCCGAGAGCTGGCCCCTCCCTCCACCAATGTGCTCCCAGTGGCATGTTCCTGGATTTTTTTTGGCCAGTGAGAACATGATTGTATGGATCTTTAGGTATACTTATGATCATTGAATGTTGGGGGAGGTACAGTAAGTCTGTGCCTATACTACCCATTTTAAAACCAACACATGAAAAATTTGAAAGAATGCTTCTAATGGTTTATGGGATTAAGTGTTCCCTCCAAATTTAGACTTGCTTAGCAGACCATGCCAAGGAGTAGAAGTGGACACGGCTCTTCTTATTCTTCTTCTTCATGTGTATGACTATTAGGGCAAAGGAGACACCTTAAATGCTAAATGTTTTTCATGGAAAGGTTGTTGCTTCTCTCTTCCTAGCTTTGGCATCAAACCTAGGTTTAACTGGCCATGGTAGAAAAATGCAGGTTATGTGGCAATGGTGTGGCTTGCAGATTCTAGAAGGACTTCTAAATAAGCAAGCTGTGTCCTCATGTGCACAGTGGCCAGACATTCACATGAGGGTGTTTATGTAAGAAAGTATTGGCCAAACAACCTTGAGAATGAGCTATCATGCACACTTCAATGCGGTGATCTTTAGGGCCTTTGTCAATGGGCGTAGGGTTTGTGTAGATGGGCAAATGCAGCTTGCTTTTAGATGCATTTCACTTGCATTTGACATCGGTTTGAGACATTTCTGAAATCATTCAGAGTTCATTGACAAGTGAATTTGGCCTGCAGGAACCTTTGCAGATGTCACTGGAAGCAGTAAAACCCATGTGCTTTCCCAGGTTGTTAGACGATGTTATAGTCAGTGACTGACGTACCTTGATAATCACCAACAGTGTCCTGAAGGTACTTGGTAACACATGGCAGTAAAGTGGGGGTAGGCGAGAAATATCCAGTCATCAGGCTCAGCACAATCCAGCCACGGTTGCAGCTCTCTCTGTAAAATTAGAAACAAAAAGATACTTTAGTAATACATATGAAAAGGGAGGGATATAGATTTTGAATGGGTGATAGGAAGTGCTACCCTGCTGCAGAGAACACAGTGACACTGTATGTGTAAAGCAGCCCATACAGGAGTCATTTTTTTTGTTTAACCAGTGGGTTGAATGAAAAAACGGACTCAATTCCTCATCCACACACGCAACGTGGATGAGGGAATCATCCCACTGAGCTATTGTATTCTAACAGCGAGGAGACTTCCCCACCACCAGAATACATTGATCAGCGCTGCTGGTTATAGTCTCTGCAGCTCTGACTGAGCATAAAAAAAATGACAGGGCGGTAGTACAGAAGTCAATCGGTAGATCAACTTCTGAACAACCTCCCTGCCCACACATGGATCCAAATTCGTCCTGTCCCTGCTAAACCAGCCAAAATTCAATCAATGTATAGCTGGCTTAACAAATTTAATACCGAGCACTTTCACCCCCTTCTTGCCCAGGCTAATTTCCATCTTTCAGCGCTGTCGCATTTGAATGACAAATGCACGGTCATGCAAAGCTGTACCCATATGACATTTTTATCATTTTTTTTCACACAAGTAGAGCTTAATTTTGGTGGTATTTTTCTCTGTTTCTGTTATAATATATGAAAGTGAAAAGTGTATTCTAAGTCATCAGTGCTTTCAAGTTTTAACAGTAAGGAATCATATTTTGGCCAAAAAAGCCTGAAGCCTGCCACCACAACAAGGGAGACTCTTTTGAGCAGAACCCTACACTAACACTAACTGCACTACCTTTTCAAAAAGACATCCCCATATAGTCAGCAAAGAGACAGCCCAATCCAGCAAACAGCCAGCCCCATATATTTAGAAAACAGACAACCCAATCCAGCAAAGAGACAGCCCCATATAGTCAGCAAAGAGACAGCCCAGTCCAGCAAAGAGACGGCCCAATCCAGCAAACAGCCAGCCCCATATATTCAGCAAACAGACAGCCCCATATATTCAGCAAACAGCCCAATCCAGCAAAGAGACAACCCCATATATTCAGCAAAGAGACATCCCAATATATTTCAGCAGAGACAGCCCCATATATTCATTAAAGGGTCATCCCCATATATTCAGCTAAGAGACAGCCCAATCCAGCAAAGAGACATCCCAATCCAGCAAAGAGACATCAATATATATTCAGCAAAAAGACATCCCCATATATTCAGCAAAGATAACAGCCCAATCCAGCAAAGAGACAGCAACATATATTCAGCAAAGAGACAGCCCAATCCAGCAAAGAGACAGACGAATCCAGCAAAGATACATCCCCATTTATGTAGCACCACAATATATGGAGCACCACAATACACCAGACTGCCTGTATATAGAAAGCCCTGTATTGTGGGAGCACCACAATACACCAGACTGCCTGTAAATGGAGACTGCTGTATTGTGAGAGTACCTACATGTATATAGAGAGTGCTGTATTGCGATCTCCTGCACTCCAAGGATTCCCTTCACCTGAGTCCTAGTTCCATACTCAGCACCAGAACGGAAGGTGAAAGCCAGGAGGTGGAGCATTAGTATACGATGGAGAAGGGAGGAGGAGGTTACATCCTCCTCCTCTCCCGAGGGCCTCTGACTGCACATGATTGGTTGCTAGGATGCCAGGCAGTCCTAGCTACCAATAATTTTGACAGCTGTGGCCAGCGGGAGACTGGGACTCGGCGGAGGTGGCAACTTGGGGCCCAGGCCTTTTGGGACACCTGGTCCCCCTACATGTATGTGGGCTGTCCCCTCCTAATGGCGGCCTTGCTTCTTATTCTGCAAATGCTAGTTCCCTAGTATTGATCAGTGGAGTGATTTTTTTGCAGAGGTAAGAACTCTCAATTTTGCTTATCAAGCTCCTTAAAAACAAATCTATTCTTTTTTTTCTTTATTAAGAGTGTGTTTTGTGTACTTAGGGAAATTTTGATTATTTCATTTAATATTCTTTGTATTTGTGTGTTTTTCCCTTTTTTCTGTGTTTGATGCTTTTTTTGCACTGTTTTTTTTTCTGTGAAAATGTTTTATATAATGAAGGGTTGTTCTATGGCTCAAGAACAGGTCCAAAATAGATGAAGGAATAACCACCAGTAGCCATTTTAAGTCCACTGCCCAACCTCCCTCATTTTACCTTCCCCTTTTTGCTCTAATGCATTTTGCCAATCAGGCAACATTTCACTAAAATCTCCCAATTTTTGCCAATACTTTAGAAAAGTGAAAACTTTCAGTTCAGTTTCATGTTGACCCTCTGGCTTGAAAGTGCTGGTTCACCCTCTAAAGGGGTTGTAAACCCTCATGTTTTTTCACCTTAATGCATCCTATTGCAGTGACTTCTGGCAGTGACCGCCCCCCCAGCCCCCCCGTTTTACTTACCTGAGCCCCGTAATTCCCTCGGTAGAGACACGCTCTCCCTCTCTGCACGGGGTCCCGGCTCTTGATTGGATAGATTGATAGCTGCACAGCCATTGGCTCCCGCTGCTGTCAATCAAATCCAATGATGGGGCGGGGCCGAGTCTGGTATTCGTGTCTATGGACGCAAATGCTGGACTCGGGAGCACGCCCGCACGGTAATCCCCCGGGAGAGTGCTTCTCCCAGAGGGTCATCTGATGCGAGGAGGAGCAGCGAGAGACGCGGAGGGACCCCAGAAGAGGATGATGGGGGGCCACTCTGTGCAAAACGAGCTGCACAGTGGGGGTAAGTTTGACATGTTTAAAAAAAATAAAGCAGGAAGGTTTACAATCAATTTAAGGGTAAGGGGTGTTTTTAGATAAAGAAAAAAAAAACCTGTGCAGTTCTGACTATGGTTGAATAGAGCCCTTGCTATAGGTGTAGGCCGTTTATGTACCTCCTAAAGCCTGCCTCTAATACTCACAGAACATTGTGAACTGATTCCTAGTGGTTATTGCTCACCTCCACCATCAATAGGAGTGAACTCTTTCTCTGATTCAAACCCTCACATTTTTTCATCTGATGCAGTAGCTCTGAGCTCAAGCCTGTGATGAAAGAGGTGAGCAATAATGACTAGGCCTCGCTTAGCATCCTCCTAGTAACACCCTTGAAGTATTCCAGTCAGGCTTCAGGAGGTATGTAAATGGAGTACACCTATAGCAAGGGCATTATACAACTTTAGTCAGAGCTGCACAGTTTGTTTTTATCTACAGATACCCCTTATCTGAATAGGCAGTTTTTTGGTAAAGGTAAACTAACCCTTTAATACTTGAGTCACTAATCCAGAACAAGTATGCAGATAGGAAATTCTGACTTTAGTCGGACCTTCCTGATATGGATAACTGAAGCACTAAAACGTGAGCGTTTCAGTATGAGTGTGAGTATAATGTTTCAGTATGAGTATAATAGGTAGCTAGCTTTTTAAGAAGTATGTTAGCAAAGGTAGCCTTAATGTTTCTCTCAGGTTTGGTTTACTTTAAAACTTTACAATGTTGCCAACATACGAAAAGATCTATTTAAAAATATAAATCCTCAGACAGCACTCACACTAACCACTAACCAACAGCCAAAAAACACAGGTATTAATTACATTATTATGCATTATGCTATTAACTTCATCCATTCCTGCAACAATGTGCCACATACGGTTTGGGGGTGTCCGTCTGCACCATAACAGCCAATGACACTGTGTACACAGAGCAAAGTTACTGAGCTGCAATAAGGAAGGAGTGTCCGGTATGGACACTCTGGCCCCAGTGTCGCCCTCCGCCGAGGGCCGTCCAAGGCAGTTGCTTCACTTTGCCACAATCACAGAATGGCCCTAGACACAAATGTACAAACTAGGGCTCTTGTACATCTGATTAGGCAGAAAATTACTAATTTGTAGGTACTCACTGTTTGGGGTTTTCGGTGATCTGTTTCAGCACCTGGCAGTAGACCTCATCTTTTAGTATCGGTTTTTCTCTGCATAGCTGCAAGAAATACTTATTAACAGTATTGTTTAAATTTATATCTATGCTAAAGTATCTATTATTCACCATACTTACCACCAAGATCTCATAGATACATTTGACATCATCCTGCTCCCGGTACTGCTGGTCTCCCATGAACCTCATCAGAGCTGGGCAGAAAAGAATACACAAATTAAATCTGAACTGAAAAAGCGACCCTGATTATATATATATATATATATACAGTATCTCACAAAAGTGAGTACACCCCTCACATTTTTGTAAATATTTTATTATATCTTTTCATGTGACAACACTGAAGAAATGACACTTTGCTACAATGTAAAGTAGTGAGTGTACAGCTTGTATAACAGTGTAAATTTCCTGCCTACTCAAAATAACTCAACACACAGCCATTAACCACTTCAGCCGGAAGAATTTACCCCCTTCCTGACTAGAGCACTTTTTGCGATTCGGCACTGCGTCGCTTTAACTGACAATTGCGCGGTCGTGCGACGTGGCTCCCAAACCAAATTAAAGTCCTTTTTTTCCCACAAATAGAGCTTTCTTTTGGTGGTATTTGATCACCTCTGCGGTTTTTATTTTTTGCGCTATAAACAAAAAAATAGCGACAATTTTGAAAAAAACTCATTGCTTTTTGCTATAATAAATATCCCCAAAAAATATTTAAAAATTTTTTTTTTTTTCCTCAGTTTAGGCCGATACGTAGTCTTCTACATATTTTTGGTAATTAAAAAAATCACAATAAGCGTTTATTGATTGGTTTGTGCAAAAGTTATAGCGTCTACGAAATAGTGGATAGTTTTATGGCATTTTTATTGACAATTTTTTTTTTTTACTAGTAATGGCGGCATTCAGCGATTTTTATTGTGACTGCGAAATTATGGCGGACACATCGGACATTTTTGACACATTTTTGGGACCATTGTCATTTATACAGCAATCAGTGCTATACAAATGCTGTCAATCATTCCACCCGGCCGCGCATGCGCGGATGGTAGAGTGGTTTGCACGCATCCATATTTGGCCGGGTCAGGTGATGCGGAAGCCTTCGGCGCCACTCCCCTGATTGGTTTCCATCTAGTTACTACCATACATATATCAGCAGCAATTATAGTGGTGGTGTGACTTCCCTCTTTTTTTCTGCAGTATATATTTTGAATTAACACATTTAATGTGTTTATTCTATTGTTTCTTTTATATTTCTTGTTATCTGGTATGTCCCCACATGTGCTCACAGCTCACTTATTCGTGCCATTTCTCTTGGGGTTGCTGTATTTCAGACACAGTCTTGTTACTTTGTTCTAAATACATTGTGAATGTACCAAATTTAATAGATATATACTTACTTGGTGTCTCTTTATTCTACCTGGAAAAATGCTCCTGAAAAAGCGATTTTTCTTTTCTGTGCCCAACAAGAGTAACTGTGAGGGGTTACAGTGTTCTGGCACCACCAACACCTAAGGCCCAATGTCTCTGCCCCTGTTTAACAGAGGCATGTAACTACAATTTTTGAAATAATATTTAACAGCAGGGCCCGTTCCTGTGCCCATCAAGAGTAACTGTGAGGGGTTACAGTGTTCTGCCACCACCAACACCTAAAGCCCAATTTTTCAGCAGAGTACATAGTGTAGTCCGTATATTATATATACCAGTGCTCAAAATTTTTTGGGGGTGCAAACAAACTGAAAAATTCAGAAAAAAACCCCATCAGTTGCAGCCTCACTGTGCCCATCAAACGCAGCCACTGTGCCCATCAATTACAACCACTGTGCCCATCAAATGCCGTCACTGTGCCCATCAAATGCAGCCACTGTGCCATCAAATGCAGCCGGCACCGGCTCACCGTCTGCCGGCACTTACCCTGTATCTATGGGGCAGTGGGTAATGGGTAATGGCGATGAACGGGGTCCTCCATGCGTCACCAGCCTCCTGATAGGCGTCCAATAGCGGCGCCTGTCGTTACAGCCAATCAGGCAACAGGCAAAAGACCGGAGCACCTGATCGGCAGAGAGGCGGTTCAGTGTTAGGAAAGTAAATAGTCATTCACTTTCCTAAAACAGCTGAGTGGACTGCGAGCGCCAAGCATGGCGCTCGCAGTTCACCTATTTTGCAGCCCTAGAGCCATACGGCGTCGCACCGATTAGGACGGTGCCATTGACGGCAATTGCCGCCAATTTGACATGTCACATCACATGTCAAAACGCTTCAGTGTGAACCAGGGCTAAATGAAATTTTTTCCTTTAGAAATGTAATTTTGCTGCGGTACTTTTTTAAATATGGGGAAAATGCACTACTTTACAGGCATACTAAGGACACCCCCCAGGCACGATATTTAAAGGAATATTTTATTTTATTGTTTCACTTTAAGCATTCTTAAAATCACTGCTGCTGAAAAAACGGCCCTTATAAAAACTTTTTTTTGCATTGATACATGTCCACTGGGGCAGGACCCAGGTCCCCAAACACTTTTTATGGCAATAACTTGTATATAAGCCTTTAAAATTAGCACTTTTGATTTTTCACATTCGTGTCTCATAGACTTTAATGGTGTTCGCACAAATTTTTTGTCTGTTCGCAAGATTTCAGTGTTCAGGAGTGCGCTACGTACAGAATGCATGGTTCAGGAGAGTGCTACGTACAGGGTGCAAAGTTTAGAAGCGCGTTACATGCAGAGTATGCTACGTACAAAGTTTAGGAGCGCGCAACAAGTGCAGGGTTCAGGAGTGCGATGCATACAGAGTGCACCCAGAAGGTTTTTTTTACCTTAATACATACAATGCATTAAGGTAAAAAACCTTGAACCTTTAGAAAAACTTTAACATTCGATTGTGGAACAAACTGACTTTCCCAAACAAAAATCACATCCACTGAAATTCGTTTGTATGACAAAAGATATCCATCATGCTCCTTCCAATTTTCTCATCACTGTGGTAGAAAGCGAACACCAATCTGACCTCACTAATGATTAGAAAAACAAATGAAGGTCTAAAAATAAACATTTTGAACAAAATTATACCAGTGAATGACTGGCTTAAAGTAAAATTAAAGTTAAAACTTGTTTTTTAGTTTTGAATAGAGTGGAGATGGATTAGAATGCTTGTCAGTTTTTATTGCTATTTGTGCCCCCGTTAGGGAGACTCCTCCTCCTTATTTTTCCTGTTTACCATTATCATTAAAAGTAATAGAAAATCCCAAATTTTGGGTTGTCCCCAGAAAAGTAATAGAGGGGAAATCTTCCAATGAAGACACTAGTTCTGATGACCTGGGGGTCCCCAAGGAATTCCCTTTATTTGGAGGGATTTCCCCTCACTTCCTATTTGGCTATTGGACAGGAAGTGAAGGGAAATCTCCCCAATGGGACACAGATGGTGAAAAAAAAAATCTTACAGAGGTTATAATCTTCCCTTGCTCTATCCAAAATGAAAAAAAAAAAGTTTTGCCTATAGTTCTACTTTAACACAGAATTGCTGTTTCCACTGTCCAGTTAACATTTCTAGACCAGGCCTTATTGCATAACAGCAGCATGGTCTACAGGGAGGTCCAACATCTGGTGGTGCTGTCTGTGAGAGGGATCCTGGATCACAAGAAAGGCTGAGCAGAATTTCAAATCCCTTGCAAGTAAACTAGTTTTTATATGTTTATTTCAACTGCGTGTTGAGCTGGTAATTTTTAGCTTTGTTTACATGCAGCAAAGCAACTAAAAGCCTCAAAGGTATATTTTTATAAAAGCAGTCTCAAAGCATTATTATGTTTATCAGCTCCCTACAGATGATTCCTTGAAACAGAATTTTTCGGTAACTAAGATGAAAATACATACCCATGAAGTTGTTGGTTGCCAGCTCATTCAGCTCTTTGTCATGAAATAATATTAAAGACTCCTGAATTGGTACCTGAAAAGCATAGCATAAAATGAGATATTGGTTCATGTGAGTGACCTTGAGCAGTACAGTTTGCAGAAATGATTGTGGTACAATAATACTGTTTAGAAAGATGACTGGTGATGTTGAGGAGACCGGCTGTGAAAGATTATGGACATGTTTAGGAGCCTAATTGAGTTGTAAGACTGTAATGAGGACCATGAGTGAGATCAAGGAAGAGTTACAGGACATGATGGATTGATTGTGTGAAGATTATGGTGGTATGTGTAGTATGACACACTTAGCAAATTGATGCATTGCTAGCTAAGTGTTGTAAGTGTTGTGCATCACAGCACTAAGGTGCTGTGATGGGGTTAAAAATTTCCTACCTTTGTGTGCTGCACCAGCTCAATTGCTTTCTTCCCTTCAGCAGCCATTCCTTTCCACCCAAGCCTATGAGACAACAGCTAATATGAATTTTACTTATTACAGGTTACAAAGTTACAGAGTTAGTCAGCTTGAAAAAAGACACAAATCCATCTAGTTCAACCAATAGAAAAAATAAATAGAATAAATAGAAAACCTCTATATACAAAATCCTAAACCCACCGTTGATCTAGAGGAAGGCAAAAAACCCTGCAAAATATGATCCAATTTGCTCAAGCAGAGCAACATAAATTCCTTCCTGATCCCACAGAGGGCAATCAGATATTCCCTGGATCAACATACTCTGGCTATAATACCTACAGTGCCTCGACATGGAATGGTTTAGATCAAAGCATATTTATGTGTTTGAATGGCCTCGTCAAAGTCCAGACCTAAATCCAATTGAGAATCTGTGGCATGACTTGAAAATTGCTGTTAACTAACTCTCTCCATCCAATCTGAC
Organism: Lithobates clamitans; assembly: GCA_037952925.1. Lineage (NCBI taxonomy): Eukaryota > Metazoa > Chordata > Amphibia > Anura > Ranidae > Lithobates > Lithobates clamitans. Next base: position 3,429,162 of record JBBGZY010000601.1, on the reverse strand, counting down.
AGAGCTTGAGCTATTCTGCAAAATTATCCTAAAATAACGGCATGCCGTACCTAAAAAATGGAAGGGATCAAATTAATAAAAAATAATAATAAAAAGTTTTTATTATTGTTATTTATTATTAATATTATGTTCCATTCGTTTAGACACGGCATTCGATATTTCGGATAATTCGTAACTTCTGATAAATTTGTATTTGTTACTTTCAAATAGCCAAATTTGAAAGGTAATTCCAATACCTATAATTTAATAGTTAGTTATTTCACATTTTTTGGGTTTTCGGATTTTTGAATTTTCTCGAATATATTAGAATATTCTAATTTACAAATATTCAGAAACATTTGTTAAACGAGTTTTCGTTAATTCTGATGTTTCCGAATGAACGAACTTGTCGAAATTTGTTAAAAAACTAATTCGGAACAAAACGAATTGCACGTCTATAATCTAGTCCTTCCCACACTTCTCTAGCAGTGACTTGCCAGCCTTACAGTCTACTTCTCTTTTTGAGGATTTAGGAGGATGGATTGCTCCACAGTGTCTGCAGCTACACAGGTCAGAGTGGCCTTGTTTTAATACTTATTTACTTACTGTTAAAGCGGTTGTAAACTGCGGTTGTTGTAAAAAAAAAAAAAAGAAAGAAAGACCTGCAAGGCAATGGCATAATCTGCTAGTATAATGTGAGTATTATGAAATACTCACATTGGAACAAAGCACTCCAACGCTGTACTGTCAGCGTTGAGTCACGTTCCCCCAGTCTTTCGTCCGGGTTCGCGCTTCGGCTATGTGATTGGCCGAAGCCGCGATGACGTCACTCCCGCGCGTGCACCTGGGAGCCCTCGGTTCCGGCATGAAGCTCTGAAGTTCCGGCAAGGTATGCCTTCAGGGCGCGTGCACCAGTGATGTCACTGGCTGCATGCAGTTATACATCCTAAACAGCACGGTTAGGAGATATTCATTTTACCTACAGGTAAGCCTTATATTAGGCCTATCTGTAGGTAAAAATGACCAAGCGGGCTTTACTAACACTTAAGGAATATGTAAATAATTGAATGTTAATAGCCTGGCCACAAGTTAAGGCAGTTGGGGGCACTTGGGACAAATCACACTCCTCCCTGAGACTAGGGCTAATCTTATACTCTTCAACAGTGAAGGAACATGCCCATGTACTGCTGTCTACATCAGGATGATTAGGATGGATCAGACAGGTACAAGTTCTCATATAAGTCATGTGAGGATGAGCAGATATCCCCTGCACATTGTGATATTTCATTGGCCAGTTTACTATAACCTGGGCATAATATCTTTACAATTGATACAGAGATTAGATACATTACACTAACGGTATATTAGTATGTATTGCATTTGTATCATGGGCTACCAATCATGTTTCTGGATGTATATAATGTATTAACTCCAATCATCATAACCATTTAGCTTTTTAAAAGCTTTAAAAACAGAGCACTTGGAACTTTACTCACATGCTCTGTGCTTCCCGGAAATATTTCAGTGCGAACTCCACCATGGTGTAATGTGTTGCATCAGTGGGTTGTGGTGAAGGTGAAGGACTCTGATTTTGGATTGACCCCTCGCTCACCTTGCCACTCTGACAAAACAGATCACCATAAGACACATTTAGCTTCTTCTAATGCCCACATTGATTGACATAAAATGAGAAATTACTCAAATGTTTTTTATACACTTATTTTGGTGACTAGGGATGAGCTGAACACCCCCCTGTTCGGTTCGCACCAGAACATGTGAACAGGCAAAAAATTTGTTCGAACATGTGAACACTGTTAAAGTCTATGGGACACGAACATGAATAATCAAAAGTGCTAATTTTAAAGGCTTATATGCAAGTTATTGTCATAAAAAGTGATTGGGGACCTGGGTCCTGCCCCAGGGGAAATGGATCAAGGCAAAAAAAAGTTTTAAAAACGGCCGTTTTTTCGGGAGCAGTGATTTCAATAATGCTTAAAGTGAAACAATAAAAGTGTAAATTTCCTTTAAATTTCGTACCTGGGGGGTGTCTATAGTATGCCTGTAAAGGGGCGCATGTTTCCCGTGTTTAGAACAGTCTGAACTAAAACTACTCGCAGCTATTAATGAATTGCCGGTCCGACAATACACATAAAAGTTCATTGATAAAAACGGCATGGGAATTCCCCACAGGGATACCCCGAACCAAAATTAAAGCAAAAAAATGATGTGGAGGTCCCTCTAAATTCCATACCAGGCCCTACAGGTCTGGTATGGATATTAAGGGGAACCCCCGGCCAAAATTAAAAAAAAAAAATGGCGTGGGGTCCTCCTCAAAATCTATACCAGACCCTTCAGGTCTGGTATGGATTTTAAGGGGAACCCCGCGCCAAAATTTAAAAAAAAAATGAAGTGGGGCCCCCCAAAAATCCATACTAGACCCTCATCTGAGCACGAGCAGAAGAAGGGAAGAAGACGCCGGCGCCGCGGAGGAAGATGCAAGGCGAGGAGGGAGAACCAGAAGAACCAGAAGAAGAAGAAGAAGAAGATGGAGGAAGAAACCAAAGGAAGATAGAAGATAGAAGAAAGAAGATAGAAGATAGAAGATAGAAGAAAGAAGAAGCATTTAAATAAAGGAATTGTCAAAAACATTCTCTTGTCATTTTTAACATTTTTGACACTTTTTTTGTGAAATGGTAGGGGTACTTTTGTACCCCCTTACCATTTCACACAGGGAGGAGGGCCGGGATCTGGGGATCCCCTTGTTAAAGGGGGCTTCCAGATTCCGATAAGCCCCCCCCGCCCGCAGACCCCCACAACCACCAGGCAAGGGTTGTGGGGATGAGGCCCTTGTCCCCATCAACATGGGGACAAGGTGTTTTGGGGGGCTAACCCAAAGCACCCTCCCAATGTTGAGGGCATGTGGCCTGGTACGGTTCAGGAGGGGGGGCGCTCTCTCGTCCCCCTCTCTTTTCCTGCGTCCTGCCAGGTTGCGTGCTCGGATAAGGGTCTGGTATGGATTTTTGGGGAGACCCCACGCCATTTTTTTTTTACATTTTGGCACGGGGTTCCCCTTAAAATCCATACCAGACCTGAAGGGCCTGGTATGGAAGTTAGGGGGACCCCCACATCTTTTTTTTTTAAATTTTGGTTCGGGGTTCCCCTGTGGGGAATTTCCATGCCGTTTTTATCAATGAACTTTTATGTGTATTGTCGGACCGGCAATTCATTAATAAATTTTCCTTTGAAATGTCATTTTGCTGTCAGACTGTTCTAAACACGGGAAACATGTACCCCTTTACAGGCATACTATAGACACCCCCCAGGTACGAAATTTAAAGGAATATTACACTTTCATTGTTTCACTTTAAGAATGATTAAAATCACTGCTCCTGAAAAAAACGTCAGTTTTTAAAACTTTTTTTTGCATCCAGGTCCCCAAACACTTTTTATGACAATAACTTGCATATAAGCCTTTAAAATTAGCACTTTTGATTTCTCCCATAGACTTTTAAAGGGTGTTCCGCGCCTTCCGAATTTGCCGCGAACACCCCAAATTGTTTGCTGTTCAGCGAACTGGCGAACAGCCGATGTTTCGAGTCGAACATGAGTTCGACTCAAACTCGAAGCTCATCCCTATTGGTGACCAATGTTTCTTGAGATTGACTGTTCAATTTGATTATTTTAATCTAATGCCATAATTGATATTTTGATTCAGGGTAAATTTGTCCATGTCAGTCAAAACCACATGATTGTTAAGAAAATATTGAAAAAAGTAAACAACAAAACACATTGACCATTTTACAAAACAATTCATTTGATAACAATTGGAAGATACCAAACATCTGATATATTTATCTTCAATTTGATCGTGCAAAATTTGTCGTAATCAATGAAAATGATGATGAAAAATGATTGATAATTGCTGCAGTTGATTATAATATTGCAAATATACTGTATAATCAAAATAGTCATATAGTACATACTGTAAATATGTGAACTATCTTACAAAAAGATTTTATATTCTTCCCCATGATTAAGCCTCCCCCTGAATAAGCTGAGTGAATTGTGTTGGGGGTATGGCTTGCCTGGAGCCCAGGCTGCCGCTGTTATTTCACATAACCACAGGGTCTAGCATTGATGTGTGGCACATAGGGTCTTTTTTATTTGTTGTTTCATTGGAGCTGGGATGAGCTCTGTACTTGCCAGCACTCCCAGCGGTATACTACAGGAGTGGACTCGGCTGGAGCATTGAGGGGCACCCCTTATTTGTTGTCTGGTCACATGAAATATTAATATTTCATGTTCACATTGTCCATCGATCAGGTACAGCTCCTTATTATCGGCCTGAGAGGTAAACCTCAAAGTCTTGCATGGCTGTAATAAAATCCTCAGCTGAAAGTGCATAGGAACTGACAGCACCCCACGGAGCTAAAGAAGACTCCAGCAGATATCAGCACTCCCACATTGTTAAACCCTTCTGTGGTGGAAATTGTCAGGAAATTGAAAATTGTAAAGGCAACCTGTGACCTAAGTAAATGAGGTAGTTCCCTATGCTCGCCCTGACTCCCCCACTCTGAGTGGTTTTGATAAAGCACAGATTTTGTGTGAAACGCGTCAACCTTGTACCCACCTGCCTGTCTGTGCTTGGTTGTTTTTAAAGGCTTTTGTATTATTGACTAAAGCCGAAATTGCATCGTGTGAGTGTGCAGTCATCTGATTTTTGATTTATCTTGGCCCACTCTCTAAGTGAGTCTTCAGATCCAGGGTAAGTGCAATGCCAGCAGCTCTGGAAAGCGCTCTGTGGCTAACTTGTTACCAGAACTGAGATTGGAAAGCACCTTATGTGAAACCCGGTGCCTGAAAGCCACTTTCATACAATCCCTGCAACATCCTGTCCAGCCGGGTCCAGACGCGGCACACCAAAAAAAAAGGGGCAAGCAAAATTAGGCTAGTTTTTTTACACATCAGAGCTGAAGAAAAGTTGTCTTTTCTCCTAGGATGCTAGTAAAAACCCGAGATATGCTGGTAGTAAGAGAGGATATCCTGGGCTGGCATATAGTTTTTTTAAATTTGCCTGTTTCCAATCCTCCTGTCGGCAGAAGTATAACCCAAATGTTTTGGCTATATACACACTTTAAATATACCCCAGGAATGTCTCATTTCCACAGGGTGTAGGTTTTTCCTTAATTGCAAAATGTGTTGGTATTTGCTCTCTCACCTCCGTGCTGAAGGTTCTGCGGAGACCCACAGGGCGGGGCTTGATGTTTTGGCTTTCTCTTTTCTCCACTGGAGAGTAGTAGTCTGGGGCTGCAGCTGGCTGCACAAATCGGGATGGGAAAAGACCCGAGTGTCCACCGAGAGAACCAAACTGCCAGCCTGAAAGACAGAAATTAAAGAAGTCAGGAATGAAGTAAAAACAATAAACATGCAAGGATCTTTACAATGGCCAGTAAAATTGGGAGAACAAGGCTGGATATTGGAGGGTGTACTCCAGCCAGGAATTCACAAGGTATAGGAAAAAAATGAGCTAGGGATAGGTAGGCGAAGGGGGATGTGAGGGCGGTTAAAATATGCCCAGTGATCATCTTTGACAGTAGATGTAAATCCAAAAGCTAAAATCTTTTGTAAGCGTTAACATATTCATTTAATTTAAAAATACACTTTTTGTATTTTTAGACCTGCAGCTCTCAACAAAGCAATACTTGGTGAACTTGCCATGAAGGTGGCTATTTGGTGCAATAGCAGCTTTGAAAATTACTCACTGCCATCCAATCCACTATCAATCACAGGCAAGGTGGATCTGATGGGGAACTAGTCTCTCAGAGTTATCGATCAGTCTCAGCCAACCTGAAAACTCAAATTCAAATTCACGGCCACTGTGCCTGTTGGGTGGGTGGAGCCTGATGGGGAACTCTGAGACTAGTTCTCCATCAGGTCCCCCTTGCTTATGATTGACAGCGCACGGCAGTGCAGGGTGACAAAAGTGCATGAAAGCTATTCCCCATTAAATCCTTTGTACTGTAACTGTTCGCACTGCAGGTGCGCTAGGCTTAGTCCTGCATCAAAAGTGTATCACTGTGAAAGGGCCCTTAAGCTGCACAAAAGTGCATCAAAGCAAATAAGTGTGAAAGGGCCCTAAAAGCAGACCTGATAGGGAACTAGTCTCTCAGTTCCCCCCCATCAGGCTCCATCCAACCCTAGTAACAAACTTCTTAGTCAGTGTGACAGGTGCAGTGGCCAGGGAGGGCGGGACTAATTGTAATGAGAAAGGAATGCCCAGTATGGACACTCTGACCTCAGTGACAGCAATGGCAGATTTATGTACCTGTCTGTGACAGTTACATGAATTGGGCACAATTACACTTTTAGTGATTCGTCCCAACAGAATTCTAAAGGGTGTCTATGATACCCTTTATAAATTTTCCCCAGTGTGCAGTAAATGGTGTAGTACTCACCTGGGAGCAATTATCATTCAGTTAGGGTTTAAATCTTCTTTAACTGCTTGTTGAGTTATCACTGATGTCAGTGTGCTGCTAATAAGATAACTGCTAACAAGCATCTAAATCAGCATTTGCAAAAGGAAAAGTGAGCAATGGCAGAATCCATTTGTCTCCCATGTTAAATTTTCTTTAAATATATTTTACGTCATTACAACTGATTATCTGTAGAAAAGTCCAACATAGCATAACATAATCTTTGCTGTGCCAATTCAAAAATGGTGCCACTAGAGCACTCCATGTGTGCGTGACCATTCATGCTGCCACCCACACGCAGACCACTTCAGCCGTGCTGCTTTGGACTGATGTTTGCACAGTGTGATGAGTTGGGGCCTGTACACAGCCAAGTTAACCCTATATAACCTGGCTCCCCAGAACAATGCTGGGCCCTGGTCCAAAGGATGACAGGGATGGTAGAGCTGGCACAACCCACAATCTGTGAATACTTTGCTGATTAACTGATCCCTGGACTCTAAACAATAACCTCTGAAATCTCTTTAACACCCAACTAAATAGGTACTAGGATTAGGTAAATTTAGTTATTTAGTTAGTTTGGTGTTAGGTAAATTTAGCGTTGCTCACTGTAATATGTGGAGCTGTGTTGTTTATTGTGATCTGTTTAGTGTTTAACCTGCTGCAGGTTTGATTATGGTCTCTGCTTTCTGGAGAACTGTGGATCTCTCAACAGTAGAACATAGGTGTGGAGCAAGGCAAATGAGTAGCATGAATATTTATACAGCCCTGGTCAATCCCTGGGAGGGTGGCTCAGATGGGTGCTGGGAGTCTGTATAAATACTCTGAGACACAGAGCATCCAGGTCTTTTCATGTAGGAGAGAAACACGTTCCTAAGGGTCTGGTATCACAGGAAAAAGGCATTGCATGGATGTTGGAAGGAAGTAACCGACTTTCCTTGGACATTTTGTGAGTACAGACTTCTGTGAGAGATCTTAGAGGCTGTGGGTTGCTGCCACCCTTCTGCTGCTAGAGAGTCAGCTGTGTGTGTGTAAAGGGGGACACTGGCTGGTGTCCTGAAGAGCTCGGTCAAACTCTGTGAAGGAACTCTGCTCTAACTGCTCAAAGAAGGAGGCTTTTGTGCCTTCAGCTATTACTACTTCAAAGCCAAGTCCACAGTCTGCTTTGCAAAGACTTTTGTTTCAGTTCTACAGAAGGAATTTTACTGTCCTCATCTTGTACTTAGTACTTTTTGGAGTATCCCATTCCATTCCCCAACCCTATCCAAGTTACCCCAAAATTATAAACACTAAAAAGAACACCCCTGGACTTGTCATTGAGCCAAAAAGTGACTGTGATTGTGTGCCTGGCTGTGGGGCAATAACTGGGGAAAAAGAACCTGGGCATATTTTCAGGGGCTTCTATAGGGGTTAGTGCTACATCTCTATGTTACTTAATCCTGATCCCTGAACTTTGAGTGTTACTTAATCCTGACCCCTGAAGCTCAGGGCTTAGAATTGGGTATTGCACAGAGTCCATTGGTCAGGATTAGGTAATGCACTGAGTTCAGTACAATGCAAGCAGGTAGCTTATTTTTAAAATGTTGACATGCTGCTGCAAAAACTGCTACAGTGCCTTTATAAACATAGTACATCTAGTAAATTTAAAACATTTCTGAAATATTATTTCTGTATCATCACAGATATTTTGTTTTGGGTTCGTATTGTCTTTATTCATGAGTAACTTTATTTAAATAAACTAGGGAGGCCACTGTGCCTGCAAGCGTCTGTTAGTGCACACCTATTTCACTAATCATTTTACCCATTAAAAAATTCCCCTACAATGTAACACAAACAGGTACTCTGTAAATAGGTCCTCTTTGTTTCAATACACGTCACACAAAACCAAGACACTTCAATGATTGCTGTCATTACCTGGTTCCAATCCATCCATTGGCATCACTTTGATGATGTCACCCTTCTTGAACTGAAGTAGACTTTTATCATCAGTAAAATGGCTACGTAGCGCAACCACATGATTGGATTCCTGTGAAAACACCAACAAAAGGACACTTTTATCAAGGCTTTTCTTTTCTAATACTAGGCCAATTGCTATAGTTTGATCTCCTTGATCACCTTCACCAGTTCCTGCAGAAACAGTTCCACCAAGCTTTTTAGTGCCTGTGCTCTGTCGGAGCGCAAACTCAGATCCTCAGTACGCAGACAAAAGCGCAAAGTGCGGGAATCGGACATTTCCAAGGACAGGATATCTACATAACTGCAGGATAAAGAAATTAAAATGTTTATGGAAATATTCCTTTCAAGATTTACTTATCTTCCATTGGGTTGTGTTATGGCTCACCTGTAGCTGTACAGAGTCTTCAGGTATCTCTGTTGCATTCCTGTTGAATTTACATCCTTCAGAAGCCGGATCCCTCGGTGAGAAACCCCCAAAAGCAGTTTTTCTATATCATCATCCAGCTAAAATCATGAAAAAGGCAAAATATTGTTAAATAAGAAGGGGATGAAAAATAGTATACTGCAAAACAGAAAAAAAGGAAACTTTGTAAAGAGTTATCAAATATACCCTTGAGATGTGTTACAGCTTAAACTCCAGCCTTGTTTTTTTTTTTTTAATCCCAACTGTCAGGTTGATATTCGAAAGTGAAATTAAAGTGTTATTAAACCCAGGACCCTGCATTTACTATGTCAGGTCTCCCACAGTACAGAACATGGAAATGTAATTATTTTAGGAAATATAAACAGCTAAATACCTTTTCTTATCAGCAGTATATAGCAGTCTTGTGATTTCTATCAGTTCCTGGTGAAGCTTGTAGGAGAAGTTTTCATACTGCACTGAGCTGTCCAAGGAGGCTGCAGGGCTCCTGACCCTCTGTCTGGATATGTTTGGACAGTGTCGATTGGCCCTGTGCTGATCACATGCACTCTCCCAAGAAAAATAAAAACACACCAAACTGAGCATGTGCAGCCTGAATCCAAAGCCTCTGTCTTATCCAGACTTGTCCAGGGGGACAGTGCAGGGAGGGGAGGATCTGTGCATACACGATCAAGCAGCCTTTTCTTTTACAATGCAGAGGATTAACCCCTTAGGTTCTGCAGTGAGAATAACAAGCATGCTTTACTGCATATACAAACTGATTTTACTTTGTGGGTTTAGTAACAAATCTTGTTGGTGTTTTATGTGCACATTATGGTGCATCTAGCTCTATTGTGCCATCCTCCAGCGATGATGGGTCCATGATTCTGTCACCACTTTGTTCCCCTTCGCCACTGTTTCTTTTAACTGTAGCAATTTGCTTTGGCCATTAGAAGGCAACTGATGATGTAACTCCTGAGCATATGCCAGCACCTAGCACACTGAGAAAAGAGCCAGGATGTACATTGTGCGATGCATGTGCCATGCAGTGTACAAAAAAAAAAAAAACACCAGGAGTTGGGGAAGAGCTTCTTTTTGGCAAAACAGACTCTGCAAGTATTTTCTATTGGAAATCTATTGGTGCCATCCTCTTGGCTGTGTTGTGTGGCAGGGCTGTGTAAATATCCTGACTGGATGGACAGAAATACATATTTTCTGACAGGTACACATCTGTGCATTTAGCTGTTGCCCGAAGTTCAGCTCAATTTTCCTGAGCAACTTGAGTCCCCAAAACAAAGGGGCTCACTATATATTGACTAATGTCTTTGGATTTTAGAGTCAAGAATTACAAACCTAGCACCCTGGTTCCGTGGCTCACATCTTGCTGCCTGTTTTTCAATGCTTAAGCCAGGTTTGCTTTATAATTGGAGTACAGTGAAACTTCAACACATAGTAAAAAGGCGCTACTAACAAATGAATAATGAAATGAGAAATAGATGTTGGAAAATAAAAAAAATTAAAAAAAACTATTAAATGGACGTGTCATGGAAGAAAGATGTGGCCTGCAAATTCTGACCTCAGTACTTCCTGTATCACTGACATAGAACAAGCCTGCACCAAGTCAGAACTCTGTATATTTTTCGTAGTCCAAACATAAAAGCCATCGGTTTAGCAAGAAAGCCAGAAAAAGTAAAGTTTTGGGAGATCACAGCATAAAGAAATGTACTCAGTTACAAAACTATACGGTTAATTTTACTCACCGTGACAGGGAAGAGGCGGGAAAAATAGTTCTCCCAGTTATCCCGGGCAGCTATAACAATACGTTTCTTAATAGAATCTTCTGTGATGGAGCTGGCATCACTTCCTACTTGGTGGTCACCTGGTCAACAGAAATTTAGAAAAAGGTTACTTACACACACAATCAATTCTGCTGTAAATACTGTACATGCTCCACTGTATGTCTGACTTAAGCCTTGTGCACACTATCGTTTTTTTTTTTTTCATTCAACCCAGCAGCTGAATAAAAAAAAAAAACCTGAGGAGCTCATGGGGAGATCCTGGACTAACTATGTGATGTTAGTACAGAGATCCCCCTGCTGAGCTATTGTGTTCTGACAGGGGGACCGCCCCCCTGGATCTGCTATTCTGCTGCTAGAGAGACTGAGCCATTTAAGAACTTACCATACAGCCATCCAGTAGCATTATTGCTGCCTGCAGTTTGAACTGGGACTGTGCACCAACAGTACAACTAGGCCCCAGCACTAGCTGGCTAAAGAGTTAGCACTAAAAACGTGCACAGTTTAGGAGATATTCACCCTGGATGCAGCTGGTGACATCATGCACTCTGAAGGTCCGGCATACCGTGCTGAACATTCAGAGCTTTGTGACGGAGCCAAGGGCTACTGCGCACATTTACGGGAGTGATGGAGCCCGTGAACCCTAAAGAAAGACTGGGGGAAGATGGAAGCCCTGTCAGTGGTGACAGCACGTCGCTGGAGGGTTTCATTCTAAGGCAAGTATTTCATAATGTGCTAGTATGCAATGCCTTGCAGGTGTTTTTTTTTTAAACTGCCGTGGTTTACTACCGCTTTAATTTAAATCTTTGCTTTTCATATCTCGCTAGAGTTTGGATCTAAAGGCTCCAAGCACCTGACCACTTTGACAGTCCACAGTATACTGCTTAGCAAAGGGCAACACTAGCTGGCTAATCACAGGAAGGGAAGACAAAGGATGTGGGCAGGTAAATCTCATACATTTTCTTTGTACTTACTTAAGAAGTCTTTCATCTTTCGTCTCTCCTCTTTAGTCAGCTTGAAAGCAGTGTCTGAGAATGTGTCTCGAATTATCTATTACAACAGAAACCTACATGACTATTGTGCACATCAAATCCTATATTCATAATTAACAGCTACCCAGTCACAAGTTACTAAAGATCTGACTGCTACAAAGCAACAAGATAGAATAGACTCAACAAAGTTTAATATATGGGCTTTAGATACTAAGAGCAGCTTATGATATTGATGAAACAAAGCTTGGGATCAAAGTCCTGTCCTGGCCAAATTTGACAAAATCTGTTACAGCAGACATTCTGAAACACTATTCTCATATTAGGACATGGACTGCAGTGCCCGTAACCAACATATCGAACACTTTCAACAATTGATCATTGTTCTTCTACCAGCTGGATTTTACAGGACTTTCTATTCACGCATGGATCTTCTTATCTTGCTCCACAATCTGTTCAAATTTGAGGCTCGGCAAAAAAATGCATTGCCTAATTGCCATGTTTCCTAGCATACATGAAACAGATATTGTTTCATAAGCAGCCTATGAGCTGAGAATTTTATTTTTACATGATTGTTTTTTTAATAATTAGTTAAATAGTTGGTAAGGTTGAATAAAGACACTGGTCCATCCAGTTTAAGCGTGTGTGTGCTTATTTCACTACTGTTTTCCATATGCTACCATTTGCTAAGAAACACATCTAAAAGTCATTTGAATTTATTTAGACTTCCCGCTGACACCACAAACTATGGAAGGGAATTCCACATTCTTACTGCTTTAACAGTAAAGAATGCTTTATGCAGTTTAAGACTTAACTGCTTCTTGTCCAACTTCATTGTGTGGCTGTGTGTCTTGTTTAGGGACCTAAGATTAAATAGTTTCCTCCAAATGCTAGAATGACTATTTAGATATTTGTATATCGCTATCATATCCCCTCTTAAGCGCCTCTTCTCCATGGAGAATACATTTGATGTTTGTAGTCATTCCTCATAATTGAGGTCCTCCAGCCCCCTTATTAGCTCGTTGCCCTTCTCTAGACTCTTTCTAGGTCCAGCACATGCTTCCCGAAGACTGATGACCAGAACTGGATTGCATACTCACGATGTGGCCGAACCCGTGTTTTTTAAAGTGGTAGAAATAAAGTCTTCTCTCGTGAGTAAATTCAATTTTTAGTGCATACTAATAGTCTACTTTCTCAATGCAGCTTGGCATTGCATGCTATTGGTGAGCCTGTGATCTACTAGCAACCTCGGATCCTTTTGCATCCTTGATTCCCCGTGAGATTTTTGCCCTAGCAAGAAACTTGCATTTATATTTTAGTTCCCAAGTCCATTAATCCCTCCTCTACCATATTTGGAATATATTTTTGGGGGCGGTACCTAGTTTTGACAGGTACCCGCTACCACTTCCACTCCTTCCTCCCTCCCCGCAGTGTTCTGGGACAAGTCACAGTTCCCAGAAGACTGCAGGACAATTCAAAAAGCACAGCGTGGCTCGTGCGTGCGCAGTGGGAAGCCAGCTGTGACGCCGCAAGCAGCATAGCCAGCTGCCCACAGTTAGGATGCTGATGCCAGGAACCTGAAGGCTAGTGAAGATCTAGCCTGGGTGAGGATGGTGCTGGATCCCTGGACAACTAAGTGTCCTTTTATTAAAAGTCCGAAGCTACAGGGTTTGTAGCTGCTGAGTATTTTTTTTCAAAGTGGAGAACTGCTTTAACTAAAGTAGGTCTTCTTGTAAAGTTGCTATGTCCTGTTGTAAAATTATTTCCCAAGTTCAATAGGATTGTCCCAGGACAGAGCCATGGGGAACCCCACTTATCATTCCAGACCATTCAGAAAATATGCCATTAATCACCATCCTCTGGATGTGCGCCTGCAACCATTTTTCTATCCGGGTACATACAATACTGTCAATTTCAAAAGACATGAATTTGTAAATTAAGCATTTACGGGGTACTGAATTAAATGCCTTAGCAAAATTTAGATACACTACATCCACAGGCCTTCCACTATCCAAATTACCTCCCCATAGAATGTTAAGAGGTTGGTCTGGGAAGAACAATCTTTCATAAATCTATGTTGGTTACTACTAATGATACTATTTTCAACAGCAAATTCTTGGATATGGTCCCTTATCATTTCTTTCAATAGTTTACATACTATTGATGCTAGGCTGACTGGTCTGTAGTTTCCAGGTTTATATCTCGGACATTTTTTGAATACTGGTACATTTACTTTTCACCAATCAGCTGGTATCATTCTAGTCAGCAAGCTGTCCTTAAAATTTAGGATTAATGGTCTGGCTAAGTTCTTTTAGAAATTTCCAGTGTAAGCCATCTGCTTCTAGTGATTTATTCAGAATATGTTTTTCTAGTTTCTTTTTTGAACACAGGTTTCTGTTAGCCACAAGGGTACATTCAATATAATGTTATTGACATTACTATCTTGTAAAAATAACTAAATTTATTTTTTTCGTATTGAGGCATTCAAAAACAAATACTGCATTTTGGCCACTAGATGATGCTTCAATCATGCAAGATAGTTTTATAACATAGCATATAGAAAGTTTTGCTGTAGCTGAGCGAATGTGTGTCATATTTGTTCATCGAACAGTTTATACAAAGACCCCAAAGTACTGGTTAGTTGTCTTTGACATTTCAGATTCACCTGTTTGATGCCCAAAACTCTATAATATTCACACACATGGAAAATATTTAAATTAAAAAAGACTGCATCTGGTACTATAATTTACCTGCTCACACAGAAGGTTCAAATAATATGGATGAGTGAATTTTTCTTTCGGATAGAAGATCTGCCAAGAAAATTATTCACAATTAGAAGATATCAATGTAAACATCACTTAGGAAGTTGCTCTTATATGCTTAAAAAAAAAAAAAACATCATTTACTTTAGATGGATAGCCATTTGGTTCTCTTTGGTATATCCCAACATAGCTAAATTTACCAGCTTCACACTGGAGCAGTTTTCAGGCGCTTAAGCGTTAGAAATAGCCCTTGCTAAGCGCCTGAAAACCGCCTCCCATTAATTTCAGTGTGTCTTTTCACACTGGGGTGATGCCCTTGCGGGACGTTCCTGAAAAGTCCTGCAAGCGCTTTGAAAGGGCTGCAAAACTGGACTTTTTACCCTTTTTTTGGGTAAAAAGCACCCCGCTAGTGGCCAAAAAGTGTCTCTTTAGCGCTAACAGCCGGCGCTTTCAGTGTGAAACCAGCCTAATGCCCTGTAAAAACGGTTGGATTTTCCGACGGAAAATGTGTGCTAGGACCTTGTCAGAAATTCCGACCGTGTGTAGGCTCCATCACACATTTTCCATTAGAATTTCCGACACACAAAGTTTGAGAGCTTGCTATAAAATATTCCGACAACAAAATACGTTGTCGGAATTTTCGATCGTGTGTACACAAATCCGACGCACAAAGTGCCACGCATGCTCAGAATAAATTAAGAGATGAAAGCAATTGGCTATTGCCCCGTTTAAAGTCCCGACGTATGTGTTTTACGTCACCGCGTTCAGAACGATCAGATTTTCTGACAACTTTGTGTGACCGTGTATGCAAGACAAGTTTGAACCAACATCCGTCGGAAAAAAATCCATGGATTTTGTTGTCGGAATGTCCAGTCAATGTCCGACCGTGTGTACAGGGCATTAGTGTTCCTGACCACTGCCCCATTCCACTGTTGCAGCACCTCAAAAATCATTGGCAGCTCTGCTTAACAATGTGTTATACAGGGCCCCAATGTGCACGCATAAGAACTAGAAATCACTACCTGACAGAGTCCCCCAACAAACCACCCCCCTGCCCTGAAAATAATCAAAACAAATCAAAATAATATTTTTGCTAAAAATACACTAAAAGCATTAGTGGACACAAACAAAACATAACTTACAAAATTCCTTCTAAATCATGCTAAGTCTTTGAGCTCATTTATATGGGCGCTGTGGCCAGCGTAAATCAGTGTTTTTTTTTTCTGTGGCTGGATGTGCAGGCAGCCTATGTCACTCTATGGGGATGTAGCAGCCACAGGTTTGACAAGCATGTGGTTGTAGGTCTGTGGCCCTCAACACAGACAAACTGCATTTGGGGCCACTCACCCAAACCTGCACACTTAAAGCGGAGTTCCACCCAAAAATGGAACTTCCGCTTTAAGGGAGGTGACCCTCTGACATGCCACATTTGGCATGTCATTTTTTTTGGGGGGGGGGGGAGCGGATACCCTCTTTTTAGAGGGTCCAAGCTCCCACTTCCTCCTGGCGCACCGCGGCACCGGAAGGGAGATCACCTCTCCCCTCTCCCTCTCGGCAATCATGTGACACAGGTCTCAGATGATTGCCCAGCCAATTACAGAGAGCGGTGCGACTCGCGCATGCGCAATGGGTGCCCGGCTGTGAAGCCACAGCCGGGCGCCCACAATTACAATGCCGGTGCCGCAGAGGGGAGGGGTAGACGAGCGGGGCTTCGTTCCCCCGCGTCGATGGACCCTGGGACAGGTGTCTGATTATTAAAAGTCAGTAGCTGCAGTATTTGTAGCTGCTGACTTTTAATAATTTTTTTTAAGTGTAACTCTGCTTTAACAAATTAGGACCCACGGCTATATTTATACAGCCGCTGCATCCCCATAGAGTAACAGGCGGCTTCAGTAGCACAAACAAACCCCTTATTAACACTGTATGGGCCAGAGAACCCATGTGAATGGGCCCTTAATTATGTGTTTATTATTTTTTACAATCTTTTTTATTATTTTTTTACAATCGTATTTATTATTCATTTTTGCAATTATTGTAAGAGCCCTGTTTGGGGGGGGGGGGGGGCTCTGGTGAATTATCAAACAGACCCCTGATGTCCCACTTTTGAGACAGAGAAGGTGACTGAGGACACAATCCTCAATTTATAGCTGTGCAGACTATAGCTGCACAGAATGAATAAACAGGAGTAGCTCTGTACAGTTTACTGTGCTTCAGTTATGAATGAACATAGTAAGTGATCAGTACCGATCACTCACTATGTTCATTCAGAAAAGGATAGGGCCAGTAAATATTACATATTTACTAGCCCCACCACGCTTTCCATCCTGAAACACCTGCAGCAGCCAGTGGGACGACAGGAAAACAAGTCACCAGCGTTGCAGAGGGAAGGGGTACCAGGGGGCCCCAGGCAGGAGAAGGAAGGGGAACCTGGACAGGAGGAGGTGAATGGTGCGGTGGGTGGCATTTACTGGAAACGATTCCCTGAATGCTGGCAGGAGGGAGAACTACAGGGGATCAGTACCAGATAATGCCACCCCCGTGGCACCGATCACCCCCTCCTGCTCAGATTCCCCCCCTCCTTCTGCTTGTCAGCTGCCCAGGCCCCATACAGGAGGACCAGTGGTACCCTCTTATTGGCGGCTATATATATATATATATATATATAAAGAATGCTGTCAAAAAAATATATATATTTTAACTGTTTATTTTCATCAATTTACAAAATGCAAAGCGCGTAAACAGGAAAAAAATCTAAATCAAATCAATATTTGGTGTGATTGCCGACTTGGCTTCAAACCAACATAATTTCTTCTAGGTACATTTGTACAGAGTTTTTGAAGGAACTTGGCAAGTACATTACTCCACACATCTTGGAGTGGAACTAACCACATTTTAGGCTGCCTCAAATCCTTTTGTCTCTTCATGCAATCCCAGACAGACTCCATGATGTTGAGATTAGGCCTTCGTGGGGCCAAACCATCACTTCCACAACTCCTTGTTGTTCTTTATGTCGAAGATAATTTTTAATGACATTGGCTGTATGTTTGAGGTCATTGTCCTGCTGCAGAATAAATTTGGGACCAATCACATGCCACCCTGATGGTATGGCATGATGGATAAGCATCTGCAATGAGGACACCATTTATTGGGCAAGGTTGAGGACCATAGATGTAGGGGGTTGGCCAAGGAAACAATGCAGTAAATGAAAGACACATCAGGCTTACTTCCCTTCGACATCGGAAGATGTCCAGCAGTGCCATCATCACAGAACTGGCGGAAACCAGTACACCCATCTACTGTCCAGATAATTTAGGCCAGAAGTGGTCTTCATGGAAGTATTGTGGCTAAAAAGTCATACCTCCGACGTGGAGACAAGGCTAAGTGACTCAAGTATACAAGGAAACATAGGAACTGCGGTGCAGGAAAATGGCAGCAGGTGCTCTGGACTGATGAGTAAAAATGTGAAATATTTGGTTGTAGCAGGAGGCAGTTTGTTCACCCACGGACTGGAGAGCGGTACAATAATGAGTGTCTGCAGGAAACAGTGAAGCATTGTGGAGGTTCCTTGCAAGTTTGGGACTGCATTTCTGCAAATCGAGTTAGAGATTTGGTCAGGATCAATGGTGTCCTCAATGCTGAGAAATACAGGCAGATACTTATCTATCATGCCATACCATCAGAGAGGCATGTGATTGGCCCCAAATTTGTTCTGCAGCAGGACATGACCCCAAACATTAGAAACTTTCTTCAGCGTAAAGAAGAATAAGGAGTACTGGAAGTGATGGTTTGGCCCCCTATACGATATGTATATATCAGTGTCCTTTAGTAAACTGAATGAATACATTGCACTGGCACTTTCCTCTTGTAATGGGACAGTGCCTAATTTTAAAAACTTTCTCTATAAACTTACTTCCTTCCGCACATAAAGTCTCCAGTTCACATCACTGTAGGAGAAGTAAACACTGGCACTATGTTTGATGAGAGCTGACTTGGTGGTGTGGTCACCTTCAAGAGTTCTCCCTGAAAGCAAAGGAAGTTCAATTGGTAAAATGAATACAACGGAAAGCTTTTGAAGAGAAAATTACAGGATGTTTAGAAAAAAACTGGTCATAAGAAAATCTTGCCATTTCTTTTTACCTGCACCTTTTGGAGCCTGAACTTCTGGGGCCGGTGGTATCACACCAGATGCAAACAGCCCCAAAAGTGGCTTTTGCTTCTCTCGAATAGAATTTTTTGTCTCACTCTTTCCTGTAGGAGCAAATGGAGGAGGTGGTGGTGGCTTTGGAGCGTTCTTAAAAAAAAGAAAAGAAAAGGATTTATTTGTTTTGTGCAATGCTTTTACAAATGTGTTGATTTAAAAACAAATTTCATTCAGGGAGTTCCCTTCAACTAAGCAGCATTCAGAACTTTGGGCAGCAGGAAAGATAAGCATTCACTTTTTCCTTTGCAGGGACAGCGTTTCCTGGCACTTTTAGTTACATGACAAGGTTGCTTAAAAAAAAAAAAAATCTAAATCAATCAGAAGACAAAAGTGGGCAAATTAGTAAATGAGTGTGTTACAAACAAAATGCAAAACATAGCAACCAAGGCCAGGTGTATAACCCTCCACTCCACCAGCTTCACCAGGCCCAAAGTCTTGTGCCTCCCCTCTCCAACTCATTTAAAGTATAACTAAAGTAAAAACTTTTTTTTTGTTTTGTTTTTGTTTTTGACAGAGTGGAGAGGGATTAGAACACCTACCAGTTGCTATTGCTGTCTGTGCCCCCGTTTGGGAGAATCACCCACTATTTGTCCTGTTTACCATTATCAATGAAAGTAAAAGTAAAAGCAAATCCCAAATTTTGGGTTGTCCCCAGAAAAGTAATAGAGGGAAAT
This sequence comes from Lithobates clamitans, assembly GCA_037952925.1. Classification (NCBI taxonomy): domain Eukaryota; kingdom Metazoa; phylum Chordata; class Amphibia; order Anura; family Ranidae; genus Lithobates; species Lithobates clamitans. The sequence continues at coordinate 3,409,935 of JBBGZY010000601.1, read as the reverse complement.
CTTCTAATGGGGACACTAGTTCTGGTGACCTGGGGGTCCCCAAAAGATTCTCTATAACCACTTCAATACCAGGCACTTTCGTCCCTTCCTGCCCAGGCCAATTTTCAGCTTTCACCACTGTCGCATTTTGAATGACAATTGCGCGGTCATGCTACACTGTACCAAAACAATTTTTTTATCGTTTTGTTCCCACAAATAGAGCTTTCTTTTGGTGGTATTTGATCACTGCTGGGGTTTTTTATTTTTTGCGCAACAAATAAAAAAAGACCAAATTTTGTTTTTAAAAAAGGTTTTCTTTGTTATAAAATTTTGTAAATTAGTAAGTTTTCTCCTTCACTGATGGGCACTGATGAGGCTGCACTGACGGGTACTGATAAGGCGGCACTAATGGGCACTAATGAGGTGGTACCAATGAGGTGGCACTGATGGGCACTGATAGGCGGCACTGGTATGCAGCACTGATGGGCATCGATAGGCGGCACTGATAGGCTGCACTGATGGGTACTTATGGGTAGCACTGATGGGCACTGATAGGTGGGCACTGATTGACACTGATGGTTGGCACTGATGGGCATCACTGATAGACACATCTGGCAGGTATTGTAATGGGCACTAACTGGCACCATTTGTGGACACTGATTGGCATATTTTGCCACTGACTGTCATCCCTGGTGGCCATAGGTGGCATATCTGATCATCCATCTGTGGTGTCCAGTCCTGGTGGCATCCCTGGTGGTCCAGTGTGGGCATCTGCGGGGGGGGCTGCGCTGATTGATTATTATCTGTCAGGAGAGCCGCCATACGGCTCTCCTCTACTCGAGTCTGTCAGATGTGAGTAAGGAAAAACCGATACACGGTTTTTCCAGTTTACACTGTGATCAGCCATGATTGGACATGGCTGATCATGTGGTAAAGAGCCTCCATCAGAGGCTCTTTACCGAGATCTGTGTAGCAGTGTGTCAGACTGACACGCCGCACCACAGATCGGCGCGTGCCGGCAGTTATCCTGAAAGTCAGGATAACTGAACCACCGCCCGGCCGTCATTTTGCTATAGGCCAGGCAGGAAGTGGTTCATTTGCAGAGATTTCCTCTCACTTTCTTTGGCTATGGGACAGGAAGTGAAGAGAAATCTCCTCAATGGGACAACAATGGCAAAAATAAACCTTGCAGGAGTTATTACCCTCCCTTACTCTATCCAAAATTAAAAAAAAAGTTTTGCCTATAGTTCTACTTTAAATTGGCTAACCTCAGTACCACACTAACAAGATCAGATGTTATAACCCCTCACACCTGCTCAATTTCACTTAATGTCCTTTGGAGAATGAATATCATTTTTCTTTTTGCTGTATTTCTTGCTTGAATTTGAAGAGTTTTTTTCTACTATTAACAGCTACTGGGAGATTCAGGCTGGATATTGGAACTCCTGGAAGCCCATCTAGTTAGCCAATGAGTGCAGATTTTTCCCAATTCATAAAGTATACTGGTGTTCTCTCTGCATTGGTCCTGCAGTCAGGAGTGACAACCTGCCTTATGCCACGTACACACGAGCGGACTTTTCGGCATCAAAGTTCCGATGGTCTTTCTGACGGACTTTCAACTGAGTTACGACGGACTTTCGAACGACCGGACTTGCCCACACACGAACGGACTAAATTCCGTTGGTTTGAACGTGATGACGTACGAAGGGACTAGAATAAGGAAGTTCATAGCCAGTAGCCAATAGCTGCCGTTGCGTTCTTTTTTGTCCGTCGGACTAGCATACAGACGAATGGATTTTTCGACCGGACTGGAGTTCATCGGAAAGATTTGAAACATGTTCCAAATCTAAAGTCCGTCTGATTTTCGAAAGAAAAAGTCCGCTGAAGGTCTGATGAAGCCCACACGGTCAGATTCATTCCGTCGGACCAGTCAGGTTGAAAAGTCTGGCCGTGTGTACACGGCTTTAGTTTCAGTTAGCACAGGACTCTGCTATTTAAGGCAGGTCAGTATTTTCTGGAGATTCTTTGCAGTTATCAGGACCAGAGCAGTGGAAGTTCATCTGCATAGTTGCCAACACTCCTGAACTGCCCGGGACATTCACGAAAATCTGACAAATGTCCCGGTGTGAGTCCCAAAAATGTTGCTTTGTCACGGACAGCTGAGTTCACCATGAACTGAGTACTGCCAGGCGGGGTGGGAACTATCACATGCGGCACACTGACAGATCCCTCCTCTGGCTCCCCAGCTGCAGAGCTGTTCAGCGGCTCAGGGCTCTGATTAATGCCAAGGAGCTGATGCCCGCCTCCTTCATTCAGGACTCGTGAGGGGGCATGGCCAGGCAAGGGGTGATATCGCCTGTCGCTCTCGGATGGGGGAGGGGGGCTGGGGGCCAGCCTCAGGGATGATCGTGCGGTCCTTCTGAGACAGAGAGCAACATGGAGGTAAAAAAAAAGTCTCCGAAAATGCCGGTATTTATTTTATGCAGCCAAAGGACTGTGAGAAATTGGGTTGAAAGCTGCTCTGCCCAGTTAGGACAGTGCTACAGGAAAAAACAGATACCATCTTGATCTTTGTCAGCTTTTATACTTTATCTTTAGAGATTTAGATAGAAGTAAAAATGTGCTATTAGCTGACAAAGATCAAAATGGTATCTGGTTTTTCCTGTAGCACTGTAAAAACTGTGAGAAATTGGGTAGAGCAGTATTCAGCCCAATTTCTAACAGTCTCTCCTTGCTGACGCCCAGTCCTCTGCCCTGCTGACGCCCAGTCCTCTGCCCTGCTGACGCCCAGTCCTCTGCCCTGCTGACACCCAGTTCCTGATTGGCGTTAGAAAGTGTAATACACATGTTGATCCCCTGGTTTAGACTTCCACTTCAAATTTAATCTTTATAATGTTGGTGTTACAAATACAGTAAAACCTTGGTTTCAGAGTAACTTGGTTTGAGAGTGTTTTCCTGTAGCACTGTAAAAACTGTGAGAAATTGGGCAGAGCAGTATTCAGCCCAATTTCTCACAGTCTCTCCTTGCTGACGCCCAGTCCTCTGCCCTGCTGACACCCAGTCCTCTGCCCTGCTGACACCCAGTCCTCTGCCCTGCTGACACCCAGTTCCTGATTGGCGTTAGAAAGTGTAATACACATGTTGATCCCCTGGTTTAGACTTCCACTTCAATTTTAATCTTTATAATGTTGGTGTTACAAATACAGTAAAACCTTGGTTTAAGAGTAACTTGGTTTGAGAGTGTTTTGCGAGACATGCAAAATTTTTAAATAAATTCTGACTTGATATACAAGTGATGCCTTGATATACAAGTAGCGTCATGTCACAACTGAGTATAAAACAGAACAGAGGTGCCTCTAAGTGTAGCAATATGGTTTCATTAAATGAAGGTACAACATTTAGCATCTCACATGGTTGATGATTAAAACAGGCACATCTAAGTATGCAGGCATCCAGGGTAAAGCTGTCCACATAGACCGTCCTCCGCACCACCATCAACGTCATCCCTTCCACGAGTGCTTCAAGCCTCGCTTTCAAATCACTCTACTGCAGGGTAGTCTTCCTGGTCAGGATTGCAGACTGACAGCAGTGAGAGCCGGTGGTGCGGAGAACAGTCTATGTAGACAGCTTTACCCCGGATGCCTGCATACTTAGATGTGCCTCTTTTAATCATCAACCATGTGAGTTGCTAAATGTTGTGCCTTCATTAAATATAACCATATTGCTACACTTAGAGGTGCCTCTCTTCTCTTTTATACTCTGTAGTTCTTGCTGAATTTTGCTTCTAATCCACTTGTGGAGGGTGCCATTTGTGGATGGGCATTTTATGGTTTTATTTTCAATTCGCACCACACTGCCTAGAAAACGCACACGTTTTTTGGGCAATGCGGAGTGCGAATGCAACGCACATATGTGAAACAGATGCATTCAAACGAATAGATTTTAAAATGTTATGCGAATTGGATGCGGTGTAAGCTGCATCCAATTCGCATAGGTGTGAACCGGACCTTAAAGTCCCTTTTGTGTAGAGCAGGGCTCTTCAAACTATGGCCCTCCAGTTGTTCAGAAACTACAAATACATAATGAATATCAGAGTTTTACAATGCCTCATGGGATGTGTAGTTCTGCAAGAGCTGGAGGACCGTAGTTTGAAGATCCCTGTTGTAGAGTATATAATTAAACTATTTGACTTTGGTTGTTGTGCAGGCTTATGAATTGCAAGATGAAGTGCCCCCTCTTCATGGTAAAGCCCACTCCACTAGGGCTATGAGAGCTTCTTGGGCTTTCAACCTTTTAAATTTGGTTGAAAGGTTCTTCAACGGCTGTTTAATGTCCTTGGTTTCCCTTTTGCTTTGTTTTCTCTTTGTTGGAATGGTTCGCCTGTGCTTGTTTTGATGTGCTCGCCCCTCTGTTTTGGACTGCTTTTGGACATCCCTAGTTTGGTTTTTTATCATCAAGCTGTGTCCCTCAATGGGCGATAAAGAAATTAGGATTTTGGTACTCACCACCATACAATCCTTTTCTTAGAGTCCTTTGAGGGACACAGCTCCCTCTTCCTATATGTTATTATTTTCTCTTGGACTGTCATCAAAAACTTAAAATGTGTGAGATCAGAAGGCTCAAAGCCTCGAGTGGGCTGGCCTTCCGTTTTCTATGTGCCCAGCATTCATTTCTTCCTTAGGCAGCAGTATAACCCTTGGTTAATTATCATTGGGCTGTGCTCCTCAGTGGACTCCTGGAAATGGATTTCACAGTTATGCCCCGTACACACAATAGGATTTTCTGAAGTAAAATGTTTGATAGGCGCTTGTTGTCGGAAATTCCGACCGTGTGTAGGCTCCATAGGACATTTTCCATCAGAATTTCCGTCACAAAAAAATTGAGAGCTGGTTCTCAAATTTTCCGACGACAAAATCCGTTGTCGTAAATTCTGATCGTGTGTACATAATTCCGTGATGGCTTTGTGCCACCTCTGCTGCTGTATGCCAAAGCCCACATTTGTCACATTTTACACCAGGGCTGATTGTTATATTTCAGTGAAAATGTTCATGTATTGATTAAAACACTCAATTTCTGTCAGAGAGGATACTTTTATCAAAATAGCTGTTATATCAAACAATCCTATTGTTTCTTGTATGGCCATTAATGCACTTTCACATCCCAACTGCTCTTTAAACTGTCTTATTGAATATTCCAGTATTTCTTATTGGCCTTACCCCATCTTGAGGGGGAGCAGCATTCCGGAGTCTCTCTAGGGCCTCCTCTTTGGGATCTTTCTTCTTTATGAAGGTTTGGGCTGTTCTCCTACAATACAATGAACAAAGGATCAGACAAGCCATAATGGCATTAATTCCAAGAAAGCAAAGATATCTCAATGGCTGTTGTCTAGGTTTGCAAAACAATTGCTCTCTCCCAGCAGCCTCTTCTGCTAATCCTCAAAAACCCTACTTACTTATAGTTGTAGTAAACTTTGTTTTTTGGCTTGTACCTACAGGAAAGCCTATAAAAAGGCTTACCTGTAGGTACAATGAATATCTCGTAAACTTGCACTGTCTAGGAGATATTCACACTGCATGCAGCCGGTGACGTCAGCGGTGCATGCACTCTGAAGGTCCGGCATTCTGTGCTGGACCTTCAGAGCGCGTGCCGTAAATAAGGGCTCCCATGCGCATGTGCGGGAGTGACTTCATCGTGGCTCCGGCCACTCATGTAGCCGGAAAAACAAAACCAGAGAATTTCCTGTTCAACCTACCGACCAGCCTGCAAACAACCAAATTTTCCTGTCTAACAGGATGTGTTAAAACAAATGTTTAGTCTGCACACATTTGCGAATACAAGCGAAAGCTACAGAGCCCCATCAAGGCATCCCGGTATTTTCTGTAGTCCTAACTCTAAATTTTGAGAGCCTCCACAGTGGAAGCACATGCATTATAATGGATAGGCAGAGGGCAGGTAAGCCTGGAGGGAATCCACCCCTCCTTAAAGGCACAGGAACGCACTGGACACACAGCACATAGCACTCTGGCAGCAAAGGTGTCCAGTGTGCCCTCTCACCAATATTCAACAGTACAAACAATTGGCCACTGCCCTTGCCTATAACTGGCCTTTGCAAATTTGCATGTGTCCAACTAAACACTTGTTTTTAAAGCATACTGTTACACAGGAAAATGTGGTTGTTTGCAGGCTGGTCGGTAAGTAGAGCAAGAAGTTCTCTGTTTTTTTTTCCGCATGCGTTGCTCTTCCATGTGCTCCTTGCTGCAAAGGCCAGTTATAGATGAAAGCAGTGGTCATTTGTTTGTACTCATGTAGCTGCGGGGCACGAACCCGGAAGGAAAACCGGGTGAAGATGGAAGCCCTGTCAGCGGTGACAGCGCGCTGCTGGGGAGGGGCTTCGTTTTAAGGTAAGTCTCGCAACATGTGCTAGCATGCGATGCATACTAGCACATTATGCATTTGTCTTACAGGGGAAACCTGTTCACCTGTCCTCCAGTCTGCCATTCTTTCCTACATTAAATAGCTTTTTAGATTATTCCCAATCTCTCTAACACTCTGCTCTCTAGATATAGATGCCAGTGATTCAGTTTCTTGTGTCTTATGTTTTCCTATCAGTTAGCTTGCATCCTCCTATCTTTAAAGCAAGCCTATAATGTATCCATGCAAGGCAAAGCAACAGGATTTTTTTTTATACCCCCCACCTTCAGAGTAGCACATACCTTTCCCCCCCAGCCAATCTTTTCAGCCGCCGAAGAAAATAACCAGTGTGTCTTGGAGGTATGGTACTGGTGGGAAGACAGTCATTGGGCCAGTATATGCTCAAACAAAAGAAACTCACAATTTACACCGACAGGGAGAGGAGCAAAGGTAAATATGGGCTACTGGGAAGGAGGGCCTTATGCCCCGTACACACGGTCGGATTTTCAGATGTAAAATGTTCGATGGGAGCTTGTTGTCGGAAATTCTGTGTGTAGGCTCCATCGAACATTTTCCATCGAAATTTCCATCACATAAAAAAAATAATTCCGTTGTCATAAATTCAGATCATGTGTACACAATTCCAACGCACAAAGTTCCACGCATGCTCGGAATCAAGCAGACGAGCCGCACTGGCTATCGAACTTCATTTTTCTTGGCTCGTCCTACGTGTTGTACTTCACCGCGTTCTGGACGTTCGGAATTTCCGACAAGATTTGTCTGACCGTGTGTATGCAAGACAAGTTTGAGCCAACATCCGTCGGAAAAAAAACATGGATTTTGTTGTCGGAATTTCCGACCGTGTGTACAGGCATTAGAGTGAAGGTGTTGCTTTGCCCAGGTTTATTTTAAAGATAAATGTGAGGATGATTTTACAAATCATCATTTATCCAGATATTTGTTCATTAGAAAAGAACAAAAATTGATTTATACACAACTGAATCAATCTCACAATCAGACACCTGTAGCACAGCTACACCTAAAGTGGGGGAAGGTGACAAAGAGACAATCAAGGCTCTGGTGCTTTGTATGAACAAGCTTACAAGAGAGGAGAGCAGAGTGATGACCTAATTAATATCCTGCTGCTCCTTCATTGTTCATTAACAAGCCTGTAAAGGTTTTTTAAATTTTGCTGGATTGCTAAACTGCAGTATAGTTAGCAGAGACAACATAGGAAATATAGGATCTGGCTTTGCCACATAGCAGGGTCTGAGTCTCACCGCTGGCTGCACAGAATTATAAATCCTTTGGCATATAAGACATTTAACACATATGTATTTACCAGTTTGTCTGGCGATTGACTTGAAATGATCTCAGAGTTTCATTTTTTTTTTAAACTCTGCATTTTTTGGTGTCATACCTGACTGGTTCATAGGGTTTAGGTTCTTCTTGGGGACGGCTTTGATACATCTTGATGATATCTCTTATTTGTTTGCTGGGTTGTGGTCTAGGTGCAGATTTTACTTCAGCAACCTTCTTGGTCTCTTTAACTGGAGCGTCGTCTGGTTTAGGAGGAGGAGGGGGTATGATGGGTGGTGCCTTTGGAGATGATGATTCTGTGAAAACACAAAATAAACTGAATTTTACCTGAAAATGCAAATAATAATTAATAAGCTACTCAGCTGTGATATCTTACTCAGGGAATGGCTTAAACATTATTTTTTTTAATTAAACTAATTGAAAAATAATGTAACTGTTTGTAGTCAATACCTGTAATGATAGTATTCAGTTTATGAACTTCATTTTTTTAATTTCACATAGTTTTATTTATATTTTTCTCCACATTTAAAGTGAAACTTTAGTAAAAAAAATTAGGTCCTGCCAAGATCAGTTCAGGCTGGCCCCTTTTGCAAGTATATAGCTATGTTTAAAATCCAGTAATACACTTTCTCACCCTGCTCTGCACATGCTCAGTAGCTCCCTTTTTTTAGGCATTGTTAGGCACTACTTGGTTTGTAGAGGCCGATCTGCTGACAGCCTTAAAGTGGAGTTCCACTCAAAAATGGAACTTCTGCTTTAAGAGAAGGTGACCCCCCTGACATGCCACATTTGGCATGTCATTTTTTTTTTGGGGGGGGGGGGGCGAATACCCAGCTCCCACTTCCTTCTGGCGCACCCTCGGCACCAGAAGGAAGATCACTTCTCCCTCCTCCCTCTAGGCAATCACCTGGGGCACGTCATAGGTTCCAGATGATTGCGCGGCCAGTCACGACGCACGGCGCGGCTCACGCATGCACAGTGGGTGCCCGGGCTGTGAAGCCACAGCCGGGCGCCCACAGTTGCAATGCCGGCCCTGCCGAGTGGAGAGGGAGACAAGTGGGGCTTCGATCCCCCGCATTGCTGGACCCTGGGACAGGTAAGTGTCTGATTATTAAAAGTCAGCAGCTGCAGTATTTGTAGCTGCTGACTTTTATTTTATTTATTTTTTTAAGCGTAACTCCGCTTTAAACCCTCCTATTCTTTACAGACAAGGAAGCTGCTTCTGTTTGATCTGCAACTGCCATGGTGCTGCACATGTGATCAGTTATGACGCCAGCCATTTAATGGTTTGACAGTTTGATTGAGAACACAAGCAAAGGTGACAGTTAGCAATTCAGCCTTCCAGGAATGTAACAATTTTTTTACACAATTAAATTGATGGGTTTAGTTCTGCTTTATGATTTACTGCTGTGCAAAATGGCAGCCTCCAGCAAGAAAAAACAGGAGCAATGCTGGAGGCAATTTACAACACACATGTTGGTAGAATGGTAAAAAACATTATTTTTTATTAAAGCGGAGGTCCGCCCACCACTTCAAAAATTTAAAGACACATACTGCAGCTGCTGACTTTTAATAATCGGACACTTACCTGTCCTGGAGTCCAGCGATGTCGGCACCACAGCTGATGTTTTCATCAGCTGTCGGGTGCATGTTGCCTCCATTGCGAGTAAGGGAACCTTACGGCCTTACGGCTTCATGCCGGGAACCCTACTGCGCATGCGCGAGGCTCTGCTCCTCTCTCCTACTGGCCTGGCAGCCATGGAAGGATGAGGGAGCCTGTGCGGTGACGTCAATATCCGCGGCTGAGGCTCCTGGAAGTGGGAATATGATACCTGTATTAGATAGGTATCCTGCCCCCCCTCTTTCTCCTCCTCCCCCTCTTTCTCCTCCTTTCCCTCTCTCCTCTCTCTCTCTCCCCCACCTCTCTCTCTCCCCCTCTATCTCTCCCCATCTCTCTCTCCTCTCTCAGCCTCCTCTCCCCCCCTCTTCTCCCTCTCTCTCCCCTCCCTCTCTCTCCCCTCTCTCTCTCTCCCCCCCCTCTCCCTCCCCCCCTCAAGGTGAAGCTCTAGTAGGAAGAGGTGGGGCCTAAAGAGGAAGGGGTGGAGTTTACAGATGAGGGGGGGTGGCAAATTTAAATGGGGGGGCACCCAGGTTTAGTCTTGCCTAGGGCAGCACGAAACCAAAATACACCACTGGGTAGGGACAAACAATATACCATCGCCATGGGTGCTTAGAACAGTCAGCTTTATTCATACGATTTAAACTTTTTTCCAAAAGAAAAAAAAAAGGTTGCTGTATTTGCTTTACTATTTGAAGACCACACTGTTTCATCTTCTACCAGTCCAGGCAATTTTTCCATTTTAAGCGCTGTCACACTTTGATTGACAATACTCGAAATAATTTAAAAACATTTTTCGGATAGATAAAGTTTTCTTTTGGCGGTATTTAATCACCACTGGGTTTTTATTTTTTACTAAATAAAGAAAAAACATTTTGAAAAACAATGTTTCTAAGTTTATGTTATAAAACTTTGCAAAAAAAATTATTTTATCATAAATTTAGGTCAAATTTTACTCTTCTAAATTTCTTTGGGGAAAAAAACAAATCGGTGTATACTATTTAGTCTGTGTGAAAGTTATAGACCCTACAAACCATGGTATACTGTACATATATTTGAAGATAGATCAATCATTATGTACTAACTGCCTATCTCATTTGTGAGGTCCTAAAATGCCAAGGACAGTACGAATTCCCACAAAAGGCCCCTTTTTTTGGAAAGTAGACAGTGTAAGGTATTTAGTCTGAGGCATAGTCATTTTTATTTTGAAATTGTAATGGTCACAATTTTCTGGAAAATTAGGAAATTAAATACATTTTTCTTTTTTCCCCACAAATGTCTTTTTACAAGTTGTTAATCACACACAGCAAAGGCATCCTTACAATTACATCCCAAAACACATCTTGCCACTCCCCATGAGTATGAAGATACCATGTTTGAGACTTTTTCATAGCGTAGACACATATAGGGAGAAGGAGAACTTTGGGCATTCAAGTACTACCTATCATATTTCTTGAGTCCCTGGAGAACAGGAGAAACATCCATGAAATTACCCCACTTTAAAAAATAAACACCCCAAGGCATTTTCTGAAAGGCATAGTGAGTCTTTTGAAAATGAAATGTTTTGCCACAGGTTTTTGTAAAATGCAGGAAAGGAAATGAAAATGCATTTTATTACACAAAGTTGTCAATTAAAAGAGAAGTATGTTTGTTTTTTGTTTTTTTTTTATGTTTAAACTTACCTAGGTGGAAGCAGCATCAGACTGATGCTGCAGCTGTCCCCCGGCATCTCTGCACTGAGAACTGAGCCACCAAACACCGCCGATAGCTCGGTTCTCTCACCTCCCCGAGCGGAGAGCTGCTGACTGTCAATCAGCATTGCTCCTGCTCTGCTCCTCCTGCTCATAGGAGCGCTAAGCTGTTTAGGGGCGGGGAGCGGCCGTCTCAGCAGCTCTGCTGAGACTGCCATCAGTCAAGGCAGCTGGTGGATCCAGACTTCCTAAGTCGGGATGACGCGATGCCTCGACTGATTGCAGTGATGTCAGCTGAGAGCAGACTTCAGACTGGGTCAAAACGGGTCACAGGAGTGCAAAACCAATTGCACTCCTGTAACCCTTAGGAGAAGCCCAGCCTAAAAATCTCAGGCTGGACTTCTCTTTTAATAAGATATTTTTTCAAAGATCCAAGGAGCACCTTTTGGGCTTTCAAAGAGCATAAATGACACATCTAATTTGCTGACTATTTCTTGAGTCCCTGAAATGCCAGGACAGGAGAAACACCCTAACACACAGTAAATGCATACATAGAATTACCCCTCAAAATACATTCTGCTACTCCTCCTGAGTATGACAATACCACGCGTGAGACTTTTTCACAGCCTGGCCACATAGTGAGGCCCAAACTCCAAGGAGCACATTCAGGCATTCTAGGGGCATAAATTATACATCTGACTGCCTATCACCTTTCTTGACAAAGTGACTGGTGTGGTGGTGATTGGAAACACTTCACATTTAGAGCTTGTTCACATGTGAGGTTGAGTGGCAGTAAAACCTTGTGTTTGAGCCACATTTTATGCCCCTCAACTGCTACCTTTTCAGCTGCAGAGTGGTGTGCACATGTTGCGGCTGCAATACTTTGCTTCATAGCCATGGCAGGAATTATACAGCCTGTCATTTTCAGCAGGCCTAGCACCTGCCAATCGTGACCCTTGGTGGCATTGACTGTAATCAGACATAGGCACACACTGGAAAACCAGTATTTCTAGTTTTGTAGCCAAATACTTTATATTTGTTGCATGTTGTCATTCATATAGCATGATTAAAAAAAATATTAAAACATTTCTGCTTACCCTTTACTTGTTCTTTTCTAAAAAAAAAAAAATTTAAAAACCTTTCCCCTGCAATGTAATGTTAAAGAGGGGGCTGATGAGTTATTGCTTATCATAACTAAATTTATCTGTACTGTACTGGCAAATCTCAGCATGTGTTGTAAACTAGAGGTGAACACATCTGTCCTAACAATAATTAAAGATCTCAAGGCTTCAGTTCTGTATTGTATGTTAACGCACTTCTAGCAGTCTGTCCCCACTTTGTCCCTCCACTTTCAGTTTGAAATGGTTCAGAATAGCTTACAATCTGCCTAAAGGCCTGCCCCAAAGAAACAACTAGCAAGATAAGAAATCTTTTTTAAACTGTTTTTTAGGAATACTAACACATAACAAACATATAGCAGGGTTTTTTCTAAATTCGGCTGCAAACATGGAAATACACAAGTTTTTTGTCACTTACTTAAAATACATTTTAATAAGCAAGTCCATTTAAATTGACTCTGCCTACAAGGGGACAATGCTGCTGTGTGATTTCACTACAGGATGAACAGTGTTGTAACCTTGTTAAAGGAAGTGGAAAAATAACAAATCTCCTGGCAGGATCCATGGGTAATAAAACTGTTAGTAGGGGGACTCAGAAAACGGAATGAATACTGTGTAGATTTCTTAGTTGTGACTTACTTGGTTGTGGCTCTGGTTCCGGTGGCTCTGGAGGTTCCTCATCGCTGTCACTGTCACTGTCACTTACTGGCTTTGTTGTAGGAGCTGGTAGCAGAATTTTAGAAGGTGGTTTCACAGATTTCACTCGAATCCCTTGAGCCTCTGTAACATAAATAGGTTATAAATTCCTAAAAAATGTTTGGAATCCTAAACCTTTATATGTTTTATGTTAGTTACCTATCTTTTGGAAGAAGTCTCTCTTCTGCTGGAATGTTTTCCTTTGATATGAATACTCAGTACCATCCACTTCATCCCAGTATACCTTAGAGACATATTCCGTTATTACACTATACTGCCTAGATTTCATAAAATGCATCAACATTATACAGCCTCTATTTAAAGTGGTTAAAAAACCTTACATACACCCAGTAAAATGTCTAGCCTCAGGTGATACACAGAAATGAAACAAATGCTTGTACATAAGTTGTACCTGTTTATCTGTCACCATTTCTCCTGTAAAGCTTTCTAAAACATACAGATTAAAGGATTTTTCACAGCAGCACAAAGCAGAGGGCTGGGATCTGACCTCACACACACTGCAGAGCTAGAACACAGAGCTGTCTGTAATTGGATAGCTGAGTGAAGGGAAGAGACACACACCCCCTGTGCAAAGAAGAACATACAGAGCTGAAGCTAATGCCGCGTACACACGAGTGGACTTTACGGTAGACTTTGCTCAGCGGACTTTTTTCAACAGACTTTACGACGGACTTTCTGAATGAACGGACTTGCCTACACACAATCCACCAAAGTCCGTCGAATTTGTACGTGATGACGTACGACCGGACTAAAACAAGGAAGTTCATAGCCAGTAGCCAATAGCTACCCTAGCGTGGCTTTTTGTCCATCTAACTAGCATACAGACGAGCAGACTTTTCGACCGGACTCGATTTCGACGGATTGATTTAAAACATGTTTCAAATCTAAGTTCGTCCAACTTTTGAGAAAACAAAGTCCGCTGGAGCCCACACACGATCGAATTGTCTGACGAAATCCAGTCCGCCGGGCGAAGTCTGCCGTAAAGTCGGCATAAGGGTCACCTGCTTTGTGCTGAGGGGTAGTAGGTGTCTCCTGAGAGGTTGTGTCAGTTTAGTGTTCTATCTATAACTCATGCAGATAGCAGAGGGATCAGAGAACAGAGAGGAACCACACTGGGTGCTTTGGATTCGGGGTTTTTTCCAAGAAAGTCATGTTTTTAAGTCCTTCCATAACTCTTTATTTACTTATTCGTGTCTTAACATGGCTTTAAATTGAAAAGAACATGCTATCTCCACCAAACACACATTACTGGTTAGATACTGGTACCTTGTGGTGTCTACTAGTAATTGTGTTTGTCTAAAAGGAAAAGTGCACATTTATTACAGTTGAACTATAATTAATGCCCCCACAACCCTGAGTGCAGCCCACCTGGTTAAATACGTACCTTTCTCCCCGTTGCAATATTTACTGTGCAGCCCTGCCCGGCACTGCACATGCATTCCACCATAAATATGCCTTCCATGTCCTCTTCTTACCGGGCATGCACGCCTTAGCCATATTCAATCCTATTGGAGAACTGTGCTCAAACAATCCAGCTGACTCTCTCATAGGAATAATTAGGCACCAGCATGCACATCAATTAAGAAGAGGACCTGGCAGGTTTTGGGTGGAAAGGATGTGCATTGTCAGGCTGGGCCACATAGTGCATTCCCTGGCATGGGAAGAAAAGGGTCTTGACTTCTCTGCAATCCAATGCGGTTAAATAAACATTTAATCAGATGGACTGCACTCCGGTAGGTAGGGGCATCAATTAAAGGACAACTATTTTAAAGGTGCAGGTATACCTTTAGATCAACCCCTGTGTGACAACCCAGGATCCAGGGTTCAGACTTGTATAAAGAACCTTGACTTCTCTCCAAGTTATGATTAAACCCTGCCTCTTCTACACTATGCACTGCTCCCTGTCTCAGTTGTAAAGTAGCAAAACATCAATGGTCAGTAGAAGCTCTGGCATTTGACATTTCAATAACAGGCAGTGCGACCTAGCATCAAGAAAGGTCAGAGCATCTTTCTGGATTGCAGAGAAGTCAATGCCCCATACAACTAGGAAGAAATTAATTGATTATAATGTAAGCACAGGTACTTGCTTGTGCATTACCAAAAATGTTAGTTTATAGGCTAGATATGTTCACTTTAAATATGGGTCTGATTTAAGCCCAGTTCATCCAACTCACACATCATATTCAACATTTCCCCCTTTAAAACACTGTCAGTTAATTTTATAATATCCATAAATTACCTCCCTGGGTCTTTCTGTAAGCTTATTCTCTAAAGTTTGAGGCAGAGGGGGCGTGAGAGGTAATGAAGATGGAGGTGCAGCAGGAGGTGGAGGTGCAGCAGCAGGCACAGGTGGTGGAGGTGGAGCAGCTGGAGGTGATATAGGAGCTGTAGGTGGGGTTGGTGTTGGCTTTGACCCTTGGGGGGAAGCCGGGGATGGTTTAGGAAGTATCTTAGGAGTAGGTTTTGGAGCTGGAGGGGGGGAACGGTCTCTGTTTCTTTGTGGAGGATCCTGGCGAGCTTGCTGCTGCTGGGACAACATTGTAGCTTGAAGTGTCATTTGTTGTGCCTGGATAGAAATAATAAAACAGTAACTGAAAGAAATACAACATATTCTACAACTTAGGCCACAAATGGAAATCATTTTTCGAGGCCAGAAAAAGTGCAAAGACATGACCCAAGAAAACAAGATATGTACCAAAAGCAAGGCCTGCTGCTGAATAAATGCTTGTTGGGCAGCCACTTGTGAAGGGTCTACAGCGGGCATCATTGGCTGTGCCATTGGCATTGGCTGAGCCATCATTTGAGGCATCATAGGCTGGGACATCATAGGCTGGGGCATCATAGGCTGGGGCATCATACCTATAAGCAATGAGAGCACATAGTTATTTGTGGTAGAAATGCAAATGTGCTACAGTTTTGATACTAGTTATTTATATCTACAAAGTTATCTCTGGTTAATCGTTTATTTACTGTAAATAGGTGACAGCGCTTCTGAGCAGTCCCTACCCTCAAGGAGCTTACAATCTAAGGTCCGTCGTAACTGACATTCATACCTACATATACTAGGGAGAATTTAGACAGGAGCCAATTATCCTATCAGCATGTCACTATTCCTTTAATTATATGTACAAGATTGTAATAAAAAAAGTTAATATGTTGTACACGACGCCAGGGATGGGTTCTGGACAGGAGATATATTTCCACACTATTTGGCCTGTGGTCCTTTTTAGGGGAGGGCTCAAGAATCTATGACCCAGAATTTGGAGGTTTGAGAGACCTTAGGGCTGAAAAGAACCTGCAAACCCTGATTACAGTGACTTTGGTAATGAAGGAGTTACCCACCTGCAAGGGAGGCTTGAATGTCAGCTTGAAGAAAGTATGTTGGTGAGGTAGAGTGTGAGGCAGATTACAGCTATGGGAAGTGTGATCAGTCTTACGACTGAGGTAGTGTTTGCTGAATTGCAGTGGCCTTACAGCTCCCTGAAACAGGCGGGAACCCTAAAACTCTGGTGTGGGATTGGTGTACTGGTGGTGAGCAATTTATTTTCATCACACCAGAATTATGGACTCTTTTTGTTTGGAAGCTACTTTAGTTTGGTTTTCCCTTGCTGAGCACACAGATACTTTCTGTTTCCTGACTTTGAAAACAAAAGGACTGTTGGCTTTTACAAATACAGCTGGCTGATGATCCCGGGCTTTTATATATCACAATGTACATGTACTGTCTGAGTGCCTAAAATACAAACTAAGCAAAGAACTAAACAGAAGGCACTAAAAATACCACAGCATAACTCTCATATCACCTCTTACTCCCCCAACAACAACAAAGCACCAGAACCACTGAATATCCTATAAAAATCTTGCCCCGCCCCAAGTAAAAATGCCCTGCCTTGGGGACCGGCTGCTAATGTCGCGTACACACGAGCAGACTTTCTGGCAGACTTGGTCCGGCGGACCGGACTCCGTCGGACAATTCGATCATGTGTGGGCTCCAGCGGACTTTTTTTCCCCAAAAGTCCGACCAACCTAGAAATAAAACATGTTGAAAATCTTTCCAACGGACTCGAGTCCGGTCGAAAAATCCGCTCATCTGTATGCTAGTCCGACGGACTAAAACCGACGCTAGGGCAGCTATTGGGTACTGGCTATCAACTTCCTTATTTTAGTCCGGTCGTACGTCATCACGTACGAATCTGTCTGACTTTTGTGTGATCGTATGTAGGCAAGTCCGTTCATTAGGAAAGTCCGTCGTAAAGTCTGTCGGACCAAGTCTGACGGAAAGTCCGCTCGTGTGTACACGGCATTAGGCTTCAGCACTGCTTTGTGAGAGGAAGGGATATGCCCAAAGGTTTCTGGGACGGTTTCAACAATGTTCTGCAAGGGGATAACAGGACAAATTACGTTACAAATTAAAAGTAAGCTGTAGTTGTTTACTGCAAATTTTGTTCAGCACTAGACTAACCTTGTTTTCTGTCAAGCCAGAAAATTAACCATAATGGGATTAGCATGTAAATGAAAAAAACATCAAGCACAACATAGTTGCATAGTTAGTCTGACTGAAAAAGTTGTTCTTGTTCAACCAATAAAAGGGAATAAAAAATATCCTTAAAAAAAAAAAATCATACAATCCTATACCCACAGTTGATCCAGAGGAAGGCAAAAAAAAAAAACAGCAAAGCATGTATCAATTTGCTCCAGCAGGAGAAAAAATTAATTCCTGATCCCCTGAGTTGCAATCAGATATTCCCTGTATCAGCTCTACCTATAAATGTTAGTATCCGGTTTTATTATGTGCATTTAGGAAAGAATCCATGTCTCCATGAATCCAAAGTGAGTACACCCCTAAGTGAAAATGTCCAAATTAGGCTCACTCCTCCATGACAACATCACAGAGCTGGTGGATGTTAGAGACCTTGCGCTCCTGCACCTTCCGTTTGAGGATGCCCCACAGATGCTCAATAGGGTTTAGGTCTAGAGAGATGTTTGGCCAGTCCATCACCTTTACCCTCAGCTTCTTTAGCTCCCCATTTCCCGCAGCACTCATGCAGCCCCAGACCATGACACTCCCACCAATATGCTTGTCTGTAGGCAAGACACACTTGTCTTTGTACTCCTCACCTGGTTGCTGCCACACACGCTTGACACCATCTGAACCAAATAAGTTTATCTTGGTCTCATCAGACCACAGGACATGGTTCCAGTAATCCATGTCCTTAGTCTGCTTGTCTTCAGCAAACTGTCTGCGGTCTTTCTTGTGCATCATCTTTAGAAAAGGCTTCCTTCTGGGACAACAGCCATGCAGACCAATTTGATGCAGTGTGCGGTGTATGGTCTGAGCACTGACAGGCTGACCCCCCACCCCTTTAAACTCTGCAGCAATGCTGGCAGCACTCCTATGTCCATTTCCCAAAGACAACCTCTGGATATGACGCTGAGCATGTGCACTTAACTTCTTTGGTCGACCATGGCGAGGCCTGTTCTGAGTGGAACTTGTCCTGTTAAACTGCTGTATGGTCTTGGTCACCGTGCTGCAGCTCAGTTTCAGGGTCTTAGCAATCTTCTTATAGCCTAGGCCATCTTTATGTAGAGCAACAATTCTTTTTTTCAGATCCTCAGAGAGTTTTTCGCCATGAGGTGCTATGTTGAACGATCACCACTGGGCTCCCGCGATCGTTGCTGACACACAGAGAACCGTGATCTGTGTGTGTAAACACACAGTTTCCGTTTCTCTGAGGGGAGAAGAGATAGATTGTCTGTTCATACAGAGTATGAACAGCGATCTGTCATCTCCCCTATACAGTCCCCTCCCCCCTTCATTTAGAACACACACTAGGGAGCACAATTAACCCCTTGACCGCCCCCTAGTGTTAACCCCTTCCCTGCCAGTGACATTTTTACAGTAATCAATGCATTTTTATAGCACTGATCGCTGTATAAATGCCAATGGTCCCAAAAAATGTGTCAAAAATTTCTGATGTGTCCTCCATAATGTTGCAGTCCCAATACAAATCGCAGATCGCCGCCATTACTAGTAAAAAAAAAAAAATAATAATAAAAATGCCATAAAACTATCCCCTACTTTGTAGACGCTATAACTTTTGTGTAAACCAATCAATATACACTTATTGCAATTTTTTTTTACCAAAAAATATGTAGAAGAATACATATCGGCCTAAACTGAGGAAAAAAATTGTGTTATTATATATTTTTGGGGGATATTTATTATTGCAAAAAGTAAAAAATATTGCGTTTTTTTTTAAATTGACGCTCTTTTTTGTTTATAGCGCAAAAAATAAAAACTGCAGAGGTGATCAAATACCACCAAAAGAAAGCTCTACTTGTGGGAAAAAAAGGACGTCAATTTTGTTTGGGTGCAACGTCGCACGACCGCGCAATTGTCAGTTAAAGCGACGCAGTGCCGAATCACAAAAAGTGCTCTGGTCAGGAAGGGGGTAAAATCTTCCGGGGCTGAAGCAGTTAATTAGTTGGGACTGCATCTTATATCAATTTTATAAATTTTATATTCATTTTATTATTCTATCATCCTATATTTTTATTTTTATTTCAATTCATTATGTAATACATATTAATTGATATTTAATTATGATGATAAATGTGGTACTAGATCGTTACCGCTATAGTGGTTGTGGAATCATGAGTATTGGAGTATTTAATATTATAATTGCGATTATGATTAAAGTGATTGTAAGGGTTAGTTTTTTGTTTTTTTTATAATGAACATATCATACTTACCTCCTCTGTGCAGCTCGTTTTGCACAGAGTGGCCCCAAACCTCGTCTTCTGGGGTCCCCCGTCGGCTCTCGCAGCTCCTCCCCACATCAGATAACCCCCTAGGAGAAGTGCTCTTGAAGGATAATAGCTGTGGGGGATATATCGTTGGAATCCAATCAAATCCAATCAAAATGGATCAAATCGGAATGGTCAGGGGTGGGAAGTAGGGCCCCCCAGGGTTCTGTGCTGGGACCAATCCTGTTTAATTTGTTCATAAACGACCTGGAGGATGGGGTAAACAGTTCAATCTCTGTATCTGCGGATGACACTAAGCTAAGCAGGACAATAACTTCTCTTCAGGATGTGGAAACCTTGCAATCTGAAAAAATTAATGGGGTGGGCAACTACATGGTAAATGAGGTTTAATGTAGAAAAATGTAAAATAATGCATTTGGGTGGCAAAAATATGAATGCAATCTGTACACTGGGGGGAGAACCTCTGGAGGAATCTAGGATGGAAAAGGACCTGGGGGTCCTAGTAGATGAAAGGCTCAGCAATGGCATGCAATGCCATGCTGCTGCTAACAAAGCAAACAGAATATTGGTATGCATTACAAAAAGGGATTAACTCCAGAGATAAAACGGTAATTCTCCCACTCTACAAGACTCTGGTCCGGCCGCACCTAGAGTATGCTGTCCAGTTCTGGGCACCAGTCCTCAGGAAGGATGTACTGGAAATGGAGCGAGTACAAAGAAGGGCAACAAAGCTAATAAAGGGTCTGGAGGATGTTAGTTATGAGGAAAGGTTGCGAGCACTGAACTTATTCTCTCTGGAGAAGAGACGCTTGAGAGGGGATATGATTTCAATTTACAAATACCATACTGGTGACTCCACAATAGGGATAAAACTATTAGAGACATGTGGCCACTCATTAAAATTAGAAGAAAAGAGGTTTAACCTTAAACTACGTAGAGGGTTCTTTACTGTAAGGGCGGCAAGGATGTGGAATTCCCTTCCACAGGTGGTGGTTTCAGTGGGGGGCATTGATAGTTTAAAAAAAAACTATTAGGTAAGCACCTGAACGACCGCAACATACAGAGATATACAATGTAATACGGACATATAATCACACACATGGGTTAGACTTGCTGGACTTGTGTCTTTTTTCAACCTCACCTACTATGTAACTATGTAAATTGGCTGAACCACTAAGGCGGTATACCCATAGTGAGGAGTGAATGCTCACTGATGCGCATAAAGACCTTGGGAGGTCCTAATATCTGGAAAGCAGATATCTTTGCCCTATCTATCCTGTGGTTAGCACTGGGTGCACCGATTGAAATTGGATCGACACGTTTTCAAGTTCACTTTAAGGATTGTAGCTGGAATTCTGGACTATCATTTCTTCCGTTTTTCCCTTTTATTCTATTTGATGGACTTTGTACACTTTTTGTAGATAAGGTTATGTTTGACAGCGCAACACGTTATTTGAATTTTTCATTTATGATGTGTACATATTTGTGAGTGCTGCTGTTTGTCACTTATCATTTGAGTTAATAATTTATATACACTGAGCGCAATATCTTTTTGCATATATAAACCCTGGTTGGATGTTCCAGGTCTGGCACCGCATTAGCTGGTGCTAAATAGATTATTGGAGGGCTAAAGCATTACAGGGAGATCTACATCAAGTGAGAGCTTTTTCCTATAGGAACATTCGATTATTTATTTATTTTTGTTTCTTTCTCTTGTTTGTTTATTTAAATTATAATTTAATGAGACGCAAAGTTTATTTTGATGGTGATTACTTTTATACATCATTCAAGGCTCGCATATATTGTAGATCCTATTTGGGCTGATGCAGATTTGCATGTAATGTACTAACTATACTAACACAGATCGTTGTATTGATTATGATGTAGATGTTGGAGTTTTTTACTTTTTTTGTCTTCCAATAAAACGTATTTTTCTTGATTAAAAAAAAGTAGGTTGCACAGAAATTGTACAACCAGATTGTATAGCTAGCTTTAAGATTGTGGTGAATGGGACTGCTAACAAAGGAACAGCGCAAACTGCAGCAGATTCATGACACCATTACTTGTTGCTGCAGGAAGCCACATAAAAGGTAACGTAGTCTACACAGGGAAGCCAATTCACTGAGAAAAATGTGTTGGAGGTAGAACAAAATAGGGAGGTTATTGTACAAGGCTTAAAGCGTTTCTTAACCCCCCCCCCCCAAAAAAAAAAGGATCCTGCTCCTTTAAAGCATGTTATATGACACAGTGCTTGTCCTGTGTCATTTGGCCCCCTGTAACACCTAAAAAACCTGGCTGATCCTGCCAATTTCTCCCCACCCCTATGTAAACTGACCACGGTGTATCATGGTTGCTGAGCCCTGACACCGTGGTCAGTTTATGTGCCTCCGTCATCTGCAGCCTGCTATCTGCTCTCCTTTCTGCTCCTGTGTCCTCCTCCCCCTCCCCTTTCTGTCTGTGTGTGAGCCGCCCCTCCCCCCCTCCTGCTGCTCTCATAACACTAACCTGTATACACCATTAGCACTGCCTCCTATTGCAGTGTCCCCCTCTGTGAATGATTTATAAATATAAATGCTGTAAATACCTCATTTAAGAGCCGAGATTGCGATCACATGACAAGCCAGCTCTCTACTTCTTTCCTCCTCCCCACCTCCTCCCCTCCAGACTGACATCAGCAGAGTACTCTCAGCCCGGCATCTCTCAGAGGAGGAAAGAAAAAAGCTGGCCAGTCATGTGATCGCAATCTCGGCAGTGAAATGAGGTATTTGCAGCATTTATTTTTATAAATGACACACAGAGGGGAATACTACAATAGGAGGCAGTGCTGATGACATATACAGGTTAGAGTGGCTTAACAACCACTTTAAACTATAACAGAGCTTGCAGTTCATCCTCATGGGGATGGCCTCAGGGCAGCATGCCTTAAAGATGACCATAGGAAAAGAAAGCCCATGCAGCTTGGCCCATATTTTAGATTTATTTTGGCTGGGACTAAAACATACAATTAAAAATATACATATTTTTACCAGGTAACCTTTAACATATTTAATGCAAATGTTTTATATTTTTATTTTATATTTTTATTCAGCCAGTGGGTTACATTTTTGGAACCTATTCATGATTATCAAGCTCTCCTTAGCCACTCTGTCATATAAAATAGTTCAACAGCTCAGGTTAACATTTACACAACTAAATGGGCCATAGAACAGACTATTCCCCCTCCCTCTCTGCTCGGCTTGGACAGAGTCATATAAAGTTTCAATCAGAGAGAGAGAGAGAGAGAGAATCTGGAGGCAAAAGTTTTGTGCAGCTAAATTCATAGAGTGCTGTGACACCAGTGCCATGGGTGTATACTCTTTTAAATGTTTATTTGTAAAACAAAAATTTAATAAAAATAATAAAAATACAGGAAAGAAAACTACCAGATTACAAAGCGTAAATGTAAAAAAAGAAATTATTTTCTTTAAAGGAAAAATTTAGGTAAAATGTCTCTGGCCCTCACTTCCTGCCTACCAAACCATCCCCCAACCCCAACCAAGTGCCCACTTTCTAAAGAAAGCAGCCTTCTATGTAGTTTACATCCCCCATTCAGAAGTCTTCTTGTAACTTCCCACACACTTGAATGGGATACTCCAATGGTATTGGTATGGCCCATTGAAATCAATGTGAAGTTAATAAAGGTATGGGCAGCTCCAAGAAGACTTCTCACTGGAGCGTGTAACACCAACGAATGTCATTGAAGCAAGGTAATTGGGCATCTGGTGGGGTTTTTTAGCTTAGTGTAGACTAGGTGGATAGGAAATGGGAGCGCAGATTTTTTTTTCATCTAAAACTGAACGTGTCCTTTAAAGCAGGGGTCCCCAACCCCTGGGCCGCAGCCGGTGCTGGTCCGTGGCCTGTTACTGACCAGGCTGCACAGCAGATGAGCAGCGACCGCGGTCCGCACAGGGCTATCACAGACCTCCTGCTGTGTGGCCATGCCTGTGTGTGTCCTCTCCCGACTCCTCCGCCCGCCTGGACGACAATGTCATCCTATCAGCAGGACAGGGGGCGGGAGGAACAGCAGATCAGAATGGAGAGCTCCTCCTACCCCCTGCCCTGTTGATAAATTTATACTTAGATAAAAAAGTAAAAAAATTGTTGTATATACATAGAAAATTGGGGCAGACTCAATGGACCACTTGGTCTTTTGTTCTGCTGTCACCGTTCTATGTATACAATATCTATCTAGTGCTCTCTAGTTTTAACATGCCTCCTGCTTAAAATAGCCCCTACTTACAGGGCTACATTACTTTTCTTTTTAGACTTACCTGGCATGGTGGGCATCATTCCCATTGAAGGCATCATGCCATTCATTGCTGGCATAGAATATGCTGACATTGCGCCAACCCCAGGGTAACCTGAAAAAAAGAGGTACATTAAAATACACTCAGAAAAAGAAATGTCCACAAAAACCTAATTTATCAGTTTAGAGACAGCAGCTTAAAGTGGTTGTAAAGGCACAAGGTTTTTTACCTTCATGCATTCTATGCATTAATTTGAAAAAACCTTCTGTGTGCAGCAGCCCCCCCCCCCCCCAAGCCCCATCTCGATCCAGCGATTGCCACAAGAGCCTTGCCTCTCCAGAAACTCACACTCCTGATTGGCTTTTGGCAGCAGCTGTCAATCACAGCCAGTGAGCCAATCAGGAAATGGAGGGGCGGGGCTGAGTCATGGCTCCATGCATGAACGGACACATAGAGCCGTGGCTCGGGTGCGTGCCTGCTTGCTGTGGGGGCACCGGGCAGGAGGGAGGGCAGGAGGGAGGGGCCAGGATCGCAGACGAGAGACCTAAGAAGAGGAGGATAGGGGCTGCTCTGTGCAAAACCATTACGCAGAGCAGGTGAGTATAACATGTTTGGGTTTTTTTTTTTAAAAACAAGGCTTTAATATTGCTTTAAAGTAGATCTAAACCTGGTCTGAATGACATTTAGTTTGCTAAAGTACCAGTTATCATTAACTGTATTCTTCCAGTGTGGCAGGGGTTAATACAGCTAAAGGGCTGTCAGGAGCCCTTGTTAAGAGAGCTCGACTATGACCACCCTTTCCTTCCAGATTCGCTGTTCAAAGAAGTTGTAATACAGCTTTTATGAATGACACAGGATCTCTGAAAGGGGGACAGGTAGATGACTGATAGCTCTTCCCCCTCCATACAGCATCTATAAATGGTGGATGGATGTCCCTTGTGCTGATGTTTCTGTAATTTTATGTAAACTTAAGGCTTTAACATGTGCAAAAGAAGGAAAATGGTAAACATTTTCACAGCCACCATCACATTTTTATTGTATTTATTGCAGATTTATTTGCACATATCGTATTATGCAGAATACAGGGTTCAGGAGTGCGTTGCGCTCACAATGCAGGGTTCAGGAGTGCATTAGCCTCAGAACGCAGGGATCAGGGGTGCGTTAGGCTCAGAACGCAGGGATCAGGAGTGCGTTAGGCTCAGAACGCAGGGATCAGGAGTGCGTTAGGCTCAGAACGCAGGGATCAAGAGTGCGTTAGGCTCAGAACGCAGGGATCAGGAGTGCGTTAGGCTCAGAACGCAGGGATCAGGAGTGCGTTAGGCTCAGAACGCAGGGATCAGGAGTGCGTTAGGCTCAGAACGCAGGGATCAAGAGTGCGTTAGGCTCAGAACGCAGGGATCAGGAGTGCGTTAGGCTCAGAACGCAGGGATCAGGAGTGCGTTAGGCTCAGAACACAGGGATCAGGAGTGCGTTAGGCTCAGAACGCAGGGATCAGGAGTGCGTTAGGCTCAGAACGCAGGGATCAGGAGTGCGTTAGGCTCAGGACGCAGGGATCAGGAGTGCGTTAGGCTCAGAACGCAGGGATCTGGAGTGCGTTAGGCTCAGAACGCAGGGATCAGGAGTGCGTTAGGCTCAGAACGCAGGGATCAGGAGTGCGTTAGGCTCAGAACGCAGGGATCAAGAGTGCGTTAGGCTCAGAACGCAGGGATCAGGAGTGCGTTAGGCTCAGAACGCAGGGATCAGGAGTGCGTTAGGTTTATAACGCAGGGATTGGGAGGTGGGTGGTAATGTGAAGGGTGGTAGAGGACACTGCTATGGGGTGGCCCTGCCCATAACAGTGTCCTTTGCTGCCCCCTTTCCTACCCCCCACACACACAGTTGTGTCCCCTGCCCCCCCCCCTTTCCCCTATAGCAGTGACCTCTGCCCCCCCCTTTCCCTCTCATAGCAGTGTCCTACCTCACAGCCGAGAGCAGAAGGCAGCACAGTTCTGTACAGAGGCCGGAAGCGGGAGCCAGCAGAGTGACTTTCCATATTAGCAAGCTGGTGATTGATTGCTTAGGACCGCCTTGTGTCCTAGCAACCAATCACCAGAATTTAATTTCAAAAGGTAATTTAGGCAGCTCCTCCTCCTGCCCTCTGTCCTGAGCTAAGTCGGGTAAATGACCTTGGTGGGTCGTATCCAGCCCGCGGACCGTAGTTTGGGGACCCCTTTATTATGGGGTGACAATGCTCTGGCCTTGTCTTCCACAATCTCGTGCCTATAAATCACCCTGTCACTGGCTCACCCAAAGAAAACTATGAGCTTCTCTGCTGGTGCACATTGCCCAGGCATATTCCACTTTAGTCATCATTTGAAGCAGACAGGTCTACTCCATTAAAAGCCCCCCAACTCCCCAAGGTCATAAATCACAATTTTTTCATTTCCACTGTTATTAATCTGAACAATCTTGAAGTTTGTAGACTTAGAAGATCCCCACACATTTACTCACTGAATTCTGTGACATGATTTTACTATGCCCTGTGAGTTGGCACTGCTGTGTCACATATTTCACAGGGCCTGCCTTCATGGGATATGTAGTCTTTAGAAATGGAAAGTAAACAGTAGAGGAGAAGCTGCAAAGCATGCAGGGAATCCAGGAAGTTGTGGAACGAGATGGCCATCAGACAGGCAGAACTCACAACATGAAAGGACATTTTTCAAGTAAGCTTATATTGAATTGTGAAATACAACTATTGTTTGTATTGTTATTACAATGCCAATGTTAAGAAAATGAAAGTGTATCCTGTGACCATAGAATTTCTTTAAATGCAAGAACCAAGGTAATTTGACATGTGATCCTATGGGAAGATTGTTGCTAATATTAATAGAATTAAGACAGGCTCAACTGCAACCAAAATATATTTTGAGAAGGAAAGATTTATAACCTCTGTTTTTTAATGCAATCTGTGTTCTGTTGGGGAAATGTTATTTTACCTTTACTGGCGACCACATAGGAAGTGAGGAAATCTCTACAATGGTCACACAATAACAATAAAAACTTGGCAGAGGTCCTCACCCTAGCCTTTACCCCATGAGTTCCCGTTAGAGAGATTTTGCTCGCTTCCTGTCTCTGAAGAGGGTAGCAAGTGGGAGCAAGGAAGGGAAGATCTATCCAAAGGGTACAGAAATAGTAAAAAAAATAGACAAAATATCTAAGGCCTCATTCACACGGGGAAATTTGCTCCGTGCCCCATCTTTTATCTGCACAGGGGTGCGCAGATGCTGTGTGCAGCCCCATGCTGGCATCCTGTTTTGGTCTTTGCTGTGTGGGTGCAAGTCCCGAACTCACCCTGTCTAGAAGTCTAGGTGTACAAGCACCTTCAGGGTTAGACCCCAGAAGTTGCTCTAAGGTTGGTGACAGCTCGCATAGAATCTCAGAACAGCTGGCTGTCCCCCTCTACTTTCAGCATGACTGAAGGTTGCTTTTGAAGAAATTAACACTGCTGAAAGAGAACTTTCCTTGAGAATTTGTCGTCTAATGCCTGTGTGTGTTTTGAAGTATCCCGCACCCTCATTCCTCTACCTACCTGTGTTAAAGTACTGCAATAAATCTCCAAAAAGACACCCCTAGACTTAACCTTTGTTGGTGTGCTCTGGAAATTGGTACCTGGGCTCTGTACAAATAAGGAAGATTGTTATTGGGTTATTTCCAGCGGCCCTTCCCACAATAATATCCTACAAATTATATGGATTTGACTGTTCTCTGCAATATTCAATAGGAGACAATAGGAGTTTAATAAATCCTTGGATTTCAACACAACAGATACCTCTGTCCCAAGGGCACCAAGTAAAAACACAAGACTAGTACACACTGCCAAGTCTCTTAAGAAAGCCCGGAGCAATAGCAATGAAGTGGATAGGCGCAGGGCGTGCGTGACGGGGTTAACAGGGAGATTAACTATTCTGAGGGGTGGTATTATGGAGCCGAGGGGGAGGGGCTAGAGGAATACATAAAAAGTGACTCCGCCTGGGATGAGTCACCAAAGCGTGGGGGAAAGTTCAGGAGAGCAGCAGCATGGCAGAGGTGGAGAGGATTTTGGCCCAGCTCAGAGAGGAGGCAGCGGTTCGGGGCCCCGAATGGCTACAGGAAGCATTGGGGTCAGCATTAATGAGTCCAGTGTCAGCGGCCGGTGCGGGCGTTAGGAGCGGCAACTGGGCACGCAGGGCTAGGCCGCCTGAGCGGTATTCACCGGAACATCAAGCAAGTACACAGCAGCAGCAGGGGGGGGAGCCGGGAGGGACCTCCGGCGGGCCCACCGTCAAAACGGGCGACACAGGCGGACAGCAGCAGCCCGGGGAGGACACCCGCCCACCAAACAAGATCGTTCAGGGGATGGCAGGAGAGGGACAGGGCCGCATTGATGCCTAGCAGGTGCGGTGATGACGAGCGTGCAGGCCCCGCCCCTAGGTTTCCAGCGGAGGTGACAGGGTTTATGCAGAGGAGGGATGCAGATGGGATCTCTGGGCCTTCCACGGCAGGGGAACAACAGCGGCCTGATTGAGGGCAGAGGGAGCAGGTTACTGGGAGAGCGGAGGCCAGCAGGACTGAGGTACCCCACAACGGTCCTGGCATGGCTGCCCAGAAATCGATGAACGGGCGCGCTGCGCAGAGGAGGGGGAGGATGTCTGCAGCAACCACAGCCTGCGGGCCTGGCAGGCTTTCATCAGAAGATGAGAAAGATTTGGTGCTGAATTTGGCAGGTGATCGATCCGGGTCGGAAGAGGAGGCGGCCCCCCTTTCCGGGAGGACGGCGGTGGAAGGCAGATGGTTAGCTGATGGGGCAACACCTGTGCAGCCCGGTAAGTCATCTTCTATTGTACCTGATTCATGTTTGACAGAGAGCAGAGGGCCCTAAATGTAGGTCAGGGGTTGTGACAGCCAGTGGGGGGGCGGGGGAGGCCTCCGGGGGGGCTGTAGGTTTATTGGGCTTCTTGGAGGGAATAAAAGAGCTGGTGCAGAAGTTTGAACATGCAGGAAAGGCAGCCGTTTGGCCGGCGGCGGCTTGGGTCCCGCCATTAGAAGAAACTGGGGAGGGCACTACGTCAAGTGTAGGTGCAGTTGCACCGGCGGTTCCGGTGGCTGTCACGGTGCCAGCCACGGAAGTGGAGGTTACCGGTGGTACGCAAGGGACAGGCAAGATGGCTGTGGCGAGTGAGACTGCGGTGCGTGAGACTGCGGTGCGGCAAGATATAATTAGGATAGCGGATGCAGCAAAATGTGAAGTTTATGTTTGTTACGAAGGGCCGTTAGGAGCTCACCTGAAACAGGAGGCTCGCGAGAAGCTGTGGAAAGGTGAGTATGTGGAGATTTTTTCTCTACTACCATTGGAAAAATTCAATTTAGACAGAGTAAAACCGGATGATTCTAAAAAAGAGGACGAGGAGAAGAGAAGATACAGGTTAGTCCCACGAACATTTGCAAATTGGCTCCATCATGGCGAGTGTCATTAGGGAAAAGCATCCCGAACACTGTTCGGCGCTGTTTTGTTAACAGGATTCAGTTGGGGAAGCTTATAGGGTTTATGGTGGGACAGCGTGGCTGAGATATGATGAGCAGTTCCGGTGCGTCCGGAGCTGAGATGGGACCACAAAGACATAAGCTTATGGATGCGCCTAATGACAAATGCGTGGGCACCGAACCAGTTTTTTCAGGGCGGGGGGGGGGCGGTGGACCAGGGAAAAGGCCGCGCCGGGGAGGCTGGACACAAGAGGGAGGACTCTGGTGAAAGTGGATAGTGGTATAGGACCGGCTTCTTCCAGAACCTGCGCGGTGCTTTTGGAAACACTAGAGCACATAGTGGACAGGTTTGGCATTCCTTTGGCGCTTGAAAAAAATGGAGGGACCTTGTACGGTCATCACGTTCCTAGGCATTGTCCTGGATTCAGAATCAAAGGAATGCAGGTTACCGGAAGAGAAGTTGGCGGACTTGAAAAAAGAAATTGCAGGGCGGAAAGTGCAATTGCGTTTGCTGCAATCGGTATTAGTCAAGCTTAATTTTGCGTGCCATATTTTACCTATGGGGAGGGTGTTCAGTCGCAAACTGGCAGCGAGTACGGGCGGAATTAAGTCCCCAAGACACTTTGTGCGCTTGGTCAAGACACATAGGGATGACTTGAGGGTATGGCATACCTTTTTGGAGTCATTCAAATGCCGAGCGTTATGGATGTCGAGGCCGGTTAGTAATTTTGACCTGGAGCTCTTCACTAACGCAGCGGGGTCCACAGGTTTCGGAGCCTTTTTCCAGGGACAATGGAGCGCAGGTCCTTGGCCACGGACGTGGATCAAAGCGGGTTTCACAAAGAATTTGGTGCTGTTGGAATTATTTCCAGTAGTGCTTGCAGTGGAATTGTGGGGAGCATCATTCAGGGATCTGAAGGTGCGTTTTTATGGTGACAATTTGGGGGTGGTGCAGGTAATCAATAGGAATACGGCGTCTTCTCTGCTGGTCATTAGATTACTTCAACATTTGGTGTTGAGATGTTTACAACTGAATGTTTTCATTCATGCTATCCACCTGCCAGGTGTGGAGAATGTGATAGCTGATGCATTATCTCGCTTCCAGTGGGACAGATTCCGAGAGTAGGCACCGGATTCGGAGCAGCAAGGGGTACCTTGTCCCGAGTGGTTGTGGGGGATAGCGTTGGAGTCATCGCGGGATGGATAAAGCGGTCGGTAAGTGGGTCCACGTGGTCAGCATACACGAAGGTATGGAGGGAGTGGTTGGCATTTGTGCAAGAGGTGGATGAGGAACCGACTGGGCAGGCAGTGCGGTTACTCATTTTGTACTACGTCGCAAGAAAGATGGAGGAGGGTGCGTCGGCCTCCTTAGTAAATGCGTAGCTGGCAGGTTTAGCTTTCTTGTTTAAATTACAAGGGCTGCCTGATCTCACAAAGGATTTTTGGGTACGGCAGGCCGTAAAAGGTTATCGGCGATCGGTGGTCCGGAAGGATAGCAGGAGGCCTGTGACCTTTGAGATTCTGCTGGGTATTGTAGCCAGGCTGGGGGAAGTGTGTTCCTCTTAATTTGAAATTAATTTGTTCAAAGTGGCTTTTTTGTTGGCGTTCTTTGGTGCGTTTAGGATTGGGAAATTGGTCAGCCCTTCAAAGAAGGTACATGAGGGATTTGGGAGTCAGGAGGTGGAGTGTAGTGATGGAGGGGTGTCCTTGTGGTTACGAAGATCAAAGACAGATCAAGCTGGAAAAGGGAGGTTGGTACAGGTGTATCCAATTCCGGGTTCGCCTATATGCCCGGTGGGAGCGGTAAGGGCTATCTTGGGGGTTCGCCCGGCAATGCTAAGCACTTTTCTGGTACATGAAGATGGAACGCCTTTGTCGGGTTTCCAGTTTGGGTCTGTTTTTAGAAAATTCTTAGAGAGGTTGGGTTTGGAGTTTAAAGCATTTTCATCTCACTCGTTCAGGATAGGGGCAGCCACAGAGGCAGCTAGACAAGGGATGGATGTAGAAGCGGTAAAACGCATTGGGCAGTGGGAATCTAACAGGTGCAGGTCATATGTTAGGCCCCACTTGGTGGTAGGTTTGTAATGAAGTAATGTGGGTAGTGACTTTTCAGTCTGCCCGGGTATAGTGCTTTTGAATATTATGGTCATGTTGGGGTGTTCTGTTTTTCTTTCTTCTAATTTTAGGTTCAGCTGCAGGACTGGTCTAGATAATGGGCCATTCCTATGTGTGCTGGGGGGCACGGAGAGGGGACGTAAGATATGAGGGCAGGCAGTTGGGTTTTGACAGGAGGGAAGCCTGTATAAAATGGTTAGGAGTCCCGGGAATGTTATGGGGTAGGTTAGTCTCGGAGGTGCAGCATTATGCAGCCAAGGAAGATCAACAGAGAGGTGAGCAAATTCATGGTGAGGAATGGGGGGTTAGCGATACGTCATTTGGAGTTGGAGTTCGAGACCTGGAGATATTTGAGTAAGGATGGTTTGCATCTAAATGATGTAGGCATTGACATGTGGGTTTTGGGCCTTCAGGACGGAATTCAGCGAGCACTTCGGGAGTGGAGGGGCATCCAAGTGTAAGGGGATTACTCTTGGTTGCTGTGGCGGAAGTTGGTCTGTACAGGGGAAGGAAGATGTCAGAAGGAAGAGATCAGGACTATCGTTGGATGGGTCCTGATGGTGGTTCCCGGTTAATGGAGGTTAGCCGGGAAGTGATAATGGGGGCACTGCGGCCAGTGGTAGTCTCTGAGCCAGCTTGTCGGCTTGAGGCACGGATAATACACTTGAGAGGGACTGCAGTGTAAGATGGATATTAACACAGAGGTTTAAGAATTTCCTGCTCAGACCAACGTTAGATTTTCTAGGGTTAATAACAGATGATGTTTTTACTTGTACGTTTTTTACTTAAAGAGTTTTATATTTGTTAAATAAAGTAGGCTGCTACGGCCTTTGTTACCCCAAAACATTGGTGTGGTCTCGGTTAATATGAGTAAGGTATCTAAGTGGGGTAATAAGTTATGTGAGTTAAACACATCTGTTATACAACAGTCATGCCTTTTAGTGAACCTGTGAAGATCTAAATTTTGGAACTGACACTAATGAAAATGCTTTTAAAGCCAAACTGCAGCTAATATTTTTTTGAGACTTAGGAGGAATAAAAAATATGGCCAAAGACCACATTAAGGAGATTATATCACCTGTGGCTGCAGGATAAGAAATAAGGAGAGCAGTTGTCACTACAACAGTAATACAATGACAAAAATAATAACCTGACAGATGTTATAATCCTTCTTCACTTTACTGGGAAAAAAAGTGTTTTGCTGCAGTCCGCATCCCCTACTGGAGAGATTTCTCATCGTTTCCTGTCTCGATTGCAAGTTAAAATTAACAAAGTTTCTAACCCTTCCACATTTTACTGGAAAAAAACGTATTTTGTTTTGAAAAGAAAAAAAAAATACACAAAAGACATGACCTGAAACAAGGCAGGACAGGAGTTTGGTCACAGACTTCACAGGCCGCATACTTGGGAGCTTGCACCTTGAAAACAAGGTGTTATTGGCTGCTACCTTATTTCTACTTACGCAAGTTTACTAAAGCAGATCTATGAGCACAGCATACACTCTAATTTCATAACATCAGCAGTGTAGTAGCAATATAAACAATTGTTCTTTTTCGCAATCCAATATAAACCTACTTGCAAAATCTCCTTTTTTGTCCTGCATACTTTACAGCTTCTCCTCTTCTGTTTACTTTCAGTTTCTAAAGACTACATATCCCACCATGGTACCTTGCGGCCTACAAGCAGCGATTCCTGTACTAACTCTGCCTAACATTCCTCCTCTCAGCACCCCTGTAGTTCAGAAGGTAGGCCCAGTGAAATGTGTGACACGTCAGTGCCTAATCACAGCGCATAGCAAATACGTGTCACAGAATTCAAGGAGTATGAAGTAAGATCATTCAAACTAATAGGCGTAGGCTAGGAATAATTGAAATGTAATTTGGAAATGAATATATGACTTTAAATTTTGACCATAGATATTCTTTTACTTGGGTATATAAAGCCGCTCTCCACTCAACATAATATATGCAGTGTCTGAGGGATGTGAGTCAATGGCATTGGTCAACAAATATGTGGGCAGAAGAATGCTGTAAATTAGACAAGTACATGTATGGGCTTAAAAAATCACTAACTGATGATAAATCAAGTTCAATTTATTTGAGTACTGGGATCAAATGGAGGAACCTTGCAGGGAATTTGATCACATAGAAAAAAAGTTGTCATTGCTAACTTGTTTTAAGCAAAGAGGTGCAAAGCTGTCATCTTTATCCCAATACTTGTTATACAAATGCATGTTCTCTAGGTCAATGACTCTCTGATTACTGATATGAAACTCAGAATCCCAGGCCTGGCGTTTGACTATATCATACAAGAGCCAATGAGAATCAATAGGCAGAAGAAGATTCAAAAGTACAGCATGAAAAATGGGGATCAGTAGGTAGGAGAAAAGGGGGCTGCATAGATGGAAGTTGGACAACAGAATGCAAGAATGGAGGCTAGCAGTCATGGGCCAAAAAAGAGGGGATTGGAGCATGGCAAATCCTGTGAGATAATGGGGTTCATTTACCAAAGGCAAATAGGCTGTACAATTTGCAAGGGCATTTTGCAAAGGGAATGTGGTTGAAATTTCACTTTGCGAAGAGCACCCAATCACATGCAGGAAAAATAAACAGAACTTTTGCTTGTACATGATTGGATGATTAGATGGAAGTCAGCAAAGCTTGACCTCATTCACTAAGCTTTGGCGATAATTCCCTTGCAAAGTGCAAATTGCCTTGCATTGAACAGACTACAGTATATTAGACATGTGCAGAACGAAAAAATTTGTTTTGTTTCGGGCAGATTCTTTGTGTTACTAATTTAGTTTGGTTTCAGAATTCGCATGTGATGCGCATCACACTGCAGTGAAAATCACATGCGATGTCTGTGTGATGCAAATTCAGCCATACAGATTTATGGCTGAATTTGCATCGCATTCGGACCAAAGTCGCGCAAGACCCTTTTTTTCGTCTGCACCAGAATCGGATCACACCCATGCGATGCGATTCATGTCCGAAACTGACAGTTTGCACTGCGATATGTGAACCGATCTGGGGGTGTCATTAACTTAGTATTGACACCTACAGCGGTTTGCATATGGCAGTGTGAACTGCCTGTGAGTCGGGTGCGATGTGGGAATCCGTGCTGGATTCGCAGGGGTTCTCGCATCGCACCAGTGTGAACTAAGCCTTAGAATTCGGATCGGTTGAAAAAAGATTGACCGATCCGAATTCTGTGTGAAGAAATAGCTGGTTGTTAAGCAGCGGGCCGAGAAGCCGGCCGCCCGCGGCCTTAACAACCATGAGTCATCATCTGTCAGTGGGCTTCCCCACTGACAGATGAATGTAAAGAAGATAATGCCAGCAATTGTCCGGCAATAGAATTTTTTTTTTAAAAGACAGCGTAGGGTCCCCTAGTCCATACCAGACCCTTATCCGAGCATGCAGCCCGGCAGGTCAGGAAAGGGGGGGGGGGACAAGTGAGCGTAATAAGTAATAACCACAAGAAACCGTTTTTTGACAAGTCCTTTATTAAAAATAAAAATAAATTAGTGTCCCTCGATGTAAATCCATCGTCAATCACGACGCCCGCCGGACCCAGAAAAAAAAATGCTCCGCCTCCTGGGAGGCCTCCGGCCGACTGCCCGCTCTGCGCTTTGACAGTTCTTATATAGCCAAGGGGCAGGGCCACCCGGCTACGTCACCCAGGGGCACCGCCCCCTTCTGACGTCATGTGATTGACGATGGATTTACATCAGGGAACACTATTTTTTTATTTTTAATCACTTGCCGCCCGTCATATAGCAAAATGACGGCAGCAAAGTGGTTTCAATATCCTGACCGGACGTCATATGATGTCCAGCAGAATATCAAGCTGCTGTGCGCCCCTGGGGGCGCGCATCGTGGCGATTGTTGTTGCGGGGTGCCAGTCTGAAACCCCGCAACACCGATCTAGGTAAAGAGTCTCTGACGGACCAATCATGGCCGTGTCCAATCATGGCTGATCAGAGTGTAAACAGGAAGAGCCGGTGATCGGCTTTTCCTCACTCACGTCTGACAGACGCGAGTAGAGGAGAGCCGATCGGCTGCTCCTCTGACAGGGGGGTCTGTGCTGATCGATTATCAGCGCCCCCCCCCCCCCGATTATGCCACCCTAGACCACCAGGGATGCCAATCAGTGCCCACAATGGATGCCAATCAGTGCCCACAATGGGCATCACTGATTGGCAGGCATTATTGTTTGGCACTGAATTGCATCCATCAGTACCATTTATTAATGTACAGTGCCACCTATCAGTGCGCATCCATGCCCATCCGTGCCACCTATCAGTGCCCATCTGTGCTGCCTATCAGTGCCCATCCGTGCTGCCTTTCAGTGCCCATCTGTGCCGCCTTTCAGTGCCACCTATCAGTGCCGCATATTAGTGCCCATCAATGCCACCTCATCGGTGCCCATCAGTGCTGCCTTATCAGTGCCCGTCAGTGCAGCCCCATCAGTGCCCATCAGTGAAGGAGAAAACTTACTTATTTACAAAGTTTTGTAACAGAAACAAAAAAAAACCTTATTTTTTTCAAAATTTTCGGTCTTTTTTTCATTTGTTTAGCAGAAAGTAAAAATCCCAGAGCTGATCAAATACCACCAAAAGAAAGCTCGATTTGTGGGAACAAAATGATAAAAATTTCATTTGGGTACAGTGCTGGATGACCGCACAATTGTCATTCAAAGTGCGACAGCGCTGAAAGCTGAAAATTGGTCTGGGCAGGAAGGTGTATAAGTGCCCTGTAATGAAGTGGTTAATAAAGGACTTGTCAAAAACAGTTTCTTGTGAATATTACTTTTTGACACTTTTTTGGTGAATGCGTAGGGGTATTCCGATATTCAGATTCCGATAAGCCCCCTATCCACAGACCCCAACAACCATAGCCCAGGGTTGTCGGGAAGTGGCCCTCCCCATCAAAGCACCCACCCCTCCATGTTGAGGGCATGTGGCCTGGTATGGTTCAGGAGGGGGGCTGCATGCTCGGATAAGGGTCTGGTATGAATTTTGGGGGGGACGTTTTTAAAAATAAATTTGGCGTGGGGTTCCCCTTGAAATCCATACCAGACCCGAAGTTCCTGGTATGGACTTGTGGTGGGGGACCCTACCCCATTTTTTTTAAACATTTTTAGATTGCCGGGAAATTGCCTGCATTGCTTTCATTACATTCATCTGTCAGTGGGGTAGCCCGCTGGCAGATGATGACTCATGGTTGTTAAGGACGTGGACGGCCGGCTTCCTGGCCTGCTGCTTAACAAGCAGCTATTTCTTCACAAAGAATTTGAATCGGTCGATCATTTTTTGACCGATCCAAATTCTAATCTTTCTGAAAAGTTGGAATTCGTTAGAAAACGAATAAAAAAAACAAATTTTAACGGATTTCAACGAAAT
This sequence comes from Lithobates clamitans, assembly GCA_037952925.1. Lineage (NCBI taxonomy): Eukaryota > Metazoa > Chordata > Amphibia > Anura > Ranidae > Lithobates > Lithobates clamitans. The sequence continues at coordinate 3,373,006 of JBBGZY010000601.1, read as the reverse complement.
TCGTTACTATTTCATTCGGAGATTCAGATGTATCAAATATTTGTCCGAATTTGTATTTGGACTGAAACGAATTGCACATGTCTACAGTATATGCCTTTGGTAAATCAACCCCAATGATGCATTAGTTATTATAGCAGAATCAAGTATATAGTCCCATTCCCAAGCATTTTTTTGTTGAAGGTTAACTGAAACCTATACACAACAAACATTTAATTCATTTATTTTTTTAAGGAAATTTCAACACAAATAACATTTGATTAAGCCCCGGTTCACACGGGGCGGCACGACTTGCAGGTCACCTCACCGAGGCGACCTGCACACGACTTCCACGGCGACTTGCAAAACGACTTCTGTATAGAAGTCTATGCAAGTCGCCTCAAGTCGCCCCTAAAGTAGTACAGGAACCTTTTTCTAAGTCGGAGCGACTTGCATTGTTCCTATTAGAACGGTTCCATTGTACAGAACGGGAGGCGACTTGTCAGGCGGCTAGGTCGCCTGACAAGTCGCCCCTGTGTGAACCGGCACTTAAACACTTGTATCAAATAAATGTTGCCTCATGTTTACAATGCATCTGCATTAGTGTTCTCTTCTGCACTGACCTTGAGGGGCAAAAGGATTTTGTCTTGCAGGTCCAATGCCTCCACCACCCTTCATCCGCCAGTTGAGATTGTTAGTCTGGTCTAAATCCTGCAAGGGTCAGATAATAAATCTGGCGTTTAATCTACTTATATTTAGGACCCCGTTCCCCTCTCCCCCCCCCCCACCACCAACATGATAATGACATTTTTAAATGAAACCGTCCTGTTTTCAATATATATACCTTATTTTAGACCTCTGTGCTTCTCAATCAAAACTTTTAAGAGATTCAGACTCTTGGGTGCAAGGATTATCTTGACAGCTGTGATTCTACCTGAACATGAGATGTATACAGGGCCCAGCGAGTCATTAGGGAGGTTAATTTGGTGAGCATTGGAGGGTAATCAGCATGATATAGAGCAGGGGTCTCCAAACTTTCTAAACAAAGGGCAGGTTGGTTGTCCTTCAGACTCTAGGAGGGCCGTACTTTGACCAGCGGGATTGAAACTTTCCTGGCATCAGTGGGAGTAAATATGGCCACATTTGGTATTAGGAGGAGGATTAGTGGCCCATCGTGGTCATCATAGGGAGGAATAGGGACCCTTTACTAGTGTCAGTGGGAGAAATAGTGCCTTGTTGTTAGCGTCAGATGGCAGAGTAGTGTCATCAGTGGGAGGAATAATGCCCCAAGGACTGGATAAAGGCACGCAAAGGGCTGCATCCGGCCCCCGGGCTGCAGTTTGGCGACCACTGATATAGAGCATCAAAGGGTTTTGGTTCAATTGATACCAACATAAGGTAGCTGATGAGGTGCCACGATAAAAGGAAAGGAAGTTTGCAAGGAAAAGAGATCTTGTGGGGTGAGGGCAGAAGGTTTTGCACCCTAAAGGGGAATTTACAGTTTATGTCCCCTCCTCTACCACATTTAGCACATTATAATTTTTTTGATAAAGCGGGTACCTAGTTTTGATAGGTACCCATTCCCACTTCCGCTCAGATCACCAAGGCGATCCGAGCGTAAGTTCAGCCCCCATCTTATTGACCATAGCTTTCTGGGACACGTCACAGATCCTAGAAGGCTGCAGGACCATTCACAAGTCACAGCTGGCCTAACTAATTATACATGCCAGCACCAGGGACCCAAAGACCGCTGAAGAACCCGCCCCAGGTGAGGACAGGCCCCTGGACAGGTAAATGTTTTTTTATTAAAAGTTAGCAGCTACAGTATTTTTAGCTGCTGCCTTTTCATGTTTTCTTTTTAGGGTGAAGTAATACCACTAAGTACACTCGTTCCTACTGCAGTGTATTTCAGCCTGCCATAGACATTGACAGGTTGCAGGTAGTGGTGCTGGATGTTGCACCTGTGCTTTCTCATACCTCCCAACATTTTGAGATGGGAATGAGGAACACCTACTAGCAAATGTATGTAGGCATAGGACACGCCCCCTGTCACACCCCCTTAAAGGAGAATTAACCAAAAAAACAGGTTAATTAAATCCTCAAGGGCTTTTTTTTTACCACTACTATTCCTTTATATTGGCTTTTAAAATTTACAAATGCAGCCATTTAGAATTTGGATGAAAAGTTTAGCACTGGGAAACACTTTTTGAAAAGATAAAAAGTGCATTTTATATGCAACTATTTACAGTGGGGACGAAAAGTATTCAGACCCCCTTACATTTTTCACTCTATTATATTGTAGCCTTTTGGTAAAATCATTTAAGTTCATTTTTTTCCTCATTAATGTACACACAGCACCCCATACTGTCAGAAAAACACAGAATTGTTGACATTTTTGCAGATTTATTAAAAAAGAAAAACTGAAATATCACATGGTCCTAAGTATTCAGACCCTTTGCTGTGACACTCATATATTTAACTCAGGTGCTGTCCATTTCTTCTGATCATCCTTGAGATGGTTCTACACATTCATATGAGTCCAGCTGTGTTTGATTATACTGATTGGACTTGATTAGGAAAGCCACTCACCTGTCTATATAAGACCTTACAGCTCACAGTGCATGTCAGAGCATATGAGAATCATGAGGTCAAAGGAACTGCCTGAAGAGCTCAGAGACAGAATTGTGGCAAGGTGCAGATCTGGCCAAGGTTACAAAAAAATTTCTGCTGCACTTAAGGTTCCTAAGACCACAGTGGCCTCCATAATCCTTAAATGCAAGACATTTGGGATAACCAGAACCCTTCCTAGAGCTGGCCGTCCGGCCAAACTGAGCTATCGGTGGAGAAGAGCCTTGGTGAGAGAGGTAAAGAAGAACCCAAAGATCACTGTGGCTGAGCTCCAGAGATGCAGTTGGGAGATGGGAGAAAATTGTAGAAAGTCAACCATCACTGCAGCCCTCCACCAGTCGGGGCTTTATGGCAGAGTGGCCCGATGGAAACCTCTCCTCAGTGCTAGACACATGAAAGCCACATAGAGTTTGCTAAAAAACACCTGAAGGACTCCAAGATGGTGAGAAATAAGATTCTCTGGTCTGATGAGACCAAGATAGAACTTTTTGGCCTTAATTCTAAGTGGTATGTGGGGAGAAAAGCAAGCACTGCTCATCACCTGTCCAATACTGTCCCAACAGTGAAGCATGGTGGTGGCAGCATCATGCTGTGGGGGTGTTTTTCAGCTGCAGGGACAGGACGACTGGTTGCAATTGAGGAAAAGATGAATGCGGCCAAGTACAGGGATATCCTGGACGAAAACCTTCTCCAGAGTGCTCAGGACCTCAGACTGGGCTTAATGTTTACCTTCCAACAAGAAAATGACCCTAAGCACACAGCTAAAATAACGAAGGAGTGGCTTCACAACAACACTGTGACTGTTCTTGAATGTCCCAGCCAGAGCCCTGACTTGACCCAATTGAGCATCTCTGGAGAGACCTAAAAATGGCTGTCCACCAACGTTTACCATCCAACCTGACAAAACTGGAGAGGATCTGCAAAGAGGAATGGCAGAGAATCCCCAGATCCAGGTGTGAAAAACTTGTTGCTTCTTTCCCAAAAAAACTCATGGCTGTATTAGATCAAAAGGGTGCTTCTACTAAATACTGAGCAAAGGGTCTGAATACTTAGGACCATGTGATATTTCAGTTTTTCTTTTTTAATAAATCTGCAAAAATGTCAACAATTCTGTGTTTTTCTGTCAATATGGGGTGCTGTGGGTACATTAATGAGGAAAAAAAATGAACTTAAATGATTTTAGCAAATGGCTGCAATATAACAAAGAGTGAAAAATTTAAGGGGGTCTGAATACTTTCCGTCCCCACTGTAGTTTAGACCAAAATGAGGGACAAATGATGGTGAAAGAGGGACAGAGGGACATTGCTCCAAATCAGGGACAGTCCCTTAAAATCAGGGACAGTTGGGAGCTATGCTTTCTGGGTGTACTAAACCAGATGGGTTAGATGCCTAGTGTGCAAGGGGCCTTGAGGGTACAGTAATAATGATGAAAGTGGTACTCACTGTTGGTGATGATAGCACTGGATTAAAAAGCTGGTCTAAGTAGCTCTCCATTCTTTGGGGTCCTGTAAGAAGAGCAAATATGAGACAATGTTTTTTCACAGTGTTGATAATAAAACATGTGGCTTGTGCATTTAAAGAGAATGTATAGTCTTTTCAGTAATTTTTTTTAAACATGTAAAAAAGATCAGTTTGATACAGATCATCTAATTATATACGTTGTGAAAGAGTCGCTGTAAGAATATAGGAAAATGTGAGTTTTGGACTGGCGCAACTCATTGTTAATGCACCCACCGCTTGAGTTCAATCACCCCAATCCCACAACGTATTAATATCTTCAAATGGAACTAATGTCCACTCTGGGTCCTCAGGGCTTTTGCCATAACGTGCAAGTATGCACAGCATATTTTCACATTTATGGCAGACTTACCTTACAAAGTGCCCTCCTCCAGGGATGCAAAAAAAAAATTTGTCGCACCATTGCTGTTATTGACATCTTTTCATGGTGTTCTTCCTGGTTCAGCCTTTTCTGACAGGGGGGTACCAAGGGGTGTACCACTTGATGGGTCATGACCAAGATGATTATGACTGGTACCAGGAAGCAATCCAGTCTAGAGAGCGCTGAAAAAGTTCTGCAGGGAGAATGTGGTCTCCCATAGCAAAGGGAGAAAGGCTTTTTGCAGAAAGGAGGAGCTACAGCGGAGGTGTGGCTCAAATTCTAAGTGAAGATGTTTGTGCAAAAGTGTCTTCTGTCGCCCCTGGCAACCGTGGAGAAAATTTTGTTTAGAGACAGAGAGCACAAGAAACTGGTGGTTTCATGTTATGGCTGTTTGTGAGAAGTGGTCAGCTCAGAGAAGAGGGCACGGAATCCAGCATCCTGCAAGGGGTATGACCATGTGTTTGGGTCTGCTGTTTCCCCCTGGCAACAGGAAACCTGCGTGGCCTGCATAGGGTGTTGGAGAGTTCAAGAAGGCTGCAATGTTGCCCCATGCCCTTGTAGGGGCATTAACTTGTGAGAGCGCAGTAGAGAACAGACAACGCCCTCAATTGAAGGTTTTTACACTTGCCAAATAGAATTGTAAGGCTGTTACAAATGTAAGAGAGACTGGTCATGGGACTATTTCCTGTGAAGTGAGAGTAAGTCCAGTAAGAAAGTCTGCATCTAGTAAAGAAAGAGACTGGCTGCAATATAATACTTGAGAAAGCTGTGTTTTTGGCTTGCTCCAGATTCAGTATTTCTGGATCAAAACATTCAATCCTATGTCTCGATTTTGCTAGATGCCTTCAACCTGGCTGGCTACACAGGTGTGCAGGGTCATTATATACTCAGTTCTGAGGATAGCTCAGAGTATCCGGTTTGGAGACTTCTCCCAGTGTGGGAGACGGAAGGTCTCACTCGGGGTCATGGGGCCCCAACCACGAAGCCTTGAGACAGAGGTTTCATCAGGGGATCAGAGCTAGAGGGCCCAGCAAAGAGACAGAAGGTCTCATTGAGGGGTCAGAGGGCCCAGCCAGGTGGCAGCAGGTCTCAGTTCCAGGAGTCAGGTTGGCTCCTATTGGAGGTGTCAGGAGAACCCGAATCCAAAGGCCAGAGGTGGGCTGTGCAACAAGGCACTTAGACTAAAGGCTAGAGAGCCAAGTCTTTCAGGACAGCTAGACAACACAATCAAAAGGACTGGTAAGAGGAGCAGCAGTGCTGCCAACAAGTGAGCCAGGTGGCTCGGTATTTTTGTTTGTGCACATCGTGTGGAAGAAACCCCTGCGTGGGCAACTGATGTACTTGTGAACTTTTTGTTTATTGAATAAAAGAGGGCTGACACGTGAGCAACTCATTGTAAACGCACCCACCGCTTGAGTTCACTCACCCCAATCCCACAACGTATTAATATCTTCAAATGTCCACTCTGGGTCCTCAGGGCTTTTGCCATAATGTGCAAGTATGCACAGCATATTTTCACATTTATGGCAGACTTACCTGACAAAGTGCCCTCCTCCAGGGATGCAAAATCTTGTCCCATATTGCGGTCATTGACATCTTTTTATAGTGTTCCTCTGGGTTCAGCCATTTTGATAGGATGCCCTATGATAGCATAACCCCCCACTTTTGCAGGGGAGTATATTGATCTTGGCATGCATGGTGAGAATTTACACTCTGCACACATGGCTCAGTGTACATTCAGAAGACTGGACTGGACTTGTTCTGTAATGTTAAGACTTCTAGCAGCACAGAATCTATATCTGGGTTTGTTAACCCGTCCCTGTGTACCTGACAAACGCGACTGTATGGGTGAGTCTGGACAGCTGATGCATTTACTTTAAATGGTTGTGGGCATGGAGCTCAGCACTAGTACAAAAGGCTAAGCACCAGTGAAAATGAGCCTCTTAAGATAAACAATCCCTTCATATATTATTACAAAGTAGCTATAACATTTAGTTTGTGCCTCAAGCTACGCCCACCAATTTTCGACCACACTGCTTCAAGGAGATGGATGTATGATTGATAGTGCTTGTGTCATCCTCCCTGCACTTTCCTGATGCAGGCAAAGTCACTCTGACTGCAGGGGTGGGGGTGTGTCAGTCTATCTATGCTTACACGTGTACTGTCTGTTTACCAGCTGTCAGAACAGGGCCCTGCTTTCGTTCACATGCCTGTCAAATTAGGATGAGCGGCTGTGTCTGCACAGCCCCATCATCTCCATAGACTTGAATGGGATGCCTGCAGCACCAGGCAGCTCAGGCCACACACACATGGCCAATTCATGGACAATGAGGCCTCAGTACCCATGTGAATGAGGCCTTAGAAAGCAACTGAAATCAGACTTTAGTTATGATCATTGAGATTAAATAACTTCACATTAAACAAAGCTAGAGACATTAGGGTTAACTTGTTTCAAAGTTTTTACCACTTGTTAAGAATATTTAACTACCGTATATACTCGAGTATAAGCCGACCGGAATATACAGTGGGGACAGAAAATATTCACTCTTTGTTATATTGCAGCCATTTGCTAAAATCATTTAAGTTAATTTTTTTTCCTCAATTATGTACACACAGCACCCCATATTGACAGAAAAACACAGAATTGTTGACATTTTTTTGTAACCTTGGCGCCAGATCTGTGCCTTGCCACAATTCTATCTCTAAGCTCTGACAATTCTATCTCTAAGCTCTGACATGCACTGTGAGCTGTAAGGTCTTATATAGACAGGTGTGTGGCTTTACTAATCAAGTTCAATCAGTATAATCAAACACAGCTGGACTCAGAACCATTTTAAGGATGATCAGAAGAAATGGACAGCACCTGAGTTACATATGAGTGTCACAGCAAAGAGTCTGAAAACTTAGGACCATGTGATATTTCAGTTTTTCTTTTTTAATAAATCTGCAAAAATGTCAACAATTCTATGTTTTTCTGTCAATATGGGGTGCTGCATGTGTGTACATTAATGAGGAAAAAAAAAATGAACTTAAACGATTTTAGCAAATGGCTGGGGCTGGGGTCTGAATACTTTCTGTCCCCACTGTAAGCCGAGGCACCTAATTTTACCACAAAAAACAGGGAAAACTTATTGACTCAAGTATAAGCCTAGGGTGAGAAATGCGCAGCTACTGTAAGTGGAAAAGAGGGTCAACAATGCCCATTTTGCATGACTCATTGTGCCAATTTGCAGCCATAGGTCTCCTGAACTTCAAACTCAGTAGTTAAGGGTTTCTAGATGCCCCCTAGCTGCAGCCAAAATTTGGGGTCTCTGGACCCAAAGGGTCCCAAAATGACATTGCTGCAGATGGACACAGTCGACCGACTTTGAGGCCCCGTATCATGGGACCATTTGGTGCTAGGAACCCTAGCTTGGATATGTTGTAGTGCTAGTTCCACTGGGTTTGCACACCAAGTTTGGGGTTCCTAGCACCAAGTGGTCCCGAGATACGGGGCCCCAAACTCAGTTCGGAAAATGTCATTCTCTGCTGCTTGACTCGAGTATAAGCTGAGGGGGGCATTTTCAACACAAAAAAATGTGCTGAAAAACTCGGCTTATACTTGAGTATATATGGTAGGTAAGTGTTGCGCTTTACAGTTCATCTTAGTATATTGGGCTTCTCAGTCTGTTAATACACTCTGAATGTATATCAGCAGTCAGTTAGCAGGGATGCTAATTGCATTCTTTGCCATACAGATAGACACTGGAGCAAGAACCCATAAATCTATATATAAAATGAAATCAGGACTGTATGGAACAGTATGTACAAATAGAAAAGCAACATAAAAAGATTTATTTAGGTAAATGTTATTCATCAAAAGCACCATACAGTTCCCCTCATTCATATATGTTCACATTTAGGCACATACCTCCAGTAATGTTCACGGAATACATTTCATCTACTCCTGGTTCCATTGCTTCACCTGGAAAAGGAGGCATGGGTGGAGGTGGGGGGATTGAAGAATTGGGTCTATAAATAGGATGGAAAAAAAAAGTTACAGCAACAGTGTTCATTTCGTCGACTAAATTAACACTATTTTAGTCGACTAAAATACAACTAAAACCATTTTAATGACTAAAATGTAACTAAAACTAAAACGGGCATTTTAGTCAAGAGACTGACTAAAACTGAATCGAAATTTGACATCAAAATTAACACTGTGCTGCCACATAAGAATCTACTAAGCTGCTGAAAGAAAAATAAAAAAAATAAAAAAGTTTTTCTCAATAATTTATTCTTAATATTTAATGTTGGTAATATATTCTGGTAATATGTGCATTGGCATTACAGCCAATACAGTTTACGTTTTTTTTATATTTTAAAGTTGCATTTCTGTTTGTCAAAAAGCAATATTTTTGATTGAGTCTTGGTTTTTTTTATACAAACATTTATATTACAATGGCTAAATCTGTGCCTATGGCATGTTCAGACCCCAATACCATAAATAACATGTTGTTATATTTTTACTCCAGGACTATATGAGTTTGGAAATTCTAGAGAAATTCTTAAATAATGCATTACAATTGAACTAAACCAATTAGTTACATAGGGGTTGATTTACTAAGAATAAAGAGAAGTAATGGTGGTTGAACTTCTAACTGCACCTAATTAACTGCTTAAGGACCACCCCACGTACATATAATGGGGGCGTATAAGGGCAGGGAAGCCCTTAAGCATAAAATCTCGTACCTGTACGTGATTCCTGTGATTGGCTCTGGAGCATGCGCACCGCGATCGTTCACAGGAGAGGCAGAACGGCAGTCTTCCTATGTACACAAGGCAGATCGCCGTTCTGTGAGGGAGGAAAATGGAGATCTTGTGTTTCTGCTAAGCGGAAACGCGGATCTCTGTTTTCCTTCACTCACAGCATTCCCCCCCACAGTTAGAAAGCACTCCCAGGGAACACACTTAACCCTTTGATTGCCCCTGATGTTAACCCCTTCCCTGCCAGTGTCATTTATACAGTAATGCCCCGTACACATGGTCGGATTTTCTGACGGCAAATGTTCGATGGGAGCCTTTTGTTGGAAATTTCCGACTGTGTGTAGGCTCCATTGGACTTTTTCCATTGGAATTTCCGTCACACAGTTTGAGAGCTGGTTCTCAAATTTTCCGACAACAAAATCTGTAAATTCCGATCGTGTGTACACAATTCCGATGCACAAAGTTCCAGGCATGTTCGGAATCAAGCAGAAGAGCCGCACTGGCTATTGAACTTCATTTCTCTCGGCTTGTCGTGTGTGTTGTACGTCACCGCGTTCTTGATGTTCAGAATTTCCGACAAGAATTGTGTGATCGTGTGTATGCAAGACAAGTTTGCGCCAACATCCATCGGAAAAAATCCATTGATTTTGTGGTCGGAATGTCTGATCGTGTGTACGGGCATAACAGTGCATTTTTTTTAGCACTGATCACTATATTCATGTCACTGGTACCCAAAAAGTGTCACTTGGTGTCAGATTTATCCGCCACAATGTCGCAGTCCCTCTAAAAATGGCTGATCACCGCCATTATTAGTAAAAACAATAAAAAAAATAGAAAGACAATAAATCTATTCCATAGTTTATGATAACTTTTGTGCAAACCAATCAATAAATGCTTATTGGGTTTTTTTTGTTTTTTTTTACCAAAAACATGTAGCAGAATACATATTGGCCTAAATTAATGAATAAATTTGATTTTTTACATTTTTTTTTTAATTTGTGTTTTATAGCAGAAAGAAAAAAATATTGTTTTTTCAAAATTGACAGTCTTTTTTTGTTTATAGCGCAAAAAATAAAAAACACAGAGGTGATCAAATACCACCAAAAGAAAGCTCTATTTGTGGTAAAAAGGGACCTCAATTTTATTTTTTTATTTGGGTACAACGTCGCACGACCGCAATTGTCAGTTAAAGCAACGCAGTGCCGTATCGCAAAAAATGGCCTGGTTGGGAAGGGGGTAAAACCTTACGAAGCTGAAGTGGTTAAAATAATTAAGACCATGCTATGGCGAACAGGAAAGCGCAATTAAATAGGCGATTGCCCAATATTAAGTGGTGAATCAGCATAATTGCGTTAATATAATTGTCAATGGCAAACGTGTTTCCTAGATGGTGCCAAACTGCAGGATTGAGCCACGACCTTGTTTGTGTGTATAAATAAATCATTGGTAATTATGATGTGTTTTATGTCTTTTGATAATAATTATCTTCCTAATTCTCTTTCCTGGGTTTTTTTTTTTTAACCTGTTCTGCAAACGCATGCAATTCTTAATGAGTGTTACAGAGTAATGCATACTACAGTATTTTCTAATGTTAAATATATAGAAAATTTACAAATGGTTGAAACAACACTCCTAAGGCCACATCTGTATATTGTTTAACTCAGAAGAGGAGAGGAATAAAGGGGCAGAGGCCCTCGTTCTGATTTTTCAGGCAATGGACAAAAGTATATTAATGAGTATTTTATTAACAACAAGATTACAACAGACAGATCATATATAGAAAAGAGTTAAAAACATACAGTACATATTGACAAAAAAATGACACCGAATAGATGCTAGTGAGCCCCTGTGCGTCAACGCGTTTCGCTATTGCTTCTTCAGGACACCCAGGGTTTTGGTTGAAAGAGAGCTCCACTCCGTAGGCTCCTGGGGGATCACTGAATGATTAGTCACCACTGCATGTTTAAATACTACAGTGGACTTTACAGACTTCTGATGGGTTGATGCACAAGTGCCTGCTGAATCTATTTGAAAGCATATTCTCTAGTCTTTTGGAACTACTTGTTTAATCTCCCAATGCGTGTGGACAGTTAAGAGTCAGAGAGGCTCTCCCTGCCTTCTCCTTGATTAACCAGGATTTTTCAAGTTTTGCACTTTTCATCTACCTCTCCCCCCGGTGAACGATATACCTATATCTATGTACGTTATCAGTCCATCCTCCGGCCATTGGAATTTTTGAGAGTCCACCTCCTGTTATAAATGGTGATTTACTTCTGATCATCCGGGAGATTTCCATGTGTAGACAATCTGAGTGAGACCCGTTTTCTTTCAACCAAAACCCTGTGTGTCTTGATAAAGCAATAGCGAAATGTGTTGAAGCACAGGGGCTCACTAGCATCTATTCGGTGTCAATTTTTTGTCAATATGTACTGTAGGTTTTTAACTCTTTTCTACAGTATATATGATCTGTCTGTTGTAATCTTGTTGTTAATAAAATATTCATTTTAATATACTTTTGTCCATTGCCTGAAAAGTCAAAACGAGGGCCTCTGCCCCTTTATTCCTCTCCTCTTCATAGAAAATTTACAGTTACATCTCTATTATATGAAGATTAATGTTTATTATCTAAATAGAATTTTATTAGAATGTCGACTTATGTTTATATATGTTTATTCTTTAATCCTGGTACTACTATATATTCTAGTTATAAATTTGATGAGCACAGTGGCTTAGTGGTTAGCACTCTGATCTAGCGGCACTCAGGTCATGGGTTCAAATCCCATGCATGGCACCACCTGCCTGGAGTTTGTATGGTGAACGGAAACTCGCCATCCAATAGGCAAATGCCTACGGCTAGGTTTACACATGTCCGGTACGAGCGACAAATTTCCCAGTACAGATAAGAACTTTTGGAGCCGGAAACTTTAACATTAGCTGGTTGTTAAGGAAAGGAATGGAAAGCCGGCCGCCGCATCCTTAAAAACGGATGACTCGTCAGCTGTCAGCGGGCTTCCCCGCTGACAGATGAATGTAAAGAAAACCGGCAATAAAAACATTGTGAACAAAGCGGCGTGGGGGTCCCCCCCCCAATCCATACCAGGCCCTTTTGGGTCTGTTATGGATTTTGATAGGATCCCCTATGCCAAAAAATCCATACCAGACCCTTACCTGAGCATGCTTCTGAAGACGCTGCTGTTTGATGACGAAACGCATTTAGTGGCTGTTCCCATGCGTCACTTCCGGCCTTGTGAATGGAACGCATGCCAGGTTCTAGGTGGCGTCCATCTTTTAATTGTTACAGCGGGCCGTTCTTTACATTGTATTATTGCACTAGTGGTGCTTTTTTAATTATAATTTTAATAAATACATTCAGGGATTTTACACTATGAGAGGCTATCTCTCTCCGTTTTTATTTTGTTGCCTGCCCATGGGACCTTTGGGAGTAACATCGGGATTAATTCAAGTAGGAGCAAGGATACACACCAGGAAACTATCAGAAACCTCAGGAAAAGCCTCCCTAAGGACCTACAAGCTTTTATGACTTCCCTTGCTGTTTAATAAGGGGGTCATCAACATCTGGTGAGTGCAGTGTGTAAACATTCAGCACAAGGTGGAATAATCACTACAGGGGATACCCTGGGAATCAGGCACCAAAAGCACTCAATATTGCACAATTTAAAAAAAGACCGTTGCTTTAATTTTTTGGCACAAATGTGTATTATATGTGTTTTAGATTCATATTTAGGCCTCTTGCATATGATACTCCTGTTTGAGCATCTACTTTTTCAAAGATTTTTGGTGTATTTGTGTATATTTATGCACTTGCGTAATTTTGAATGCGCGCAAACTTATTCTCGCGTTCTCGCCATGTTGATGGGGACAAGGGCCTTTTCCCCACAACCCTGGGCGGTGGTTGTGGGGGTCTGTGGGCAGGGGGCTTATCAGCCCCCACATACCAGCCCCTCCATGTGAATAAGTAGGGGTACATTGTACCCCTACTTATTCACCAAAAAAGTGTAAAAAAAATAAACACACGCACATGCGACTAGTTTCTCCATACAGGAGGCGTCTTGAAGCTGTCAATTTCAGCGTGGTTAATACTTTTTCCCGGTGTCATTCCATTTTATTACACATAACTTCATTTCTGAACATATTTGTTTTGGTTTCTTTGTAAGTATGGATTGCATGGGTTGTTACCGACATGTGGTGAAAATTTCATGTCAATAGCACCTTTAGAAATATATTTACCTAGCAAAATGGTGACATGTTCAATATTTATTTTATAAACTATATATTGAAACAGGTGCTGCACCCTGGTCAAAAAAATTCCCAACCTCCACATAAGGACAGAAAGGTGGGAGAAAAGATTCAAAGCGAAAGGAGACTGTGTATGGCAACAGGAGCCTCCAATGTCCGCCAGCATAAGCCCTATTTGTTGTAAGAAGCCAATGGGAGGACCGCACAACAGACAGGGCTGCACAAATCAAGAAATAATTTACTGTACAGTACAGTATAGTACAGTACTGTACAGTATATGGAAAAAGATGAAACCGCCCAAACCTAAAATCTAAAAGAGGAGTTGGCTGCCAGTGTTCCCATATATCATGCTAGGATGTAAGTAATTCAAAAGGGTAGCCCAATTTGATGGCATGTGGTAAGGACATCACAAATCGTGAGCCCTTTGGTTTTTGATGGAGGGAGGGAGCTGCCCGAGTTCACTTTTCTCATTAACACTGGTGATAGATTGCCAGGATGCTGAGCGGTCCTAGCAACCAATCACCAACTTGCTAATATGAAAAGTTAACTCTAGTTGCTCCCGTCCTCCATCCAGAAATGTCCTGCCTCCCGCTGTCCACTCTGCTCTGTGTAAGGTAGGAGAGTGGAGGGGGCAGAGGACACTGCAGTGGGAGGGGGTGACACTTTGGGGGCGGGTGGGTTTAGGATACTACTGGGTGAGGGTAAGGACACTACTGTGGAAGGGGGGCAGAGGACAATTCTGGGTGGGGGTGACCTGAAGGGGCAGAGGATACTACTGTGTGTGTGTGGGGGGGGGGGGGGGCAGAGGGGCAGGTAAAGTGAAGGGGGGGCAGAGGGCACTACTGTGAAGACACTACTGTGATGGTGGGGCTGTGATGTAAAGTGGGGGATCTTGATGTGAAGAGGGACTGAGGACACTGGTTCACACCTGAATCACACAGTGTGTTCCAGTGCAAATTCGGTGCAATGTGATTTTCAGCCCTTTCAGTTGAATGGGCTGAAATTGGACTGGATCGCACAAAAAGAAGTGCATGCACTACTTTTCAAAAATGCACCGCACCAAATCACATGCTATCGTGGTACCATACGATCTGGTAAAGCCTAATCTGTGTATGAGGTGTCATTAGGAATACAGTATATTGACACTGCAGATTGCACAGGCAGTGCATTTTGAATGCTGTGCAGGAAAGGCATACAGAACACGCCATTCCCTCACCGCGTTCTGATGTGAACCAGCCCTAAGAACAGGATTGTGTTATAGGAGGAGAGGTCTGTGATGTGAAGGATGCAAATCAATGCCCAAACATTCAGACCTCTGCTGGAAGAAAATTTTACTGATCAGACCCCTGCTTTAGTTGTTATTTAAGAGGAAAGTAATCTTTTTAATTACAGTCAATGAGCAGGTCCTATAAACTGCTTCTACTAATGATCAGATAGTTTTAAAGCTATACACCAAGTTTATATTAACATAAATTAAAGTGGATGTAAACCCAATGTCATCCTTTCTAAACTACTGCCATAGGGGTTATCTATAAGGATATACATGCCTCCTGCATGTATCTTTACCTGTCAAACGTCTCCCCTCTGTCTGTTATTAGACCCGAAAAACTGCATATTCTGTGGGTGGGTCTGTTGTCTGGAGCTCGGTGGGTGGAGTCGTGATGTCAGTAGACTCCCCGCCCACCTCTACACTCCCCTTGTCAATGTGCATTTTCTCCTGTGTATTTCTAATACTTCTGCTGAACTTCTGTAATGATCTCTAACATCCAGTGAAAAGACAGGAAAGTAACCACATGACTTCAGCATGCCAAATCATGCTGAGGTGTGGAACAGCCAATCCTTGTAGAGCTGCTGAAGAAAGGAGTGGGGGAGGGAATTAAAAAATAATGCATGTCTTAGGCTAGTGCACGAGATGTAAATCACCTGTCACTCACAGCAAGGGGGAGGATTTGACAAAGTTTTTCTCTGTTTGTCAAGTTTTATCTCACTAAACAATAAAAGAGGATTTCTCAGAGCTGGATTAACTCTTTGTGGCAAGACTGGTATCAAATGATAGGAAATCCTATACTCTACATTATGACATCAAAAATAAAAAAAAATTGGGGTTTACATCCACTTTAATTTAGTTATTTATGCATTAAACAATAAGTGTATTTTTACATGCAACTAGCATTGGTGTTGGAAGAGTAGGAGAAGTATGGGAAGTGTATATAAAGAGAGATAATATGCAATTGTACTAGCAGTGTATAAAATACATTTATTGATTTTTCGCGATTAACAACTTTGATAAGTAATTACGGTCAGTAGGCAGAAAATGACTGCAGTAGGCATATTTCTCTATTAGAACATAAAGTTACTCACTTTCCAAGAGATGAAGGAAAGGGTGGAGGGAGAGGTGGAGCTTTTGGCGCCTGGAGAGGTGGAGGATCAGGAGGAAGTCCAGGTGCTGGGAAAGATGGGTGTCCTGGTGGGAGCAGTGGAGCAAAGTCTATTGGAGGTTCAGGGATGCCACCATTATCTCCAAAAGGGTATTCAGATGTTGAAAAGGGCTGAGAGGGAGCTCCATCTTCTATCTCCGCAATTAAATCCAGCAAAAAGTCATCTCCTGATAGATCAAACCACTGATCACCATCCAGAATGGAGACAGACCAGCCACGAGGATTGTCCCCAGCACCTCTTCATAAAAAATAAAAAAAAAAAGGATGGAAGAGAATAAGTAAATAATTTCAGGAGTTAAGCTAGGTCTGACGCCTCAGGTGGTTACATATTTTATAACTGTCAAAGGTGAGGCAAAAAAAGACAACATAAACATATTGTATATACAGAATAAAAATACCTGGATTGCAGCAGCCAGCCTGCTAGTTGTTCTCCGGTTGTCCACGAATCCACTTCTGCAGAATATTTTTCCTCTGCGATATTAAATATGAAGAAGTACAATTTAAATTAAGTTTCCTACTTTACTTATCTTTCCAATATCCTCTTGAATGTCTTAATACCCCAAGCCAAATATGTCACCCTGGGCTACAATATATACAACTCTGGCCTTGACAGCTGCCATTTTTGCTGATATGGTTAAAACCGCTATGCTAGGGGTAGCTTGTTAAACACTGGCTGTTTTAAGTAGATAACTCATTAAATGATAATGTTGACAAATAGAGTTGGGCAAACAGTTAGAGCCAACCAAAAGTTTGGCCCGAACATTGCCTGTTCGCACATTCGGCGAACACCCGAATTTGTGGGGCGCTCAGCAGGATGTTCGCCCACCGAGTGATCCACAATGCACTGTGCGCTGCACAGTGCATTCAAAGCCCTGCTTGAGCAAAGCTTTGCCCAAGCAGGGCACAGTGCATAACTGGTTGTTAAGGAGCGCTTAACAATGGAAAAAGGAGTCACTTCTTCTTTTTGGTGAATGGGTAGGGGTACCACGTACCCTATGCTCATTCACATAGGGAGGGGGTTGGTATCTTGTCCACCCCCTTATCCAGACCTGCTGGGCTGCATGCTCCGATATAGGGACTGGTGTGGATTCTGAGGGTGACCCCACGTCATTTAAAAAAAAAAAAAAATTGGTGTGGGGTTCCCCTTAAAATCCATGCCAGACCCGAATGGCCTGGTATGGATTGGAGGGGGACCCCCAAGCTTTTTTTTTTTGTATTACCAGCAATAGCATTGTATTAATGGCAATTTAAAAGTAATTTTTTTTTCTTTTATAAATGTCAGTTTTGCTGCAGCAGGTTCTATACACGGTACAGATTTGGTACACGGTACACTTTACAGGCACTATATTTAAAGAAATTTTTCGTTTTCATTGTTTCACTTTAAGCATCATTAAAATTACTGCTCCTGTAAAAACGATCTTTTTTTTAAAAAATAATCGCATTTATACATTTTCCCAGGGCAGTACCTGGCCCCCATACTTTTTTATGGCCAATACCTTGGATATAAGCCTTCAAAATGGGACTTTTGATTTTTCAAGTTCGGGTCCCATAGACTTTAATATGGTTCTGGTCCGAACTTCTGCGATGTTTGAGAGTTTTGACGCAAACCAAACCGGGGAGGGGGGGGGTGTTGGCAATAGATTAACCGCTTAGCAACCGCCCACTGTAGATTTACTGCTTCGGGGTGGTTGCTCTGCGCCCAATCACGTACCTGGTAGGTGATCTGATACTTCTGGGGCTGGGGCACATGCGCGAGCCACCAGCGACCCTTTACCGCTGTGATTGGACCCGCCGATTGTTCAGGGGAAGGCAGAAAACAAGGCAGATCACTGTTCTGTGGAGGGGAATGTGCTGAACCTGTATTCCTGCTAAGCAGGAACACAGATCTTTACATTCCCCCAGCCAGAGCACCCCTCCACAGTTAGAAAGCACTCCCAGGGAACACATTCAACCCTTTGATCGCCCCTGGTGTTAACCCCTTCCCTGTCAGTGTCATTAGTACAGTAACAGTGCATATTTTTTTAGCACTGATCACTGTATTAGGGTCACTGGTCCCCAAAAAGTGTCAAAAGTGTCAGTTAGGTGTTTGATTTGTCTGCCGCAACATCGCAGTCCCGCTATAAGTCGCTGATCGCTGCCATTACTAGTAAAAACATAAATAAAATACCATAGTGTGTAGACACTTTAACTTTTTTGCATATATATATATATATATATATATATATATATATATATATATATATACACATACATACACACATGTATTGGGATTTTTTTACTAAAAATATGTAGCAGAAAATGTAGCAGAATACATATTGGCCTAAATTGATAGAAATATTAGATTTTTTTTTACATTTTTTGTATTGGGTGTTTTAAAGCAGAAATTAAAAAAAAATAGTTTTTTTTTTTTTTGTTTTTTTACATTGCCGGTCAATACATATTGGCCTAAACTGATTAATAACATTGTTTATATAGTTTTTGGATATGTATTATATCAGAAATTAAAAAATATGTTTTTTTTCAAAATTGTTGCTTTTTTTGTTTATAGCGCAAAAAAGATACCACCAAGAAAGCTCTATTTGTGGGAAAGAAAGGCATTGTTTGGGAACAGTGTCGCACGCCCGTACAATTATCAGTTAACATAACGCAGTGCTGAATCGCAAAAAATGGCCTGGTCATGAAGGGGGTAAACCTTCCGGAGCTGAAGTGGTTAAAAGGCCTGTTCACCAAATATTATTTCAGTTTTAAAGTTCTGTTGTCTCTCAGATATTCCAGTGGTGAACTGCTGCAACCATTTTTCCATTTCTGCTCACTTATTAAAGGTTCCTCCCTATAATTCCAGTGGTTATAAGGAGGTCATACCCTCATTATGAGTTTATTAATTATTGTATGTAGTGGCGATTGCAATAAAGGAGTGGGAAACACATACAGTATGAACCACATATTGTAGCGGGAAGAGTGGGACTTTAAGGTGGAAAGAAACTGTCAGGAACTAGAAGAAAATCTAGTCCCTGAGAGGCTTTAACCCTTTCATGTCTAAGCCTATTTCTGGCATTTGTTGCTTACAAGTTAAAATCTGTATTCTTTGCTAGAAAATGACTTAGAACCCCCAAACATTATATTTATTTTTTTAGCTGAGACCCTAGAGAATAAAATGGCGATCGTTGCAAATTTTTTTATGTCACACTGTATATATATATTGTCTCATACTATGGTGTGCTCTGTGTTGGGTCATTTGGGGTGTGGCTGTACTCCACTGTTCTATTGTGTCTGTCTGCCTTGGGTATTATGGGATGTGTATGTAGATTAGCTGTGAGAGGGGAGGGGGCGAATTCCTCCAACAGCTCTCCCTGCTGATTGGACAGTCTACTGAGGAGAAGTTTGAATATCTCTGTGTAACTGTGTTTCAAAAAACAGTTCCATGTTGCAGTTTTGTAACTGAGCTAGTCTTGCGTGGTTCTTACAATATATGGGCTGTAATATCTGATACCTGAAGTTCCAGACTGGAGGATGCAGTGTGCTGATGGAAGCACTCAATCGGAGTGTAGGATCTTCCGTTACATTGATCAGACTTGGGTTCTCGGTCACCCTGTGCCCCTATTAGAGACACAGGGTGACGTAGAAATAGGAGGTGCATGGGGAGCTGGAACAAGGGTTTCCCAAACCTCCCCAAGGGATTCTGGGTTCCACGGGCCCCCCGCTCAAAGTGACTCCTGTCACAGCGACAAACTACGGTACTTAAAAATCTCCAAAGGCGACGCTTTAAAAACTTCTACAGGTTACCAATTTAGAGTTACAGAGAAGGTCTTGCACTAGAATTATTGCTCTTGCTCTAAAGATCGTGGCGATACCTAAAATGTGTGGTTTGAACACCATTTACATTTGCGGTGCAACTTACTTATGCATTCGCTTCTGCGCGCGAGCGCGGTGGGACGGGGCGCTTTAAATGTAAACATCTCTTGTGACAGTAATAGTCAGTGACAGGTACTCCTTATTGAAGGATCTGGGGTCTTTAAAACCACAAATCCTTCCTTTGCACTTAAAAGTATTCAAAATGCCAAAATTAGCGTTTTGGAATACTAAGGTTTTTTTTTTTAAATTGGCGCCATTGGCAGCCGAGTAAACCGGAAGTGATGTCATGACATCACTCCTGCGTTACTAGATCGGAGATCCGATCAAAGCCGATTCTGGCTTCATTCGGGTCTTTGGCCAGCCGGCGGAAGTGTCGACTGGTCGCTTGGGCCACTCGGTGGGGCAGGAGAGCCGCAGAAGGCTGCGGGAGGTGGGTGTCCCCTCCTGATCCTTCAGATGATCAGTTGTTATCACTAGAAAGCCAACCGCTGGCACTAAAAAACGGTACCAGGTATAACCCCTTCAAGCCGACAATGCATATTTGCGTACGATCGGCGCGGAGGGGTTAAAAGTAAGACACTCCACCTTTCATTTTATTTGCTCTTGTTCTGCAGTAAGTGATAGTACATTAGGGGAGCTAAGATGCATTATATGTAGAAGAGCCAAAGAGGGACCCATATGTTCCTATAAACATCTAGAATGTAAATACACAGGGAACTTGCCATCTCACCATTAAATGTAAACACATCCATGACCATCTTCCCTTTTCTCTCATTGGCGGTCCATTCCAGCAAAGTAGGGGCATGTGAGCGAAATATGCCAAGGTTATTTTGCTTGGCACGAAGCAATTTGTTCTGGCATATGGCTCTATACCCTTCAAAGCCTTGATCAGAGACGTACCTGCACCAGAGATATAGCGGTATATTAAAGAATGTGGATGGATCAGAGCCAGTAAAAATGTTGTACACTGCTTGATCAAATGACATACTTCAACAGTGGCCTCTCTAGAGTAGGTGAAGGGATAATACAGCTGAGCAGACCAGAAAGAAGCAGCCCTGCCCTCTGGCTCTGTTCCTCATTGCTGTTCTGCACTGTCAGACTTGCTGCTTGACAAAGAAGTTCATCTTTAAGTGATGGCTGCCTCAGGCAGCGTTCCACAATGTAGTTACCCATAATCCTTTGCTGCCAAGGGGGCATTGCGGTGTTACCCATGAACCGCAGGGCCTATCACAAAACACAGTTAAGTTTTAGGTAATTTATCAGATATAACACCAAAAACTGTATAATAATCAAATAGTCTCTCACCAATTTGTACAATCCCAGAGCAACTCCATGATCATTCTGTGTTAAACGAGTTAGGGGGTCCTGCAATGGCTGACCCAATGGTGGAAGAACAGGATTCTGGGAGGGCATATATTTAAAAACATAGGATTAAAACAAGACTATCTTTATATACAATGACAAAGCTACAGTAAATTGGTGATGTATTAACTTGCCACATTACTGTGTACCCAAAGGTATTTATCTTAATACAAAATAATAAATTAACCAGTATAAGAAAAAAAATTATAAAAGAAAACATACCTTAAAATAGGAACGAATAAAGATAGATAATGGATAGTTGTTTATATCCTGAGGAAGCGAAAGTGAAGTCTGAACCTTGATCTGTGGTGGAGGCACCTCTGTGATCCCTATGCCTTGGGCATGGTTCTTTACTGTGGCATAAAAAGCATGTCAAATCATAATGACGTAGTCAAATGTTATAAAACACAAACAAATCCAAGTAGGCAGTACAAAACCTATAACAGTTATACAGAATCTTACAAAAGTGAGTACACCCCTCACATTTTTGTAAATATTTTATTATGTCTTTTCATGTGACAACACTGAAGAAATGACACTTTGCTACAATGTAAAGTAGTGAGTGTACAGCTTGTATAGCAGTGTAAATTTGCTGTTCCATCAAAATAACTCAACACACAGCCATTAATGTCTAAACCACTGGCAACAAAAGTGAGTACACCCCTAAGTGAAAATGTCCAAATTGGGCCCAGTTAGCCATTTTCCCTCCCCGGTGTCATGTGACTTGTTAGTGTTACAAGGTTTCTGGTGTGAATGGGGAGCAGGTGTGGTAAATTTGGTGTTATCGCTCTCAATCTCTCATACTGATCACTGGAAGTTCAACATGGCCCCTCATGGCAAAGAACTCTCTGAGGATCTGAAAAAAATAAATGTTGCTCTACATAAAGATGGCCTAGGCTATAAGAAAAATTGCAAAGACACTGAAACTGAGCTGCAGCATGGTGGCCAAGACCATACAGTGGTTTAACATGACAGGTTGCACTCAGAACAGGCCTCGCCATGGTCGACCAAAATAGTTGAGTGCACGTGCTCAGCGTCATATCCAGAGGTCGTCTTTGGGAAATAGACGTATGAGTGCTGCCAGCATTGCTGCAGAGGTTGAAGGGGCGGAGGGTCAGCCTATCAGTGCTCAGACCATATGCCGCACCCTGCATCAAATTGGTCTGCATGGCTGTCGTCCCAAAAGAAAGCCTCTTCTAAAGATGATGCATAAGAAAGCCCACAAACATTTTGCTGAAGACAAGCAAACTAAGGACATGGATTACTGGAACCATGTCCTCTAGTCTGATGAGACCAAGATAAACTTATTTGGTTCAGATGGTGTCAAGCATGTGTGGCGGCAACCAGGTGAGGAGTACAAAGACAAGTCTGTCTTGCCTACAGTCAAGCATGGTGGTGGGAGTGTCATGGTCTGGGGCTGCACGAGTGCTGCCGGCACTGGGGGGCTACAGTTCATTGAGGGAATCATGACTAACAACATGTACTGTGACATACTGAAGCAGAGCTTGATCCCCTCCCTTCAGGGACTGGGCCGCAGGGCAGTATTCCAAAATAATAACGACCCCAAACGCACCTCCAAGACGACCACTGCCTTGCTAAAGAGGCTGAGGGTAAAGGTGATGGACTGGCCAAGCATGTCTCCAGACCTAAATCCTATTGAGCATCTGTGGGGCATCCTCAAATGGAAGATGGAGGAGCGCAAGGTCTCTAACATCCACCAGCTCTGTGATGTCGTCATGGAGGAGTGGAAGAGGACTCCAGTGGCAACCTGTGAAGCTCTGGTGAACTCCATGCCCAAGAAGGTTAGGGCAGTGCTGGAAAATAATGGTGGCTACACAAAATATTGACACTTTGGGCCTAATTTGGACATTATCACTTAGGTGTGTACTCACTTTTGTTGCCAGTGCTTTAGACATTAATGGCTGTGTGTTGAGTTATTTTGAGGGGACAACAAATTTACACTGTTATACAAGATTTACACTCACTACTTTACATTGGAGCAAAGTGTAATTTGTTCAGTGTTGTCACATGAAAAGATGTAATAAAATATTTACAAAAATGTGAGGGGTTGAGGTCAGGACTTTGTGCAGGCCAGTCAAGTTCCTCCACCCCAAACCCGGTCATTCATGTCTTTATGGACCTTGCTTTGTGCACTAGTCCAAATCATTTGGTGGAAGGGGGTTATGGTGTAGGGTTGTTTTTAAGGGGTTGAGCTTGGCCCCTTAGTTACTGTGAAGGGAACTCTTAAGGCGTCAGCATACCAAGTCATTTTGGGCAATTTCATGCTCCCAACTTTGTGGGAACAAGTTTGGCCCCTTCATGTTCCAACATGACTGTGCACCAGTGCACAAGGTCCATAAAGATATGGATGAGCGAGTTTGGGGTGTAGGAACTTGACTGGCCTGCACAGAGTCCTGATCTCAACCCGATACAACACCTTTAGGATTAATTAGAGTGAAGATTGCGAGCCAGGCCTTCTTGTCCAACATCAGTGTCTGACCTCACAAATGCACTTCTGCAAGAATGGCCAAACATTCCCATAGACACTCCTAAACCTTGTGGACAGCCTTCCCAGAAAAGTTGAAGCTGTTATAGCTGCAAAGGGTGGACCAACTTAATATTGAACCCTATAGATTAAGACTGGGATGCCATTAAAGTTTATGTGCGTGTAAAGGCAGGTGTCCCAATACTTTTGACAATATAGTGTATATGCTCACTGCATTCTTACAGCCCCATCATAAGGGATAAACGCTGCTGTCCTGGGTTGCATTTTAGCCAGTGCAGGATTGTTGATTTTTTTTACAAATGCAAAATACAACACTACTTGAAAGATTTTCCAGTAATTGTGATTTTATATTGATTTTATGTTTTCTGCTTGTGTTATTATAGCACCTTGCATAAGCAGCATACTTCTACCTGTGCTTGTGTTTTTTACTTTCACTTGTTTAAAATTGCACCTCACCTGTACCTGTATTAGTCGTCTAGAGATAATTGCTTTCATAGAAAGAGAAAAGGTAACAGAAGGGAGCATAAATGAGCAGAGAACAATTTTAGGGCCCATTTACACCAGAAACTGCACATAACCATGTTTTTGACTGCATGTTTACGTGTGCGTAAATGCGTTTTGTGCTGCGTTTGCAGTGCATTTTTCTATACGTTTCTGGGCCTGGCTTTCTTGGCTTAATGGGGCGTGATGTGGTGCAGGTGCAGTGCGTTTCAAGCACGTTTATAGGGCGTTCCCTGCATTTGTGGTGCAAAAGAAAATGCAGTATGCTCAACTTTTTTTTTTAACTGTGCTGAACGGCACTGCAATGATGTGAACTGTGCCCATAGGATTACCTGGATTTTGGGCTGTCTATACAGTTAGAGTGCTGTCTGAAATGCATCCCACTGCAGCCAACTGCGTTCGGTGTGAAAGGGCCCTTATTCTACACTAAGCACAATAATGTTTACCCATTAAAATCAGTCAAACTTGTGCTTTCATTATCCTACTTGAACGAATATAATGAGCTGTATCATCTCTTAGGCTTGTATAAAGAGAATCAACAGCCACTGGCTTAATATCCTAATTTCAATACCTACAGCAGAAGTGCTTTTCTTCATGTACAATTCAATTACAATGCAAAAGTGGCTTGATACTGTTGTGGAAATTTTTATTAATGTATGTTGTCAGATGCCCCCCAGTGACTGTTTTGCTATAATACGCTCATGCAAGGGTATTTGCACATACAGACGCTGGTGGAAGACCATTGGATGCGGAAGCCTTCCCGTGGACACGGCAGATCTGTTTGCTCTTTTAAGGATGTTTGTGGGTGCGTGGCCAAGACAGGCATGTGAGAAGACGTGTGTCTCACAGCTCCTCCACAGCACAGTGTATTGATCCTCTCCCAGCAGTGATTCGAAGCTCAGAAATGGCTTTCCAGCTGGCTACCGATTGGGGCAACATCCCGGACCACCCGCCGACCCTGTGTACCCGGGGAAAAACAAAGAAAAAGGAGGATTTCATGCAGTCGGAAATCCAAGATGGCGCCGCCGCGGCCCTGGCACAGCGCACGCCGAGAGGAGCACAGGCAACTAAGGGGGATCACAATAAGAAGGTGAAGAAGACAAAGGGTAAGGAGTACCTGCGGGTCATGCTTTATTATGCCCAAAAACTGGGGGGGCCCCTGGATCAGAATGCTAGAGGAAGTCCTGCTCAGCCCCACATGGTACCACAGGGCTCAGCTGCACAGGGCTCACAGTGCCATGAGGCAGGAGAGAAGGAGGGACAGGGAGAGCAGTATTATGCAGCCGAGCACTCTCTTCCCCTGCACACAGACACAGAAGCTGAGTACGCTGAGCAGCCAACTTTGGCCGAGATTTTGAGAGCGGTGCATGTCTGCACAGCCTCTGTAAATACTCTCAAGGAACAGTTTGGGGGATTGAGAGAAGATGTTTCCTTGCTGCGACAGGATTTGCAAAAAATCCGGGAACGTACGACCGCAGTGGAAAGCAGGGTGAGTGAGGTTGAAAATAAACTACCCCCAGTTGCTCGGGAGGCCCATGCAGCACATCAGCTTGCTAAAGATACCTACAACAGAGCAGATGACATCGAAAACCGTCTGAGACGGAATAATGTGCGCATCGTGGGGTTACCGGAGAAAACAGAGGGGAGAGACCCTACCACCTTTATTGAGGGATGGCTGCAGGAGATATTTGGAAAGGAGGTCTTTTCCCCGTTCTTCACCGTCGAGAGGGCTCATCGCACACCGTGCCGTCCGCCACAACCAGGCGCCCCCCCCCAGGCCAATCCTTGCCCGTCTTTTACATTACAGAGACAGAAAGGCAGTACTGAGACAAGCCAGGGAGAAAGCTAATGTGCAGGTGAATGGAGTCTGAGTATCCCTCTATCCGGACTCTTCTGCTGAGGTGCAGCGACGCCGGGCCAAGTTTTCAGATGTGAAAAGGCGTCTAAGATCTTTGCAGCTTCCTTACGCCATGCTGTACCCTGCTAAGTTGAGGGTTACTGCTAATCATCAAACCCACTTTTTTTAATCTACTCAGGATGCTGCTCTTTGGCTGGATCGTAATGAGTAGGCTCTACGCCACAGAGGTGGAGAGGAGGATGGTGATTGATTTGTTCATTGATGCAGCTAGTCGTATGATTATCAACGGATATATTAGATGTACCGGCAAGTTTTATTTGGAAAGCTCACCTTATGTTCACTTCTTGCCCCTTTTTGTTACCCCCCCCCCCCCTTTTTCTTTTCTAAAAAATTTCTTTTTTTTTCCATTTTCTATTTTTGGCATAAAGTGCTACCGTTTGTTTTTGATCCTGGCGGATACATTTTGGACAGAAGGGGAAACACGTGCCTTGTTCTGCTGGGAGACGTAATACTACCATGTGAACCTTGAGCTATCTTGTAAAGTTGCAAGAAAAATGCGATCTTTCCACGAGAGATGTGGAGCAAAAATGCTTAATCAGTTTTTGATCCACGTTGGATCATTTGGGCTTGTCCTGTTGACAGCCTGGACTCATGTTTGGTTTCTATGTTTAACCCTTTACACCCACAGGCTTCGATTGAAAGACATTAAGTTCTGGACTTGGTATTCTGCTAATTATGGCATGTTGGTTGCGCCTAGATTATGGCTCACAGCTAATATCTTATGTGGCGGGGTAACCTGGCTGATATTAGATTGGCCCAATGTCCCCATAGGGGGATATCTCAACATGGTATATTTACTGCGTAGTCTGTTTTTGCTATACTGTTCTGTTGGCACCCTGCTGTTCCTGGATATCATATTTTCCAATGGCTAAGGTCCATGTGGTGTCTTGGAATATTAGGGGGCTAAGATCCCCGATTAAACGCATGATGATCTCCACCTGTTTGAAAAAGTTTCACCCAGCCATATTGTGTTTCCAGGAAACACACTTGACTCCGGAAACTCAAAACTGCTTAAATTATTCCTGGGCGGGGAAGGTGTATCATTCCACACACACCTCCTTCTCTGTTGGTGCACAGTGCCATAGATTTCCAGGAGTTTGACACATGCATAGACTCAGAGGGGAGATATATTTTTTTGCATTGTCGCATAGGGTTGCTACACTGTATTTTGGCATGTATATACATTCCTCCTCCATTCACGGTGGGGGTGCTTCGGACGCTGCTAACATATATGGTGGGCAGGCCGGACCTTCCATTATTGATAGTTGGAAATTTCAATTGCTGGTTGAGACCCTCCATGGACAGGCACCCGAGTGTAAGGGGGTCTGCCTCATCGAGGGAGTCACCATTGCTTAGATTATTAAATGAGGTGGGCTGGGTGGATGTTTGGAGACATAGGAATCCATCGGAGAAACAGTTTTCCTGTTTCTCCAAAACTCATGGGACGCTTTCCAGGATCGACCTAGCAATTTGTGACTCTACCATGCTCCCATCCTTCTCGGAGGTGATATACAAACCACGCAGTGTGTCTGACCACTCCCATATGGTGATTAGTTTGATAGTGGCTCCACTGTCAGGGCTGCCTAAGGCACCCTGGAAATTTAATGCCTTCTGGCTAAAGCTTTTTTCATCCCCTGTGGAGCTGGAGAGGAGCATGCGGGAATTCCTAGCTAGGCAGGAGTTTTTTGATTCCCCTTTAATTCAATGGGAAGCGTTTAAAGCTCACTTGCGGGGCTTATTAATTGCAGAAATTACAAAAGTTAAGAGGCGCTCATCGGGGCATAGAGAGGAACTTGAAAAGATGGTGCAGGATTTGGAGGAACAATTTGTTCAGGACCCCACCGACTCTGCCAGGGAGTCTTGGAGGTCGGCTCAATCGGCTTATGAGCGGCTTCTGTTCTCCACGGCAGAGAAGAAAAGATTCTTCTCCAAGGCAGCTTTCTTTGAGGAGGGGGAAAACACGGGTCGCCTTTTGGCTAAAATAGCAAACTCACAACAGCGGTCCCTGGTAATAGGGGCAATTAAAACTGCGGAAGGGAAAATAGTGAGCTCCCCTGATTTGATTTTACAGGAAATGGCAGGATTTTATGAGAACTTGTATCTTCCTACTGGACAGCATACTGTGGAGGAACTTATGGGATATCTACAGGGCATTAATTTCCCACAGATCACCAATGAGCATAGGAAGGCCCTAGACACTCCACTTACAGTGGAGGAGTTACAACTGGCGCTGGCTGCATTCCCAAACTGTAAGGCCCCCGGGTCAGATGGGCTGCCCATGGAAATCTATAAGCAGTATGCTGCAATTCTCCTTCCTAAGCTCCTGGCGGTGTTTAACGCAGCCAGGGAAAATAGAACTCTGCCCCCCTCTATGTCCACAGCCAATATTGTTCTGATAATAAAGCCTGGGAAGGACCCTGTCGACCCTGGATCATATACACCCATTTCCCTGTTACAGAGCGATATTAAGTTACTGGCAAAAGTCCTAGCAATAAGATTAAATAAAGTCATTACGTCAATAGTGCATCCAGACCAGGCAGGGTTTATGCCAAATAAATCAACGGCAGTGAATCTCAGGAGACTTTATTTGAACATTCAGTCTCGGGCCGATAATAGGGGACAGAGGGCTCTGCTCTCGTTGGATGCCATGAAGGCCTTAGTTAGCGTTGAATTGGAGTATTTATGGGGCGTTCTCCAGAGGTTTGGATTTGGGGAAACATACATCTTCTGGGTCCGTTTACTTTATTGCTGTCCGCAGGCAGCCATTAGAGCATCGAGCAGAATGTCTCCTACCTTTGTGTTGGGTAGGGGTACAAGATATGGGTGCCCTTTGTCTCCCCTGCTCTTTGCGCTAGCCATTGAGCCCCTGGCTATTACAATTAGAGATCACCCGGGTATTACTGGCTTTCGTTATGGGGACAGGCATGAGAAACTGATGCTCTATGCGGATGACACTAGGATTCTGCTGGGAGACGTTGAAGATTCTCTTTGGGAAACCATGGCCACCATAACGGAATTTGGTACTTACTCGGGACTCCAGATCAACTGGACAAAATCCTCCCTAATGTTAATAGATGAAGGGGGCAGACCTCCCATCAACAAATCCATACCCCTGTCTACATCCTTTAGGTATCTGGGAGTCCAAGTGATGCCTATTGTGAGAGAGTATGGGAGATTGAATATCTCCCCATTACTACAGAAATTCCGAGACCGGATTAAGACATGGAACTCACTATGTTTATCAATAGCTGGTAGGGTGAATCTGATCAAGATGATCCTTATGCCCCAGCTATTATATATACTTCACAATTCTCCAGTGGTGGTCCCTTTGTAAACATTCAGAATTGTAAACTCCCTCTTCCGTCTGTTAATATGTAAGAATCGCCCTCCCAGAATCAAGCTTGAACACCTACAGCGCCCTAAAGATGAGGGGGGACTGACCCTACCGAACCCATGGCTATATTACTTAGCAGCCCAACTTCAGCACTTAATTGGGATCATGGGTGGGGAGTCAGATAGGTCAAGTATTACCTGCAGCTTCTCGGAGACTGTGATGTTACATACGGTAAAGCGAGATTCAGTGCCGTTGGCACTTGAGTCTCTTGCCTTTGGGAAACCAAATAAGATATACCCGACCTACAATCTTCTCCAGAAAATCTGGAACAAAATTAGATACCTGCAGGGGGTGAGGGGATACACTGACTTTAGCCTGATATGGTCTAATGGGACCTACCCTGAAAAAGCACAGTTACAGCATGGAGCACTATGGAAGAGATATGGGGTGGTATACATTAGAGATATTTTTCAGAACGGAATTTTGTTATCTTTTGAGGCTCTGCAGGAAAGACACGGCTTGCCGTCCAATATGAGGTTCCACTATATGCAATTGAAACATGCGGTGAAGGCTCAGAGCATTGCTTCCGAGTGGTCTCCTTCACCTACACCGCTATTTAACTTAGTTCTGAGAGCTACTAACACTAAAGGTTTCATCTCTCAATGTTATAATATGCTCCTGCGGGGCTTCATGAATAAACATCCCTTGAGAATGATGGAGAAGTGGGAGAGAGATGTGGGACAGATGGATGGGGATCAGTGGGAGGAGATTTTACAAGCAGTGCCCACGAGTTCACTTAATGTATCGCAGAGGCTAACACAACTGTATCTTATTTTTAGAGTGTATTATACTCCACACAGACTGCACCAAATGGGTCTTAGATCCACCCCGATGTGCACTAGATGCAAAAGAGATCATGGAGATCTGATTCATCTTCTGTGGCGGTGCCCGAAGCTTCATCCCTATTAGGGCGGAGTGGTGGGTACCATTAATAGGGTATTTCAGATCTCTATGCCTACTGACCCAAAACACTGTTTATTAAACGTGCTAGAAGTATTTGAATGGGAAGAAAGCGTAAGATTAGCAGTCACTAGGACACTATTGGTAGCACGTAAGATGATAATGTTACAATGGATATCAGAGGACCCTCCCACAGTTAAGGAATGGATTGCTGCAGTTGGGAACATGATCACAATGGAGAAAATGGTATATCAGCACAGGGGGTGTACCCGAAAGTTTGAGAAACTCTGGGGACCGTGGCTAGATGTACTGGGACTAGTCCCGGTGGACCTGGTGATGGAGAGATTATTGGGCATTAATGCTGACTAAATGCATTTGAACATACTATTGATTAGAATGATGGGCCGCACTTAGGATTGTGGTATTGCCAAAATGTAATGAGAATTCATAAAATATGCAATGTAACTGAGTATTGTTGAAGCCTGGCTATGTTTGTTTATGTTGAACAAAATAAACTTTTCTTTGGATAAAAAAAAAAAGTGATGTTTGTTTATGCCTCACCAGGGAACTGGCTACTCCATGGTGATCACATTTAAACTCCTAAGTAGGCTGATCTGCGTATATGGGAACCATAGTATAACCATACAGAGTTATACCCCATTGGGCCATAATTTAGTATGGCTTGCATCATTGGTAGCAGTGGGAGTGTGCACACGATCGTTTTCAGAACCATGTGCTTGCCACATGGTTTTGCACACGACCATTTGCACACGTCACTACTGCATTTCTATTTGAATATATACATGTGTGTTATTGGTTCTTTTGAATGAATACAAGTGTCTGATTGGCTGATTTTTTTTTCAAATGTAATATTTTATTTAGTCATAGGACATACTCCAAGATATACAATTGTCTTTCTAATAAACATAACATTGCAATTAATCATTTCATATTTATAACCTGTCATTACATCCTAATCTAATCATCTAGAATGTTGTCTCTGTTTCACCTCATAAATTCTAGAAAAGATAAGAGAAAAACACAGCATACTCCTGGGGCCTTTGGAATGTAGTGAGCGGCATCCCACATGTACCGCCCTCTCTACTCTCCGAGACCCACCCTAATCATTTTTTTTTAAACTAAACCAACAAAGAAAACAAAAAACAAAAAACAAAAAAAAAAAAAGGAAGAGGGTATCTGGAGGTAATCTCATGTGAGCTCGCAAATCACGGGGAGAAGTAGGATGATGCGAAGTAGAAAGCGCTGCGTAAACTGTTGGCGCTATATAAATCCTGAATAATAATAATAATGATACTCTTGGATATCTCCCTGGTTTTTTGATTTACTATTAACTGTTAAGAAGGGTTCTTCCCTCTTCTGAGGACATAAAGGTATTCCATGATGACCAAGTCTTGGAGTTAGTTCTTGTTGATGTCTTGCAGAAAGTACCAGGTCTTCTAATCTACTAATCTCCTTTACCTTATGTAGCCACATCCCAACCGTAGGTGGTAGTGGCAATTTCCACATCCACGGAATACAGGCTTTAGCTGCATCTAAAAGATGACAAGTAATAGACTCCTTATATACTTTTTCTGGTATATTAGACTCATGAAAAAGAAAAAAGGCAGGATCCTCCGGTAACGTATAGTTTATAAAATTTTGAAGAATACGTCCAAGCTCTGTCCAAAAATGTTTTAGTTTAGGGCAGTTCCAGAATATATGTAGGATAGTGCCTTTACTTTCCTGACATCTCCAACACAAGTCAGAGCATTCAGGGAATATTCTCTTCAGTCTCTTTGGTGTTCTATACCAACGGGTAAGGATCTTAAAATTAGTCTTGTGTTTTTGCACAAATCAAAGATTTGTGCAAACTTTTAAGAATACGCTGTCGCTGTATTATATTAAAGGGTTTACCTAGATCCTGTTCCCATTCCCGAAAAAAGTTCAAGGAATAATTTCTCACAGGCCTAGTTAATAATTCATAATTGGCCGACAATGTGTGGGGCATTGCTTCTGTCTCTGAACAATATTTTTCAAAAATAGTAGGAGGTCTGGTAAACAGTCCGGGAGCTGAGAGAGTATTAAGAAAATGTGTAATCTGGAGAGCATTCCAGAATCTCAATTTACACACCCCTGACTGTAACGTCATCTCCGGGATTGTCAACCACCTCCCCTCTTTTACATAGCAGAACGCTTGTATATCACTCTTGGAAGAAAAGTATAACACCAAGAGGCTCTATCCAAGGTTACAGGAGATTGAGTGTGTTCAATCTGCACCCATAGTTTAGTATCTTTATGTCTATTCCAGTCAATTACTCTGCTCAAACGTATTGCTTGGTAATATTTGCGTATATCCGGCACTGCTAATCCTCCATATTCTTTAGGAAGCATTAATTGTTTACGTTGTATCCTGGGATGTTTATGCGCCCAGATAAAATCAAATATTAGCTTCTGACTCTGCTTAAAATAAGCAACCGGAATACGGATCGGCAGTGCCTGTAATAGATAAAGGAATTTTGAAAGAATATTCATTTTGACAATGTTACACCTTCCTAGCCAAGAACGTAGGCTTTATTCCATCTGTCCAATAGTGTCTTTACTTTTTGCAACAATGGGGGAAAATTTAACCCAAAAATGTTTTATATTTTAGTTGGGAACAAAGAACCTAGATACATTAATGCTTTATCGGTCCATTTAAACTTAAAATTTTGCTTGAGTTTCATAATTGATTCTTGAGGAAAATTCACCCCTATTGCTTCTGACTTAGCAAAATTAATTTGGAGATTGTAGAGCAAGCCATATTTTTCAAATTCCTTCATCAA
The DNA here is from genome assembly GCA_037952925.1 of Lithobates clamitans. Lineage (NCBI taxonomy): Eukaryota > Metazoa > Chordata > Amphibia > Anura > Ranidae > Lithobates > Lithobates clamitans. The sequence goes on along the minus strand of JBBGZY010000601.1, from coordinate 3,339,827 downwards.
ATTTGGAAGCGTGATCAGAGGATTCGTAAGAGAAAACAACATATCATCGGCGTAAGCCGAAATTTTATGTTGAATACCTCCTATCTGTACTCCTGTGATGTCCCGATTTAAACGAACAGTGCAGAGAAACAGTTCCAGTGACAGGGTGAAAAGGAGGGGCGAAAGGGGGCACCCTTGTCGTGTCCCATTTGTAATTTGGAAAGTATCTGACAATACTCTATTGGCTGGTACCCGGGCTGTTGGACGGGAGTAGATGGATGTAATCCACCCTAACATCCTATTGCCAAAACCTCCGTAGCGTAATACTGCTAACATAAAATTCCAATTCACCCTGTCAAAGGCTTTCTCTGCAATAAATAAATTGTTGAATTCTGTTTGCCAAAATTTTAGTAAAAATCTTAAGATCTAGGTTAAGCAAAGAAATAGGCCGGTAATTTCCACAAGAGGTCAAGTCTTTTCCCTCTTTAGGTATCGCCGAAATGTGGGCTAGCAGGGTCTCCGTTGTAAATGTAGCAGAAGAACCCAACGCATTAAATAGTTTCAGCATATATTGAGCAAGACACGGGAGCAAGGTCTTATAATATTGGGCTGTCAATTCATCTGGGCCAGATGCTTTATCCCGTTTAATGGCGCTCACTGCACTTTGAAGTTCTTCTGTTGTTATGAGGTCCTTCAAACTATCTCTATCTGTATCCGATAGTCGAGGCATTAATGATGAAGAAAGGTATGAATCTATCTGAGCTTGAGTGGACGGTTTAGCCTTTAAGTTATATAAAGTTTTGTAGAATTCTGGAAATTCCTGCGCTATATCATGAGGCTACATAACTTTAGGCCTATTGGGTGCAGCCACCTGTGGGATATGGGTCTTTAGTTTCTGCTCTCGCAAGGTTCTAGCTAGTACTTTCCAACACTTTTCCCCAGATTCATTGGAAACCTTCCTACAGATCTGCAGTGCCGCTTTTGCCTTATATTGAAGAAGGTCTACAATTTGCGTCCGTTTAGCAAGAAGATCTCTCTCCAAGGAAAGGGTCTGAACCCGTTTATGACAAGCTCCAAAGTGGCTAGTTCTTCATGTAGCAATTTAAGTTGTTCAGAGCATTTATGCTTAATCCTGGCTCCGTATTTGATCAGCACACCTCGGATAACCGTTTTGTGTGCTTCCCAGACTATTCCTGGGTCACATTCTGGAGTGTCATTAATTTTAAAGTAAAAACCCAGCTCCTTAATTACATCCTCAGGAACATCTGTATCTTGTAGGAGACTTTCATTCAGTCTCCACTGAGTGGATCTAATCGAGAGGGAATCTTGTAAGGCATATGTCAGGGATATGGGTGCATGATCAGACCAAGTGATTGGACCTATGTTAACTGTTCGAACTGCATGAAGTTGCGCATGTGGGACAAAAAAAATATCAATACGTGAATATGATTTATGAGGGGTAGAATAAAAAGTATAGTCCTTTTCCTTAGGATGAAATAAACGCCACACATCAATCAGTTGAGTTTTGTGCAAAGACTGAAAAATGCGTCTATGTACCGTAAAAGAAATACATGACCTCTCGGAAGATGTATCTGGGACTAATGGGATATTTAGATCTCCTTCTACAATCAAATGTCCTGTTGTAAACTCACTCAATGTTCCTAATGTCTTACTTATAAAGGTCTTTTGATTGTCATTGGGGGCATATATTGTTACCACAGTAACTTCAACCTCACCTATCCTGCCTTTCAAAAACAAAAAACTTCCCCCTGGGTCTTTCATTGAATCTATATAAAACCATGGTACCCTGCTTGAAATAACAATAGAAACCCCTCTCGACTTTGCCGACTGATTGGTAGAGTGGTATACCATTGGAAATAACCCACTCCGTAGGATGGGTATTTTATTGTCTCTAAAATGTGTCTCCCTTAAGAAGGCAATATCAGACTTAAGACGTTGCAAATCATGCAGGAGCATCCTCCTCTTCTCTGGCGTATTTAGTCCTTTCGCATTAAGCGAGGTCACATTGAGAACCTCCATATCAAACTAAGGAAAGGAAAAAGCTCTATAAATCTACACAAGAAAAAAAAAACGCAAAATATAGCTATAATGCTTGCTGGTTAAAAAACAGTATTCGAGCGACAGCCTATGTGGGGCTGTGTTTGGAAATAACAGACAACAGGACTCCAGTCCCTTTCCCTTCTCCAGCTCCAAAAATAAAAAAATTAACAGTAGGACCGACATTCTATACTATCAACATCAGCCTCGTGTAAGATCTTAGCCCCTTGCATCTTTGACAGCGCACAAAACAGCTCAAAAAGTATCATTTTTATAGGGACCTCCTTTCATACCATGGGACCCCTCAATCTCCCGCCCCCCAAACCCCAAAAGGGGGGTTTCAAATGAGGGAAGGGGACCAAGGGGTGATCCATAGCCAGGGGGTCTATCCCCCTCATATCAACATAATAGAAACATTCAAGACTAGGAGAAGTACAAGAAGTACAAATCCATCATCTTCCTAAACCCATGAATAATCTTCAAATATCTTCAAGTGACCATAGTAAGAGGATATAAAATATAAAATAAGATCCCCCCACATATAACTCCTTCCCATCCCCTAAACACAAACAGGGACCCAATTTTAATAGGGTTATCTCAGTAGGGTTAACTCTGAGCCATCATCTGCCACTCCAAAGGGGCAGATTTTAGTGATAGCCTCATGTAGAATTCTACCTTAAAAAAGAGGAAACGGGAGGAAAGAAAAAAGGAAAAAAATAGTAAAGACCCCTTTCCAATACCTCTTTTAAGTGCCCCCTGATCCCCTATTTAATCTTAACCATATAGGGGGAGGCCCCTCTTCTTCCATAGATTCCTGGTACCCACCTCTTCTCTCCTTAAAGCCACTCCTCCCCAAGTTGTCTCTCCTATTCCAGTCCACCCCCTCCCCCCATACTCTGGGACATTAAGGAAGCTAGTGGGAACCTAAGTTGTCTCCACTCCCCCAGTACCCCATTACTCATCTACATACCCCACCCCTCTCCCCTTCTATATCAAGAATCCCTTTCAAAAGGTATTTAATGTATATATGTATACATGCTACCACACACTGTGCCTTTAATAGTGTCAGTAATATTTAATAGTGTAAATAGTGTCAGTGTCTTATCTCGCTAATCACTCCCTTTGTGCTCTTTCCCTACCCCCTTCACATCCTAATCCCACCCCTTTCCTCCCTCCCATTTCCTCACTTTCCCTACTTCCAAAAACCTGTATAAGTTCCCTTCTTCTCCAAAAAGGGAAATATTATATAGAAAAACAAAAAAAAAACAATTTCTACATTTCTATAACCATAAATCAAACAGTGTTCATATATTTAGTGCAATTCAAAATTATCAATCCGTGATATATCCTTGCAATTCATCTCTAAGAGCATGTATACATCTCCTCTCGTCTCTACTTTATAGGGACTCTATCTGACTTATTTCATCATCTCGTCATCAAATCTAAATTTTACCTCTTTATTCCCTTAAAGAGGAGGAGTTTGGAAAAAAAAAAAAAGAAACCGGGGATGACAGGGGGGACAATCCCCTAAAAAAAAAAAATAAAAAGGAAAAAAAAAAAAGGGGGGGGGGGGTTCTTCCTTTCAAACATCCCACTTAGCAGGGTGGAAGGACTTCCTAGCCTATTTTTGGTATACTCTGTCTCAGTTCTTCAGTTCCTACAACCACTTTATAGGCTGTCCTGATTTTCACACAGGGAAAGGGAATTAATCCAACTAGTCCAATTAATCGGATTTTTAAAATACTGGGAAACCAGGAAAGGGAACAGGGAAAAAAAAAAAAAAACAGGGGAGAAGAAATAGAATATAGAAAAAAAAAAAAACACATAATGTCTATCCTCCTACGGCTCACAGTCTCTGATTTAATCTTCTGCTCCCATTCCTCACGGGACTTCTTCAGCCTGTAGAGGGGTTTCTATGGTTATACTGGGAGAGCCCCAACATCGCTGTCTCATCGTCATTGGATGCAGCCAATCTGGGACTGCACACTGCTCTACCCCCAAAAACGAAAACAGAGCAGGAAGCTCCAATGGTTGAGATAGGGAGAAGGAAGACGATCCCTTTTTTACCATTAAAGATATAGGATATCCCCATCTATATGAGCCTCCTGATTGGCTGATTCTGAAGCCACCATGCTCTTTTGTTATCCATGTGTTTAGTATAAATAAAGGCAGCCTGGCCATTTCTCTTCAGGATTATACTGAGCTCGAGGTGATATTAGCATCTGTTTGTGTTACTTGGTTTTCCCGACATTATATAAGAGGGCTGTATTTGTGCTTTTAAACGCAAAGAAATTATATGCTTATAGGGAGAAGCTTAGGATTTCCCTGACAATACAGCCTAGAAAAAGGCCAGAAACAGTTAGAATATGGTTAGAAGCACCTGTGAAGGAATTTATAGTGTTGAAAGCAAGCTCATTAACAGTTAAAGGCAAAGTTCAGCTTTTGCACCATGTTACATGTTACACCTGAATTTAGGGTGTGACATGTAACATGGTGCGGTGCAAATGCCTCCTCTCCCGCCCTCCCAAAGGTGAACCTAGCCTTTAGAATGACTAAATACACAACAAAAACCCAAGTAGGATATAATAGTTGGATACAACAGCACCACATATTTCTTCCCTTTCAATGCTTACCCTGTGCCGAATTCAAAAGAGCAGCTAATTCAGCTGGCACATCCAGTGCAGACAGGTCCTGGGAAAGAAAATATATAAAGATATTAACACCTGTCATATAAATTTACACAGTAGTCAATTCCTTATTACATATGACACATTTCATTTTTGAAATTTTTTTTGTTTCTGAACACTTATAGTGCTTTGGCTGTATGTGATTGTAGGATTAACCATCTCACACACAGGGCTTTTTAAGGAACTGTTGATATTCTGAGGGAGTGCCACCACTATTGTTATATGAATATTACATCCTTATCTGTATATTTGATATCATTTTTTTGGTTAATTCATTATAATGTAGGATGTATTTATATATGTTTTGAAGATCATTTTGGGAGTATCTTGGGTTTTAGTAGGTATACCTTTGTTTTTAACTTGTGTTTGTGTGCCCTTATACTTTCTATATAATAAAACGTATTTGTTATACAGTTAGCTATAAAGTTAAAGTGACACTAAAGGTTAATTTTATTTTTAAATAACAAACATATCATACTTACCTCCACTGTGTAGCTCGTTTTGCACAGAGTGGCCCCAAACCTGCTCTTCTGGGGTCCCTCTGCAGCTCTTATGGCTCCTCCCCACATCAGATAATCCCCTAGGAGAAGCACTCTCCTGGGGGGTTACCTTGCGGGCGCGCTCCCGAGTCCAGCATTCAGTGTCCATAGAGGCCGAATGCAGGACTCGGCCGCGTCCCCCCCCCCGGCACTTGCGTCGTTGGATTTGATTAACAGCAGTGGGAACCGATGGTTGCGCTGCTATCAATCTATCCAATCAACAGCCGAGAACCCCGGCAGAGAAACAGCGTGTCCCCGTGGGTCAAGTTCGAGGGGTCAGGTAAGTAAAACGGGGGGGGGGGGGGGGCTGGGGGGCCAGTCACTGACAGGTATTTTTTTCACCTTAATGCATAGGATGCATTAAGGTGAAAAAACACAAACCTTTACAACCCCTTTAAGTCTTAACAGCAGCCAGTGACCCAGAATCAGCATTTGAGCATCCAGCTCACATTTCAGAGCATTCTTAGCCAAGTAGGAGCTGAATGATCAGAGACAGGAACACAGATGTAGCACCCTGATGTTTGGGCAGGGTTGCTAGTAAATGTACCTGCTAGGTATAGTTGCCTTGGCCAATTGATAGGGTGGAATCAATTGATCTCCTAACTCTGGAATTGCTGCACTTCTCTCTTCTTTCACTGGGTGGCCGGGTATCTGGTGGCATTGGATAAGACTAGGGAATTGCAAGAACAGGTTAGGAATAGATGGGGTGTATCAGCCAATGGGCAGGGATCTTCTTGGGTCCCTTTGCCTGCTGGGAGAGCCTATTTATTTGGGTGAGGTCAGGTGATCGGAGTTCGGTGCCACCTGGACGGCTGTGCTACCCCAGGCTGCTAGGCCAGAGCCTGAGGCCTATCCTGGGGACGTCTGGCTACTGGGCTGTCTGAGGGCCTATCCAGAAGCAAGAGAGCAGCGTAGGGTTGGGACTGCAGCTTGCAGTCCAACCAGAACTGACGGTTCTGCCGGCCGGAGAACCTGTCGTGGTCGGAGGTAGAAGGGAAGCTGTCGCCACTAAGGGACCATCGACCTTGTTTCCAGGGATCACCATGAGTAGCTGAAGCAAGTACCAGAGCAGTATTCTCACCAACCGGGGACGTTGAAGAATTGGGAAACTTCAGGGATTCAGCCAGCAGAGGTGACGCCTTCAGAGCAGCCTTGTGTGTCAAGCCAGGGACCGAGCAGGCCAGCGGGGTGAAGCTTGAGGAATATCTGTGTGCCAAGCTAGGGACCCAGCAGGGACGCCGGGGTGACGCTTGACAAAGATACTCAGTAAGAAGATCGAAAGAGCTCAGGAGATCCAGTGGCAGTGGATCAGCAAGTCTAGTGAGAGAGACTGGGAGCTCAGTTGAGTGAAGATCTACAAGAGGAGACTGTAGAGGAAGTGAAGGAGTTCATTGTAACCTTTGTTAGAAACTGTTCAAGATTGTTGCCATATGAGACAGCGTGTCTACACATGCAGATGTATTGCCTGGCTGGGTGCCTTTCCCTGCATGGCTGTCTACCTATAGAAGTCTCGGAGTCTGCCAATTAACATTGCAGCTACTAAAGGGTGTCCTGGCCCTAACCCTCTCCCCCACAGTTCTGTTTAAGAGACAATAAATCTCTTTGCTTTCAAGAAGTGTTTGGCACCCATTAATCTATTTTGCACTACATTCACCATGCCTTGTAACCCACTCTACAAAGAAGGATGTCAGCTATCCCTCTAGACCAAAGGGGGTCCAGGACTTGGCTACACAGGATATGTACAAGCATGCATGCTGCCCAGTGGTGAGCACAGTGACAGCCAGTGAAAGAGATTATGTAAAGCAGAGTGGAGCTGTCAGTCAAGGATCTGATCCAACCACCAGTGCCTTTGGGTGGATCAGATCATTGAATGACAGTTTCAATCCTCTTTGCAATGCCTGGGGGGAGTGCCTGGAAAAGCTGAGACAACGTCACAGGATATGTGACCCATTATAGCTTAGCCCCGCCTCCATTTCGGCCATGCTGCAAGGAAAAGGAGAACAAAAATCTCATGACCACCACTTTTGAAGAAATTAACAAAGCATGGTCAATATAAATCAGCAGCTTATAGTGTGCCCTAATGTTTAGATGTGGGCACACAACTGGGGTTTAAAACTGGTGCTGACTGCAATGATCCATAAAGCTGACAGAAGGTCATCTTGGCAACGCACAATAGTGAAACAAGATGAGGGCACTAGCTTGACCATAAGGGCAAAAGCTCCAACAGTTAGCAGTAGGGATGTACCGTAATTTTGGCGCCGAAACATATCGGCGGAAAATGGTGTTTCCGGCGCAGTGCCGAAAGAAAAATTTTGACGATAATGGGGAAGGGTCCTGGGCAGGCCTCCGCCCCCTGGTGCCGCCCATTGCGGGGGCATCTTCCTGGCTCTCCCCAGTCCCCAGTCCTCCCTCCTCCTCTCCTCCCTCCCCACAGAGCGGCATCTCCGTGTGTCACGGAGCTGAATTGCCCGGGCGGCTGCAGTAACAATGTCCCACCTCCTGTGACAGACGGCACACTGATCCAATGGCGGGACATTGAATCAGCGTGACGAGATTACAGGAGGTAGGACATTGTTACTGCAGCCGCCCGGGCATTGGGCAATTCAATTCACAGCTCCAGGACACACACAGATGCCGCATTCAGACACAGGCAAGCTGCATGTGATGAGCACTAGCAGGCTGCATGAGGGGAACAGGCAGGCTACATCTGATGGGAACAGGCAGACTGCATGAGGTGAACTGGCAGGCTGCATCTGATGGGAACTGGCAGGCTGCATCTGACGGGCACTGGTGAGGCTGCATTGATCTCTTGTATCACGTCTGCAGTCTTTGACCATCTCCTGTAGTATATCTGCAATCTCTGACCATCTCCTGTACTAAGTCTGCATTCTCTGACCGTCTTCTGTAGTATGTCCGCAGTCTCTGACCGTCTCTTGTAGTATGTCTGCAGTTTCCTGACCATCTCCTGTAGCATGTCTGCAGTCTCTGACCGTCTCCTGTAGTATGTCCGCAGTCTCTGACCGTCTCCTGTTGCATGTCTGCATTCTCTGACCGTCTCCTGTAGTATATCTGCAATCTCTGACCATCTCCTGTACCAAGTCTGCATTCTCTGACCGTCTCCTGTAGTATGTCCGAAGTCTCTGACCGTCTCATGTAGCATGTCTGCAGTCTCTGACCGTCTCCTGTAGCAAGTCTGCAGTCTCTGACCGTCTCCTGTAGCATGTCTGCAGTCTCTGACCGTCTCCTGTAGTATGTCTGCAGTCTCTGATCATCTCCTGTATCAGATAGTTAGAGACTGGGGACATGATACAAGAGATGGTTGGAGACTGCGGACTCAATTTTCTTGAGCTTTTCTTGCACCAAAGGTGCCAATAATGGCCAACAATAAATTCATATTAATTTAAATTGATGATATTAATTAAAATGTCGAATATAATACAATTGTATATAAAAATATAAATATTTTTAAAAAACTTTTTGTTTTCGGTATTGGTTTCAGTTTTCGGCCTAGTGTATTTTTCATTTTCGGTATCGGTTTCACCACCAAAAAACCCATTTGATACACCAGTAGTTGGCAGATGTTCTTGGGTGATGGTAACAATCCAGGTCCCTATCCTAGTAGGGGATAGCTAATAGTCGACCATGTAGGTCAGGGAGCTCAAGGAAGAAACCCTGAGCGGTACCATGTACTACGAGGGGCTGCTCACTTCCTTTGGACAGGCCTGGATGAGGCACAGTTCCAGAACATATACATATGGACTGGAGCAAGGGGTCCAGGGATGGTAGGATCCCAAATAGACTTTGGAAGGTACAGCGTTTTTATGCGGCAGTACAGGGGAGAAAATAAAGAACAAATAGAGGAGGCACAAGAGACAAGGATTGAGCCCATTTGCTAAAAGTGGTCCCTTTCCACCTGGTTCCCAGAGAGGCAAACTACCTAAAAATGTACCAGGATGCACAATCAGCCCCTCACGTGTGGCCGTGAGGTGCACCTTATTGCATAGGGGTTTTCAGAGGGGTTAGCTGACCTCCAAGTAGGAGCCCTATGGAATGAGTGGGAGTCAGGCTTAGAAGGCTTATAGGCACCTAAAAGCATATAGTAATGGTATGCTTTAAACAGGGAAAATATAACTACCACCATAAACAACCTAGCAGAAACTGGGATCTCATGTATAAAGGAATGTGAACCTAAAATGTCTGTGTTGTCTGCAGCACCCAAAAAGGTCCCACCTGATATTGTCAAAGTACAGTTTAGAGGAAAAACTCTGTTATGCCTTTACCTCCAGAAAAATGTAAAAAAATAGCTGCCAAAGATAGCTGAAGCTGGTTCCCTATATTGATTCTACATTATAAAACAATAAATGCAAAAGAGAAACTACTGGTTTGTAACACAATTTATGCATAGTTACATAGCTACCCTCCTTGAAAAAAGACACAAGTCCATCAAGTTCAACCAACATAGAAAAAAAACCCACATACACACAAATAGAAACCTCCATATACAGAATCCTACACCCAAAGTTGATCCAGAGGAAGGCAACCCCCCCCCCCAAAAAAAATAACGATAAAGCATGATCCAATTTGCTCCAGCCAAAGAAAACATCTATTTCCTGATTCCCCAACAGGAATTAAAGATTAAAGCTCGCTTCATAATAATTCATCTGTGTTACCATGTGAAAAGGTGCACTGCAATATAGGCTCGCAACTTAACACATGGAAAAATTGATATGACCCTTTTTTCTAAAACCGTGCACCACACCATGTTATGTGTGTTGTGGCGCACTGCAGCGTGGGTGCGATTTGTGTTAGTGTGTTGGACTGCTATTCAAAATGGGTTTCCAAAGCAACACACTGCGTCATAGTGGGCCCCAAAGGGTAAGTACACTTTCAAACAAGGTAATCCCCCCGCCCCACCCACTAACCTAAAGTAATGGACCCTCTTGGTCCCCAGATGCATCCTTACCACCATCTCCTGCCCTTCCGCACTGTTAACATAATTCATTTCAGCTCTGGCCATGCCTACACAATTGATCCCAATAGTCCTTGGGAATTGGTCCCATGGGGATCTATTCCACAGGTGCAGCCAGTGCAAAGCAGAATTTTGTGAAGGATGTAAACATTGTGGGAGGCTGTACAGATATACAGTGCCTTGAAAAAGTATTCATACCCCTTGAAATTTTCCACATTTTTTCATGTTACAACCAAAAACGTAAATGTATTTTATTGTGATTTTATAGACCAACACAAAGTGGCACATAATTGTGAAGTAAAGGGAAAATGATAAATGGTTTTTAAAATAAACGTGTGAAAAGTGTTGCGTGCATTTGAATTTAGCCCCCCTTAATCTGATACCCCTAACTAAAATCTAGTGGAACCAACTGCCTTCAGAAGTCACCTGATTAGAAAATAGAGTCCACCTGTGTGTAATTTAATCACCGTATAAATACAGCTGTTCTGTGAAGCCCTCAGAGGTTTGTTAGAGAACCTTAGTGAACAAACAGCATCATGAAGGCCAAGGAACACACCAGACAGGTCAGGGATAAAGTTGTGGAGAAGTTTAAAGCAGGGTTAGGAGTGGCTTCACAACAACTCCGTGACTGTTCTTGAATGGCCCAGCCAGAGCCCTGACTTAAACCCAATTGAGCATCTCTGGAGAGACCTAAAAATGTCTGTCCACCAACGTTTACCATCCAACCTGACAGAACTGGAGAGGATCTGCAAGGAGGAATGGCAGAGGATCCCCAAATCCAGGTATGAAAAACTTGTTGCATCTTTCCCAAAAAGACTCATGGCTGTATTAGATCAAAAGGGTGCTTCTACTAAATACTGAGCAAAGGGTCTGAATACTTAGGACCATGTGATATTTCAGTTTTTCTTTTTTAATAAATCTGCAAAAATGTCAACAATTCTGTGTTCTTCTGTCAATATGGGGTGCTGTGTGTACAATAATGAGGAAAAAAATGAACTTAAAGAGGGAATTCCACGGAAAAAATAAATTTAAATGTCAGCAGCTACAAATACTGCAGCTGCTGACTTTTAAAATAAGGACACTTACCTGTCTCAGGGTCCAACGATATCGGCACCCGAAGCCGAACCATCGCTCGGCTCTCGGGTGCTGCCATCGCTGCCATCTTCTGTAAGGGAATCAGGAAATGAAGCCTTTCTGCTTCACTTCCCGGTTCCCTACTGCGCATGCGTGAGTCGCGCTGCGCAATCAGAACGGTCCCTGTTGTCTCTGGGACCCGTGTGTGTCCCAGCAGACAGCGCAGAGGGACAGGAAGTGGCGTAGACTCCCGTGGGAGTCTACGCCCAAAAGTGGGTGCACATACCTGTATTAGACAGGTATCTGCACCACCCTTCCCCCTGAAAGGTGCCAAATGTGACACCGGAGGGGGGGAGGGTTCCACAAAGCGGAGGTTCAATTTTTGTGTGAACCTCCACTTTAAATGATTTTAGCAAATGGCTGCAATAAAACAAAGAGTGAAAAATTTAAGGGGGTCTGAATACTTTCCATCCCCACTGTATGTATGTTGATTGAAATGTCAATTGCCAAACAAAGCAGCTCGGTACAAGGTTCTCGCAAACTGCAAACGGGACTTCGTATGGCTTTCTTTCAGCAATGGCTTTCTTCTTGTCACTCTTCCATAAAGCCCAGATTTGTGGAGTGCACGACTAATAGTTGTCCTGTGGACAGATTCTCCCACCTGAGCTGTGGATCTCTGCAGCTCCTCCAGAGTTACCATGGACCTCTTGGCTGCTTCTCTGATTAATGCTCTCCTTGCCCGGCCTGTCACTTTAGGCAGATGGCCATGTCTTGGTAGGTTGTGCTATACTCTCTTCATTTTTGGATGATGGATTGAACAATCCTCTTTGAGATGTTAAAAGCTTGGGATATTTTTTAAAACCTAACCCTGCTTTAAACTTCTCTACAACGTTATCCCTGACCTGTCTGATGTGTTCCTTCGCCCCTTCATGATGCTGTTTGTTCACTAAGGTTCTCCAACAAACCTCTGAGGGCTTCACAGAACAGCTGTATTTATACTGAGATTCATTTTCACACAGGTGGTTTCTTTTTACTAATTAGGTGACTTCTGAAGGCAATTGGTTCCACTAGATTTTAGTTGGGGGTATCAGAGTAAAGGGGGCTGAATAAAAATGCACGCCACACTATTCAGATATTTATTTGTAAAAAAATGTGAAAACCATTTATCATTTTCTTTCCACTTCACAATGATGTGCCACTTTGTGTTGGTCTATCACATAAAATCAAATTTACGTTTTTGGTTGTAACATGACAAAATGTGGAAAATTTCAAGGGGTATGAATACTTTTTCAAGGCACTGTAGATCTGGGAAATAGGATACACCATGGAAATCTGATCAAGCAACATGGGTCGCAGTACCTCATGACGGAATATTACTTACAGCCTGATTTGACTCTGTAACAGACTCCATTCCCCATAGTAGTGACAGTTCATGTGGTGATCACGGAATTCTTCTTAACCAGACACCTTCCATCGCATAGTAATGCTGGCCTTATTGGATTGGGACTGTCACTTTCATTATATGCACACAATTCTTTTCCATTTTATTTTTATATTTTTAAATGTTTTCTTTGTTTTTCACCATTGAACCAAATTGGTGTTTTTTGCATATTGTCATTATTAGCGCGGCAAATAATTTTTATGTATTTAGCAATCTTAAAACGTTTGAGTGTCTTTTTTTAATCAGAGTAGCTCTAAATCACACCTCCAAACCCAATGTATTTATTGGAATCCAGATGTGCAAACTCCTGACTCCAATTGGCTTTTGTTGAAGTAAATGGTCTGTGGGTTCACTTACTTTTTCCTCCATCGCTATGAATGTTTAATGGTTGTGTTCAATAAAGACATGATAAATTAGAATTGTTTGTGTGTTATCAGCTTAAAGCGGGGTTCCACCCAAATTTTGAACAATATCTGTATGTATTCTCTTCCTTGCCTAGATGCTGACATGCCGTTTAAAAAAATTTAAATTGCCGTAATTACCTTTTATTTTTCTATTCTTCTTTGCACTTCCTGGTTCTCCTCCCGTGGGAGTAGGCATGTTTCTAGCCTCTCCCGGACTCCTGGGAGCTAGTCTCAGGCTTCCCAGGATGCCACTGAGCATGTGCGGGAACGAGCGGTGAATGCTGGGAGCACAGCATTCACCACATCCAGGAAATAAATGCTTGTGGGCTTCAAATGCCCACAATGAAGATGGAAACCGCCTGCAGTGAATAATATAAGTAATTCTTTCCGACGAAATCTGACACAGGCGGACATATTACATACAATATGTGACTATGTAATGCTGAGAAAAGTTTGTGAATGAACGAAAAAAAAAAAAAAAACGATAGATAGGTGGACCCCCGCTTTAAGCACATTCGGGGTTATTTACTGAAGGCAAATCCACTTTGCAATACAAGTGCAAAGTGCACTTGAAATTGCACTTAAAGTGCACTTGGAAGTGCAGTCGCTGTAAACAGCATTTTAGCTTGCACATGATTGGATAATAAAATCAGCAGAGCTTCCCCTCATTTCAGATCTACCCCTTGGATTTACAGTGACTGCACTTCCAAGTGCACTTTCAGTGCAATTTCAAGTGCACTTTACACTTGTAGTGCAAATTGGATTTTCCTTTAGTAAATAACCCCCATTGTGTTTGTTTATTATTGTGACTTAGATGAGGATCAGATCACATTTAATGGCAAAGTACTGCAGAAAACCAATTAATGCCAAGGGGTATACATACTTTTTCTTGTCACTGCACATGATGATCGTATATAGGATTTACCGATGAAAAAAAATGTTTTTTTTTTAATTTGCATGATCTTTTTACTTCATGTAACTGAAATCCGTCATTAATTATCAATTAAACATTTAACGTTTTAATAGATACACAAGTGGTTATGATGAGCTAATTTTAAAGTGATATTTGAGGCAGTTTATTTTTTTAAATAACAAACATGTTGTTATACTTACCTACTCTGTGCAGTGGTTTTGCACAAAGCAGTCCCAAAGCAGTCCCAATCCTCTTCTTCTCAGGTACCCCACTAGTGCTCTTAGGCCCTCCCTCCTGCCGAGTGCCCCCATAGCAAGCAGCTTACTATGGGGGCACCCAAGCAGGTTTATTACTGAGCCATTGCTCTCTCTTTCCATTCACAAACAAAGCGCGGCTCGGCCCTGGCCCTCTCTCTCCTCATTGACTGACTGGCTGTGATTGACAGAAGTGGGAGCCAATGGCTCCTGCTACTGTCTCAGTCAATAATAGCGACTTGGCATAAGATGACACTTGCCGTCCCAATCAGCATAAACAGTACCAAGGTCACCTAAAGTGCAGCAGTAAACAGTAATAAGCTTGATCTACCAAACACAGGAACTATACTGCCAAAGTGCATTAATGGCAACTATGCTAGGCCTAGACTGCTGGTCCATAGAAATTAAGGAAAGGGGAGAAGGGAACAAAGGGTGCTTGCAAGCTGGTTTTACGGGTGGGGCAGTCTTTATGTTGTGCTTCTGATGGATATCGTTGGGGCCCTTTAAGCAGAACAGCAGAAAGTGAAAGTAAACTGATTATAAAACGGAAAATATCTCCTTCTCCATGTTTTTTTAGTCCAGCATCTGGCTAAATGTAGAACTGTAGGGCCCAGAGCAGGACTTGAAGTGGTATTGAAATCAATTTCTTAAAACCACTGTCAGGCAGAGTTTTTAGAACAGAATAGACCCTAGTGATTTTTTCATAAATGCGTCTCCCAGCCTGTCAGCAGTAATGTGATCTGAGCTACACATGCACAACTCAGACCACATTTATGAAACCTGGTCTGTGCCATGGTGATGTGACTCGCTCATGTGCCATTCAAGTGGCCGACAAGATCAAACCTGGAAGTGCTGGGAGCAGTGACAGCGCAGGAGGGCACCGTTTGACAGGTAAGTCTTTCATAATGTGAAATCCCACTTCAGCTATCCCACCAAGAATCTGCCATTGAGAGTCATTCCATGCCCTACAGCAGCACATATACAAGGTACGTGTATATGTGCGGCTGCGTGGTAGGGAATACCTTGGCCACTTATGACTGGCATTCCGCAGTGACAGCTTCTTGGCTGGATAGCTCAGATTGGTTTGGACTACAATCCAAACATGCCTTCATTCATAATAAACACAGTTTTAAAAGATTTACCACACTAATATGATTGTTGAAAAGTGGTTGTAAATGCTTAAGGTGTTTTACCTTCATGCATTCTATAAAAAAAACTTTCTATGAGCCTCTGCTCTCGTGCACATCGCTGGATCGAGATGGGCTCAAGTAAGTATTAGGGGTCTGCTGCTCATAGAAAGTTTTTTTTATAGAATGCATGAAGGTAAAACACCTTAAGCATTTACAACCACTTTTCAACAATCATATTAGTGTGGTAAATCTTTTAAAACTGTGTTTATTATGAATGAAGGCATGTTTGGATTGTAGTCCAAACCAATCTGAGCTATCCAGCCAAGAAGCTGTCACTGCGGAATGCCAGTCATAAGTGGCCAAGGTATTCCCTACCACGCAGCCGCACATATACACGTACCTTGTATATGTGCTGCTGTAGGGCATGGAATGACTCTCAATGGCAGATTCTTGGTGGGATAGCTGAAGTGGGATTTCACATTATGAAAGACTTACCTGTCAAACGGTGCCCTCCTGCGCTGTCACTGCTCCCAGCACTTCCAGGTTTGATCTTGTCGGCCACTTGAATGGCACATGAGCGAGTCACATCACCATGGCACAGACCAGGTTTCATAAATGTGGTCTGAGTTGTGCATGTGTAGCTCAGATCACATTACTGCTGACAGGCTGGGAGACGCATTTATGAAAAAATCACTAGGGTCTATTCTGTTCTAAAAACTCTGCCTGACAGTGGTTTTAAGAAATTGATTTCAATACCACTTCAAGTCCTGCTCTGGGCCCTACAGTTCTACATTTAGCCAGATGCTGGACTAAAAAAACATGGAGAAGGAGATATTTTCCGTTTTATAATCAGTTTACTTTCACTTTCTGCTGTTCTGCTTAAAGGGCCCCAACGATATCCATCAGAAGCACAACATAAAGACTGCCCCACCCGTAAAACCAGCTTGCAAGCACCCTTTGTTCCCTTCTCCCCTTTCCTTAATTTCTATGGACCAGCAGTCTAGGCCTAGCATAGTTGCCATTAATGCACTTTGGCAGTATAGTTCCTGTGTTTGGTAGATCAAGCTTATTACTGTTTACTGCTGCACTTTAGGTGACCTTGGTACTGTTTATGCTGATTGGGACGGCAAGTGTCATCTTATGCCAAGTCGCTATTATTAATCACCCTGTATGCCAAATTGTGTTATTACCTTTTTTAATCTATTGCTATGCTTATCAGGTGACAATATATTAAGTTTGCCTTTACTAACTGGTTCAGTGCCTGTTTTCTTTGATAGAGTACTGCTAATGGGTACTAAGTATTACTTTCAGTGATTTTTTTTGTGATATTGCATGCTTTGTACTGTTGTCTTATGAGTTTATGTGAAATCTCCATTAATAGCTGTAAAATATTGTAATTATGAATATGAATATATTTCATTTAGCTTGTATCTATGGAGGGTGTGCAACATGTTAGACAATTTGGTGCCTAAGCTTGTGTATACAAACAATGGGACCCAAACCTCATTGTTCTACACATACTCACTTCAAAGGATCCCATGTTTAGATATGCAATGAGGGTCAACCATCATCAATACCTAACTTTCCTGAAGGTCATGTACCTACAAGTTAAGTCTCCCACTCAAAATAGTCGGTGCCAAAGATTTGCATTAAAGGGGGCTGACTTATGCAAAGTATAGGGATTGGAGCTGTAGCCAATCCTGAACCAGGAATAGGGAAGCCCACCAATCAGAGCCACGCCTTGCCAACCAATGAGGTATCACAGACTAGATGGGAGGGAAACACACACTCTATGGCAAAGTCACGTGAATAGAACCTCTATGGCAGGGATCCTCAAACTACGGCCCTCCAGCTGTTGCGGAACGACAGATCCCATGAGGCATTGTAAAACTCTGATGCCGCGTACACACGGTCGGACTTTTCAGCTACAAAAGTCCAACGGACGCTGACGGACTAAAGCTGGCTGGTAATCCGATCGTGTGTGGGCTTCTCCGGACTTTCAACGTACTTTTTTAGCCTCAAATCCGACGTACTTTAGATTTGAAACATGCTTCAAATCTTTACGTCGTAACTACGACGGACCCCGAAATCCGCTCGTCTGTGTGCTAGTCCGACGGACAAAAAGCCACGCTAGGGCAGCTATTGGCTACTGGCTATCAACTTCCTTATTTTAGTCTGGTGTACGTCATCACGTACGAATCCGTCGGACTTTTGTGTGGTCGTGTGTAGGCAAGTCCGTTCGTTAGAAAGTCTGCAACAAGTCCGCCGCAAGTCCGCCGAAAGTCCGTCGAAAGTCTGTCGGACCGGCTGTCGGACTTTTGTAGATGAAAAGTCCGACCGTGTGTACGCGGCATAACATTCACAGACATGGCTAGGCATGATGGGAATTGTAGTTTTTGAACAACTGGAGGGCCATAGTTTGAAGACCCTTGCGCTATGGTAATGGTAAATATGGGAAATCTCCCTTGTACTTGTATCTAAATATGTTGGTCTTATGTACTTTCTGTCCTACTGTTTGTAGATTAATGTTGTAAGGAATATACTCTGTATTTCTTCATGTAATCCATGATTTTTACCCTTTTCCTGTACAATTAGATAAATTGCTGTGTATTAGTCTAGGCCTAAATTACTATATACCAATACATTTTTGTTAATGTGTTAAAGCTTTCACTCATGGTCAAAGAAATCTCATTTAACCCAAATCATATCTGAGAGATATTAAATCTCAAATATAGTATATGGGTAACAGTACACTAAACCTAGTGTGTCAGAGAAGGTGGAATTCTTAAAGCAGAACTTCTCCCTCTCAATCAACATGGGCTATTTTTATTCCTTATGCTATTTACTTGTTTTGAACTTTTATTTTTATTTTTACATACTACTGTTACTTCCTGGTTTCTTGCCATGGCAAATTATGTCATACATAGCTGGAGTAAAAACCCCTGCTCCCAGGAGGGGAGGAGGGGTTTTTCATTTAAGCATGCCCTCCTGGCCTGTATGCCTGAGCTAAGATGGATCCCATGAAATATATGCTACATGAATCATCTTCCCTTACTCAAGATGGCCACGGCCAGAAATGCGAGGGGGTGTCTTTTTTAGGGTGATTTCTCAGCAAAATAAAGCATGGAGACATGGATGGATGGGGGAGTTTGCTTTGAATATGAAAATTTAGTTAATAGTGTTAATTAATAGGGTTTTTGGTTTGTGGTGCTCAGATGCAGTGTAGTTCTGCTTTAAGGAGGCTGAGGCATAGAACAGAGGAACCATCCTAACCAATTTACAGGGCTAGTGCTGTATACAGCCTGGAGGCTTTGTAGAGCTTTAAATGGGATAAAGACCCTTTTTCTAGGTCCATGTTTTACCTGGTAAGGTGATTGAGTCTCAGCTGTGTACAGGCCTTTATATATGTGAGCTCACTAATGCTTTCTGTCTCACTCTGCTGTGGGAGCCTGCTGCTGTGTGAAAAAGCTGAATGCTAAAAGAACACAAAAAAGTGTACAAGTGTTGTTTGTTTTTCTCAAACTATTAGGCCCTATTCACACCTCAGCGTTTTGGAGCTTGAAGCTAGATGAGAAAAAAATCTATTATTCTCTATGGAGTTGGTTCACATCTCCACTCCAAGTCGCCTGAAGCTCGCTCGAATTGGGCAGATTTGAGCATTTTTGGAGTGTTTTTATTCTCATAAAAAAAAAAAACAGCGTCATTAACGCATTTTTGTGCACGTTTTGTCGCGCGTTTGTGTGCGATTTTATGCTCAAATGAAAAATTGTAAAACATAAAAAGGCAATAATATATGAATAAATAAATGTAAACTACCGTATATACTCGAGTATAAGTTGTTCCGAGTATAAGTCGAGGCCCTAATTTACCACAAAAAAAATGGGAAAAACTTATTGACCCGAGTATAAGACGAGGGTGAGAAATGCACAGCTACTGTAAGCGGAAAAGAGGGTCAACAATGCCCATTTGCAGCATCACTGTGCCCATTTGCATGCCTCACTGTGCCCATTTGCAGCCATAGGTCCCCTGAACTTCAAACTCGGTAGTTAAGGGTTCCTAGATGCCCCCTAGCAGCAGCCAAAATTTGGGGTCTCTGAACCCAAAGGGTCCCGAAATTACATTGCTGCAGATAGACACAGTTGACCGAATTTGGGGCCCCGTATCTCGGGGCCACTTAGTGCTAAGAACCCCAAATTTGGTGTGCAAACCCAGTGGAACTAGCTCCATACAATTTCCAAAGCTGGGGTTTCTAGCACTAAGTGGCCCCGAGATACAGGGCCCCAAAAATCAGTTCAGAAAATGTCAAGCACTTTTCTGCAGCAGAGAATGACATTTTCCGAACCAGATTTGGGGCCCCGTATCTCAGGGCCACTTAGTGCTAGGAACCCCAGCTTTGGATATGTTATGGTACCAGTTCCACTGGGTTTGCACACCAAATTTGGGGTTCCTAGCACCAAGTGGCCCTGAGATATGGGGCCCCAAAGTCGGTTCAGAAAATGTCAAGCACTTTTCTGCAGCAGAGAATGACATTTTCCGAACCGATTTTGGGGCCCCGTATTTCGGGGCCACTTAGTGCTAGGAACTTCAGCTTTGGATATGTTGTGGTACTAGATCCACTGGGTTTGCATACCAAATTTGGGGTTTCTAGCACCAAGTGGCCCTGAGATACGGGGCCCCAAATTCGGTTCGGAAAATGACATTTTTTGCTGCAGAAAAGTGCTTGACTCGAGTATAAGTCGAGGGGGGGCACTTTCAGCACAAAAAAATGTGCTGAAAAATTCGACTTATACTCGAGTATATACTGTAAATTCAAAATAACTAAAAATCTTCATAAATAAAATAAATCTAATAATACATAAATAAATGATAATTCTAAATGATAATTAACCCCTAACCTTAAGAAAATTAAATAAATACCCAGCGATACTTCACCATATTACCCTTTCTATCTTATCCTTCATGCCTTCAAGCATCCATTGATTGATTCATGCATGGAACTACAATATTTCAGGTGACTGTGTTTGTTTACCATCTCAGACTGTAAAGCTGAGGGCCTGCCAGTTTTGGTGAGTGGGGTCTCCTCAAGGGGATCCACATATTCAGTACTTTTTGGACTAATTTCATCACTTATATTTTATCACTTAGCCCACAGCACATGGTATTGTTGCATTGCTATTTTGTTATTTATATAATTTGTTAATTTCACATGTCTATTTTGTTCACTCACAGACACACATTGAGGTTTATCATTATTGATTTATTATTTAGTTGCATTCATTTGTTTTATTATCAAGAATTATAAATAATAATAAACACCCAAATAAAAAATAAATAAATGATTAATAATAACTTATTTATTTTGTTTTAGGGTTAAGATGTTTAGTTTTTTTTATTATTAATTAATTTTTTTAAGGGTAAGGGGTTAATTATTTATTTACTATTACTTTTATTACTATATTAAATTTATTTATGATTATTTTTATTTATTTGTGTATTTATTTTACAAGTAGCAGTAGCAGCAACAGTAGTAGTAGTATTAGTAGTAGTACTAGTACTAGTAGTAGTAGTAGTAGTAGTAGTAGTAGTAGTAGTAGTAGTAGTAGCAGTAACACTCCAACCCAAAAAATAACCCTATGTCAGGAAGCTAATTAGCTAATGCTAATTCTTCTGCAGTTACTGCCCATTCACATACAGCTAATGCTTGTGCATGTGTACCAGCACACAGACGAGCTCAGGCTAATATCAAGCGTGCACTGACATGTAGGCGCCTCCTGACCACCCTGTTGTCTAAGGGTCGGTTCACACTAGGACGACTTGGGATCCGACTTGTAAGCCCTCAAGTCGCCCCAAGTCGCTTTACTGTGAGATTTGCATTACAGTGAATGAGAGCGTCTTAATTGACACTACTGAAGTCGCTCCGACTTCAGAGCGTACTACTTGTACTACTTGGATCCGACTTCTAGGCGACCTGTACCCATAGAATTCAATGGAAGTCGCCTCCAAGTCGGATCTCCATCTATATTGAAGCGACTTTACAGTTAAAAAAATTAGTTTGCCCAGGCAAACCCCTCCCTCCCAGAGAGCTGATTATTCTGTGATTGGCCACAGACAAAGTCGCCTGTCCTGGAGGCGACTTGAAGTCGTGTTGTAAATTTCTTAAAGTCGCGCTGAAGTTGCGTTGAAGTCGCCTTGCAAAGTCGCGCTGAAGTCGTGTTGCCCCTGTGTGAATCGAGCCTTACTGTGTATTACTCCGGGTCACCTTGACTACGTCTCTGACTGTGGCAGTCACCTGCTATCAAGCTACTGGCACCCGTGCTTTTTTGAGCCTTGTACCTCTGTCACCACATGCAGGGGTTCTCAGACCAGAGCCGCAGGAGAAGCCCTCTCATCAACTAGACCAACAAAGGTACGTGACACCCTAACCCCTAATCCTAATCCTTACCTAACCTTACTCTAACATAAAAATAAAAAAAAGAATAATAAAAAAAAAAGAAATAAAAGCTAAGGGAAAAGCTAAAAAAGCTGAAATACCTAGCAACAAATAATGCAACAGATGATAGTTTTCTCTATTGGCTAATTTAAAAAACGCCAAACCTCAAAAACACGCGCAAGTAGCGCATAACAATGCACCAAAATCACACATAAAATGCTGTAGCCTACGGTGACCAGATGTCCCCGCTTTTGCCGCGCTGATCCTGTGCACTTGGGCAGGCAGTATGCCCAGTGGACGGGGGCCACGTTGGCTGTGAGAGGAGCCAGGTCTGTGGTCGCGGTAGTACTGAGCTGAAGAGGAGGAGCTTGAGCGGCTCCAGCCTGACTGTGTGCTACTGTAGCCACCACTCTTCGTCCCCATTTGTCAGCTGAAGAACAGGCCACAAACCCGGAGACACATGACCACCCCCTCTCCCAGCATCCCTCCCCTTTCCTCCTACATCTGGTACTGATGGGCACTCATGCGGTGGTACTGAAAGGCTGCACTGATGGGCACTGATGAGTGGGCACTGATGGGCACTCATGCAGTGGCACTGATGGGCACTGATGAGGCGGCACTGATGAATGGGCACTCTTGTGGTGGCACTGATAGGCGCCACTGATGGGCACTGTCAGGCGCCACTGATGGGCACTCATGCGGTGGCACTGATGGGCACTGACAGGCGGCATTGCTGGGCACTGACAGGCGGCACTGATGGGCACTCATGTGGTGGCACTGACAGGCGGCACTGCTGAGCACTGACAGGTGGTACTGATTGGCACTGACAGGCTGCACTGATGGGCACTCATGCGGTGACACTGATGGGCACTGACAGGCGGCACTGATTGGCACTGACAGGCAGCACTGATGGGCACTCATGCGGTGGCACTGATAGGTACTGACAGACAAAACTGATGAGCATTGACAGGCGGCACTTATGGGCACTCATGCAGTGGCACTGATGGGCACTCATGTGGTGGCATTGACAGGCTGCACTGATGGGCACTGATGAGTGGGCACTGATAGGTGGCACTGATGGGCACTCATGTGATGGCACTGATAGGCAGCACTGATGGGCACTGACAGGCGCCACTAATGGGCACTGAAAGGCAGCAGTGATGGGCATTCATGCAGTGGAACTGATGGGCACTGACAGGCTGCACTGATGGGCACTCATGAGGCAGCACTGATGAGATGGCACTGATGAGCACTCATGAGGAGGCACTGAAAGGATGCACTGATGAGGCAGCACTCAAGGGCACTCAAGAGGCGGCACTGATAGGCTGCACTGATGGATACTGATGAATGGGCACTCATGTGGTGGCACTGATGGGCAATAATAGGCAGCACTGATGGGCACTCGTGGTGGCAGTGACAGGCAGCACTGATAGGCACTGACAGGCACCACTGATGGGCACTCATGTGGTGGCACTGACAGGTGGCATTGCTGGGCACTGACAGGTGGCACTGATGGGCACTCATGCGGTGGCACTGATGGGCACTGACAGGCAGCACTGATGGGCATTGACAGGCGGCACTGATGGGCACTGACAGGTGGCACTAATGGGCACTCATGCAGTGGTACTGATGGGCATTCATGCGGTGGTATTGAAGAGCTGCACTGATGGGCACTGATGAGTGAGCACTGATGGGCACTCATGTGGTGGCACTAATAGGCGGCACTGATAGGCTCTTATGTGGTGGCACTGATAGGCGGCACTGACAGCCGTCACTGATAGGCGGCAATGATGAGGTGGCACTGACGAGCACTCATGAGGAGGCACTTAAAGGCTGCACTGATGGGCACTCATGAGGCAGCACTGATAGACACTGATAGGCTGCACTGATGAGGCGGCACTGATGAACATTCATGAGGCAGCACTGATAGGCGCTGATGAGGTGGCACTGATGGACACTGATGGGCACTGATTGGTGGCACTAATGGGCAATGATAAGCAACACTGATTGGCACTGATGGATGGCACTTATGAGGAGGCATTGATGGGCAGCACTGATAGGCTGTACTAATTGGCACTGATAAGTGGCACTAATGGGCACTGATAGGTGGCAATAATGGGCACTAATAGGCGAGACTAATGGGCACTGATAGGTGGCACTGATGGGCCTGCATTGATCACAGGCTGTGACAGCATGTGAGCAAAGTACTGCCGATAGCCAGCAAGTCTGTTTACATTTGATCAGCTTTTATTGGACATGGCTAATCACATGATAAAGGGCCACTGTGATTGGCCCTTAACTGTGATCTGTGGGCACAGCGGTCACTGAGCGCACCAGATGTGCACCCCAGCAGTCGTCCTGGGTGTGGTTCCGGGAGGATGTCCATGGATGCCCTCCTGGAACAAAAGAGCTGCGCTGCAGCCGTCTTTCGGCTATAGCGCTGTTATAAAGTGGTTAAAAGAGCAGTTTGCCACGCAATCCTGTCACGTCACAATCATGTGTGTGTGTTTGAGCTTTGGGGTGCACACTGTAATGCAATGGGCTGTGCACACCTATGGTATCAATGTACACATAGGCTTTTACCAGAGTTTGGGAGCTGCTGTAGTTAGGTTGAATTTTGCATTTTCCCGTGGCCAGCGGTCAAAGTAGGCAGTGTGTACATGAAGCCTTATGTCCTGTACACACGATAGGATTTTCCGACAACAAAATCCATCAGATTTTTCTCCGAAGGATGTTGGCTCAAGCTTGTCTTGTATACACACGGTCACACAAATGTTGTCGGAAATTCCGAATGTCAAGAACGAGGTGACGTACAACACGTACGACGAGTCGAGAAAAATGAAGTTCAATAGCCAGTGCGGCTCTTCTGCTTGATTCCGAGCATGCGTGGACTTTTGTGCGTCAGACTTATGTACACACGCTCAGAATTTCCGACAACAAGTTTTGTTGTGGGAAAATTTGAGAACTAGCTCTCAAACGTTTGTTGTCGGAAAATCCAACAGCAAATGTCCGATGGAGCCTGCACACGGTCGGAATTTACAACAACAAGCTCACATCAAACATTTGCTGTCCGGAATTCTGATCGTGTGTACGCGGCATAAGAATGCCTGGATGAACAGATGTGTTGTTTCATACTGTGGACTTGCTGTACAACGCCCTTCTGCACTGTCTTGTCGAATAATAAATGATCAGGACAAATCTGCTTGGACTGTGTCATAGTTTCCCCTTGCCAATTGAGCCTCACAACTGATACACTATAATATACAGACCATTCATAAAGTATTTAGACCCCCTTCACTTTTTTCAATTTTTTCATTTTGTACCTGAGGCTCCATGCACACTAGTGTTCTTTATAAGCTCCAAAAAAACGCTGAATAAAAAAAATGCTGATAATAGTTTTTTTTTTTTTTGTGCTGGCTTGTAGTAGCATTTTAGGAGCGTCAGATTTTTAGTAGCGTTTTTACAGTACATAAAGAAAAAGAAAACACTTGAAAAAAGCTGTTAAAGGAATATTAAACCTAAAAACGTTTTTTTCCTTGATGCATTGCCTACATTAAGATAAAAAACGTTTTCAGTTTCCCTGTCCCCCCCCCGGTGTAAAGGGGAATAGAGGGGAGAAGAGATCAGCGCTATGCACGCCTGCATATATTCTCCCCTCTCTTTCTCTTTATACAGCATTCGAGCAGCGGCAGGAGCCATTGGCTCTTGCTGCTTTTTAATCAGATGCAGTAAGAGGAAGAGGGGGCCGGCCGTGTAAGTCCCGCTGTGTAAGTCTATGGAGCACGGCTCCATAAACACAAAAACACTCCTAAAAACTCCACAAAAATAATTATTTTTTCTGCTTTGGTCCGTGTGTACTAGGCATTATTCTGGTTGAAAAAAGACACAAGTCCATCTATTTCAACAACCAAAAACACACAAATAGAAAACCTCCATGTGCACAATCCTATACCCACAGTTGATCCAGAGGAAGGCAAAAATACTCAGATAAAGCATGATCCAATTTGCTCCAGCAGGGAAAAAACTTCCTTCCTGATCCCTCCATCAGATATTCCCTGGATCAATTGTACCTATAAATATCAGTATCCAGTATCCTGTGGAACAGGTCTTCATTGAGGATATCTCCGTACTTTGCTCCATTCAGCTTTCCCTCAACTCTTACCAGTCTCCCAATTACTGCTGATAAATAAAACACCCCCACAGCATGATGCTGCCACCACCATGCTTCACTGTTGGGATGGTATTGGGCAAATGATGAGCGGTGCTCGGTTTCCTGCAGACATAACGCTTAGAATTGAGGCCGAACAGTTCAATCTTGGTTTCATCAGACCAGAGAATCTTGTTCCTCACAGCCTGAGAATCCTTCAGGTGCTTTTTTGTTAACTCCAAGGGGGCTTTCATGTGTTTTGCACTGAGGAGAGGCTTCCAGCTAGCCATTCTGTCATAAAGCGACAGATCGGTGGAGAGCTGCAGTGATGGTTTTCCTTCTGGAACTCTGTTCCATCTCCACACAGGATCTCTGGAGCTCAGTAAGAGTGACCATCGAGTTCTTAGTCACCTCTCTTACATTGTCAATTTGACTGGGCAACCAACTCTTGCAAGATTCCTGGTTGTTTGTGTCAAACTTTTTCTATTTGAGAGTTATGGAGGCCAATGTGCTCTTGGGAACCTTCAGAAATAGCAGAAGTAGCAGAAATTTTTTTCGTAGCCTTCCCCAGATCTGTGCCTTGCAATAATCCTGTCTCAGAGCTCTGCAGGTAGTTACTTTGACCTCATGGCTTTTGTTCTGATACAGTATACATTATCAGCTGTGAGGCCTTTTGCCCTTGTTCACATTGAATGCGGCTTTAAAAATCACGCGACTTCATCTAAAATTGCAGGATTTCAAAGCCGCACGTCAATGCGATTTCGGGTGCGACTTTGAAGACATCTGTGCGGCTTCATGCATAGATGTCTATGCAAGTTGCACCTGAAACCGGCAAAAGTAGTGCAGGAAATCGATGCGGCACCGCAAAGTTGGTGTTGCACCGATTTGAACAGTGCCATTGCTGACAATAGGGTGTGACTTATCATGCGATTTGACAGGTCACTCCAATGTGAACCAGGGCTTGAGGCCCCCTTCACACATGCAGACCATTTGTCTGTTTTTCATCCATCCGTTGATGGATGAAAAACTGACATCAATGCATCTCAATGGAAAAACGGATGTAAATGGATGATCATCCATTTACGTCCGCTTCCGTCAACATCCGTTTTTTGAAATGGATCAAAGCCCTATTTTTCTCATCTTAAAAAAATGGATCAGACAAAAGATGGACGAAAAATGTATGTAAAAGTGGTTAAGGACTCTAGCTGGCAGATGTAAAAGAAAAATGATGAAACATTGCTGACAAACTGATGTAAACTTAATACGTTTTCTTCTTTGGAAAAAGTGACTGAATTGATCAAATAAACGGTCTGCATGTGTGAAATGGGCATTATAGAGAGGTGTGTGCCTTTCCAAATCATGTCCAATCAATTTATGTAATACACGACAGGTGGACTCCAATCAATGCGTAGAAACATCAATGGGAGGCACCTAAGCTAAATTTCAAATGTTGTTGCAAAGGGTCTGAATACTTATTCCAATGTGCTATTTCAGTTTTTTCCTTTTTCATACATTTGCAAACATTTCTTAAATTCTGTGTTCACTTTGTCATTATGGGAAACCCATAAATCCCATAAAATTATTTTTAAAGTACATGTTACTAAAATAACTGAAAATATGTATCAACTAAAAAACACCACATTTTCCCTTTACTTTAGACTCTTGTGTCTACAGTACAGGCTTAGCTATGACCTTGCCATTAATTAAATATGGCAAGTGCTTCGCAGTGTTACAAGCTATACTGTAAACTATTTACAGCTTTATGGCTTACCTAGTAAATTTGCAGTTTGTAAACATGTTTCAGGAAAGCACCACTAAAAACGAATGACGCAGACTGATATGTACGACAAATATATTGTTTAATTCTGTAGGGACAATGCCTCTACTATTTACCTATTTGATACTGTAATACAGTAATTATGGACATAATAGGGACTTAAATGTGGAGCTCCACTAATACTGTACCTATGAGCATTTGACATTTACAGCAACCATAAAAGTGGGATTGGTGACCTACAGATATTCTAGGTTCAAGTTTATTTGTACTTCTGACAAATTTCACTTCTACATTCCAGATCAGTAGAAAGGCATAGGGGTAGGAGCACATGTCATAGGCATATACAGTGCCTTTAAAAAGTATTCATACCCCTTGAAATTTTCCACATTTTGTCATGTTACAATCAAAAAATTAAATGTATTTTATTGGGATTTTTATGTGATTGACCAACATAAAGTGGCACATAATTGTGAAGTGGAAGGAAAATGATAAATGTTTTTCAAAATATCAAAATATCAAATATCAATATCAAAATATCATCAGAAGTCACCTAATTAATAGAGTCCACCTGTGTGTAAATGAATCTCAGTATAAATACAGCAGTTCGGTGAAGCCCTCAGAGGTTTGTTAGAGAACCTTAGTGAACAAACAGCATTGTGAAGGCCAAGGAACACACCAGACAGGTCAGGGATAAAGTTGTGGAGAAGTTTAAAGCAGGGTTAGGTTATAAAAATATCCCAAGCTTTGAACATCTCATGGAGCACTGTTCAATCCATTATCTGAAAATGGAAAGAGTATGGCACAACTGCAAACCTACCAAGACATGGCCATCCACCTAAAGGATGGATGGACAGGCTGGGCAAGGAGAGCATTAATCAGAGAAGCAGCCAAGAGGCCCATGGTAACTTTGGAGGAGCTGCAGAGATCCACAGCTCAGGTGGGAGAATCTGTCCACAGGACAACTATTTTTTGTGCACTCCACAAATTTAGACTTTATGGAAGAGTAGCAAGAAGAAATCCATTGTTCAAAGAAAGTCATTTCCCGTTTGCAGTTTGCAAGAAGCCATGTGGGGAGACACAGCAAACACGTGGAAGAAGGTGCTCTGCTCAGATGAGACCAAAATGAAACTTTTTGGCCTAAAAGCAAAACGCTATGTGTGGCAGAAAACTAACACTGCACATCACCCTGAACACACCATCCCCACCGTGAAACATGATGGTGGCAGCATCAAGTTGTGGGGATGCTTTTCTTTAGCAGAGACAAGGAAGCTGGTCAGTGTTGATGGGGGGATGGATGGAGCCAAATAAAGGGCAATCTTAGAAGAAAACTTGTTATAGTCTGCAAAAGACTTGAGACTGGGGCAGAGGTTCACCTTCCATCAGGATAAACATACAGCCAGAGCTACAATGAAATGATTTAGATCAAAGCATATTCATGTGTTAGAATGGCCCAGTCAAAGTCTAGACCTAAATCCAATTGAGAATCTGTGGCAAGACTTAATAAATTGCTGTTCACAGACGCTTTCCATCCAATCTGACCGAGCTTGAGCTATTTTGCACAGAAGAATGGGCAAAAAATGTCACTCTCTAGATGTGCAAAGCTGGTAGAGATATCCCCAAAAAGACTTGCAGCTGTAATTGCAGTGAAAGGGGGTTCTACAAAGTATTGACTCAGGGGGGCTGAATACAAATGCATGCCACACTTTTCACATATTTATTTGTAAAAAATTTTGAAAATCATTTATCATTTTCCATCTACTTCACAATTATGTGCCACTTTGTGTTGGTCTATCACATAAGATCACAATAAAATACATTTACGTTTCTGGTTGTAACATGACAAAATGTGGAAAATTTCAAGGGGTATGAATAGTTTTTCAAGGTACTGTATGTAGTATAACTAATATATGACCATAACCTATGTGATAAAATATACATCGCAAAAACGCATGAAACTCATAATTTCATGAAATTTATGTATTTCATACGCTCCCTATCTTACATGATGAATGGTTCTTCATAGCCCTCACACCTACTATGACAGGATCAAGTGATATTTTCATTTCACTTTTATCCTATTTGGGTTTTAGGAGCTAAAGTATTAAAGTGATTGTAAAGTGTTTTTTTTTCCATAACAAACATAGTTACTGTTTCCTATGGTGGCAAACATGCTGGCTTGATCCCAAGCTGGGCTGTTTGTGTCCATAGACACACAGAGTGCGGCTCGGCCCTGCCCCCCCCAGCTCCCTTGTCATTGGATTTGATTGACAGCAGCAGGAGTCAATGGCTCCTGCTGCTCTCACTGAGTCCAGCGAGGAGAGAGAGAGCAGCGCCGCTGCTCTTGGGCACAGTGCTGGATCGAGATCAGGGTCAGGTAAGTATTTGGGAGGGTTTGTGGGGGGAGACGACAGCAGAAGATTTTCTACCTTAATGCAGACAATGCATTAAGGTAAAAACCTTCAGCCTTTACAACCACATTAGAGATGACACAACCTTCTTCCTTCCCAGAATATTGTGTCTAGTGGGGAGAGTGGAAAGGTGCTCGTATTGTTGTAGTTTTGTGGTTGCCCCTCATTTGGACCCACTGGGGATGTTCTCCATACCACCTCTGTGGCCAACAGTGAGGGGGAAACCTCTCCAACATGGACAGAAAAAGCAAAACAATCCAGACAGAAGCTTTAGCTGCTCTCCACTCAAACCAAAATATATATGGGCTTGTGCAGACCAGCTGGGGAGTGTTCTTCAACGGGTCTTTAACTTGAGCTTGAGTCTACGAAAAGTCCCTGTGTTGTGGAAGATGTCCTGTCTTGTCGCTGTGCCAAAGATACTACGTTCTTGTGGCTCCAAAGATTATAGACCAGTGGCTTTGACCTCCCACATCATCAAGAACTTGGAGAGACTTGTTTTATTTCAGTTACGACCCATGGTTAGTAAATGTTTAGACCCTTTGCAGTTTGCATACCAGTCATGACTGGGGGTTTAGGATGCTATCATTTTAATGGTAAATCGCATGTATGCACACTTGGATAAGTCAGCAAGAACTGTGAGGGTCATGTTTTTTGACTTCTCCAGTGCTTTTGATACTATCAGGCCGGATCTTTTGGGTGAGAAGCTAGCAGCAATACAGGTTTATGTTTCCCTTGTGTCATGGATTGTAGACTACCTGACAGGAATACCATAGTATGTGCATTTGAAATTCTGTGTGTCAGAGTGATCAGCAATATTGGGGTTCCACAGGGCACAGTTCTCTCTCCCTTTCTTTTTACTGTCTACACCACTGATTTCAGCTACCAGACAGAGTCTTGCCATCTTCAGAAGTTTTCTAATGACTGCGGTATTGGGATGTATCAGAGATGGGGAAGAGACTGAGTATAGGACTGTGGTGGAGAACTTTGTCACATGGTGTGAGGTTAATCATCTGTAGCTAAATGTGACAAAGATAAAGGAGCTGGTTGTGGATTTCAGAAAGAGGAAACCCCCAGTGACCCCAGTCTCTATGCGAGGAGTGGATGTGGAGGTAGTAGAGAGTTACAAGTATTTGGGGGTGCATGTAGATAATAAGCTGGACTAGAGCAAAAACACTGAGGTGCTCTATAGAAAGGGCCAGAGCCTCCTCTACTTTTTGAGGTGATTGAGGTCCTTTAACATGTGCCGGACGATGCTGAAGATGTTTTATGAGTCTGTGGTGGCCAGCGCTCTCCTGTATGCAGTGTCATGCTGGGTAAACAGACTTAGGATGTCCAACACAACAGATTTCACAAACTGATTCGCAAGGCCAGTGATGTTGTTGGATTGGAATTGGAGTCTTTTACAACAGTTTTGGAGAGGAGAATGTTGTTCAAGTTACGTTCTGTCTTGGACAACTTGGATTGTTACACCCACAATGCACCATAGAGCGACACAGGAAATCTTTTTTGCCTGTGGCGATCAAGATATATAATTCTTTTCTGTGAGGGCTGGAGGTGAAGATTTAATTCTGGTTGTTTATGATCAGGATTTTGTGTTGTTTTTATAGTATGTTGGTATTGTGCTGGTTATTTTCTGGGGTGGTGTTAGCAAAAGTGTTGTATTTTTTGTATTTGGTAATTTGCCTGTTACTTTATTCTGTGTTATTTATTCTATGTTGTATTTTAATTGTATGGAGGTTTTGTTTGTAGTGTATTTTTAATTCTCGTATTTGGTGTTAATGGCTGTTATTGGTAATTTTGTTGTGTTTTTGCATCTTGTTCAGTCTATTGTGATCTTGTATTGCCTTGTTAAGTGTGTCTTTGTCGTAACAATATTCCAATTTCCCTTTGGGATTAATATAGTATTTTGTATACAGTATAATAAAAAAATAGGTGGTTATAATTGGCCTTTGGAGAAAATCTATATTTTTGCCCATTCATGCTAGCAAACCCCCTTGCCCACTGACAGTCAACTTCCCTATGCTTCCCTGCTGCTTTGTTTCTCCGGGGCCTAAAGCCTGTTTAAGCTATGTGTCGGAGTTTACACAATTTAATGGCCATCATAGGACAGTTCAAGCTTGCCAATTGGCTGCTTAACTTGAACTCTGCATTAGGAGAGCAAGGGGAGAAGGACACATGTACCCATATCTGGAAGCTCTGGTAAAGAGTGGTGGCAGAGTATTTCTAAAGTGTGTACCAGTGGGTGAAGAGGTGGGTTGACAACACAACCTGTCACTATACTGAATGGGTAATGTGACAGATTTTCTTCAAGGAACCACTGTGATTTGCTTTCACAATGGTCACATGATCAGGAGCCATTTCACTGGCTACATATCAGAAGCCATAAATGTTAGTTATCAGTGACAGCTTGATCAATGTGCTCAGCACACAACCCTAGGCCACGGTAGACAGATATGACGGCTGGGTGTTAAAGCCCAGGTTATGGAAACATGGTGGGCAGAAGAGCAGGGCAGGGCGTTATTCTTTACAGGTCCACGTTAAGGCATCTACTTGTAAATGTTTTTATACAAGATTCACATATTTTTTTCAGTTGAACTCAATACGAAAAATATGTGAATTCTGGATGTGGTTGTGTGAATCTTGTGTGAAAACATTTCTAAATAGACCCCTTATAGGGCGTACACACGGTCGGACTTTGTTCGGACATTTCGACAACAAAATCCTAGGATTTTTTCCGACGGATGTTCGCTCAAACTTGTCTTGCATACACACGGTCACACAAAGTTGTCGGAAAATCCGATCGTTCTGAACGCGGTGACGTAAAACACGTACGTCGGGACTATAAACGGGGCAGTGGCCAACAGCTTTCATCTCTTTATTTATTCTGAGCATGCGTGGCACTTTGTCCGTCAGGTTTGTGTACACACAATCGGAATTTCCGACAACGGATTTTGTTGTCGGAAAATTTTATCTCCTGCTCTCCAACTTTGTGTGTCGGAAAATCCGATGGAAAATGTCCGATGGAGCTCACACACGGTCGGAATTTCCGACAACACGCTCCGATCGGACATTTTCCATCGGAAAATCCGACTGTGTGTACGGGGCATTAGTGTTCAGCCATTTGGTCTGTAAAGCTTTCTCTTTTGCTTTATTAAAATCTCTAGGCAAGTCCAAGTCATTAGTTTACTGAAAAAAAACGTTCTGCCTTAAAGTGGAGTTCCACCCACTTTTACAACTCTTCAGCATCCCTCACTAAACTGTGCACTGTAAACAAATTGGATATTTTTTTTTCTCAGCATCTACTGTATATCTGCTGTATTCATTTTTCACTTCCTCCTCCCTGGCCGCGGCCCATCGCATCATTCACCTGTTTGCAATGCCTTCTGGGAAGGGGCGGCAACTTCCTCTGAAACTGCCGTTGCTATGGAAACCTGACCTGAAACCTATTACACTGATTGTGCTGCACTGAGCATGTGCAAGATCTGCAAGGATGAGACCCAGGAAGAAATACAGTCTGGCTTCAGATGCCCACACTTAAGATGGCCATGGCCTGCTGTAAGTTTATAAAATAACAAACTACTGCTATAAACTAACAAAACAGACCTTCGTTTACAGACTAACTTTACTAGAATACATTAAGCTTGTGTATTATAGGGGTATTTTTATTTAAAAATTATAATTTCGGCCGGAACACCAATTTAAACTTAAAAAAATAAAAGAAGTGCGCTTACCATACTGGACAGGGACTCTTGACTCGTTCCCTTCACCTTCATCAAACAAAAGCCATAATTAATGTACTGATTATTGCTGGCAGGGTAATGATGACACACTGAATACATAAAAGTGGAAAAGTGTACAAATAAAGGTACATGTCCTAGATGTACAAACATAAAATGATCAAGCAGTCAAAGCACTATCATATATATATCTTAAAGACAAAGGTCTTATAAAGCATACAAGGTACATGCAATCTGATACATAAAATAAGATGTACATTATAATACTAGAAGGCCATGTCTACCTTACCAAACACAAATCCTCCTCATTTCCATTAGTCCCACAATATATCTCATGCAATCACACACACGCATAGAAGACTGGCCACACATATTCTAGAAAGATACCTATCTGTTGTCTCCGCTGAAAGGGAGCCCCTCTGCAACCACTGTCATGTATTGCTTGTAGCTGTGTGATACTAAGTGGCACACCCAGAGGGCAGGAAAAGGCAAAGTCCAAATGAAGGGAAAAAAAATCAGGCGAGAGAGAGGATACAAGGACTCCAGAGAAGCACTAACTGCTTAAGACTATTTCATATGGACTTTGGTACATTATAGATCCCAGAGCAGGAAAGAAGGAAAAATAATGATTACTCAACTGGGTGTATATTAAGAAGAACATAGAATACAGGAACGAACTGTGCTGCAATTAAGTTGAGTGGAAAAAATATGTTTATATGGCAGGAGAGTGACGTACTAGAAAGATAGGAGGTGTCCCTTGCAGATATAGGATGACTGCTTGACTCACCTGGCAGATGCGCCTGTGTATGGAAGGAATTCTGGAGATTAACAGGACAGCCCCAAACTGGACTCTGTTGTATTTCAGTCTTCTATAACGTCTCCTGCAATTGGGCACATTGCAGTATGATGACTATCCATGACGCATTTCCTTTGTAACCCAATGTAATAACATTTCTCTATTGTATAGTAACATTAATATATATATATATATATATATAATATATATATATACATATATATATATATATATATATATATATATATATATATATATATATATATATACACATACACACAATATGTTGGACCATTTCTATATATACTACTATATGTAGTTTTGGGATTAAATTGTACGTTCATCCAAAAGTTAGGTGAAAATCAGAAAGGATTTGAACCTTTGTTGGATTTTAACTACTGTATTTATTGGCGTATAACACTCACTTTTTCACCAAGAAAATTGGGTGCAAATAGCATGTGCGTGTTATACGCCAATACTTCAATTTTAGCTGCCTCTGAGGGGACAGGGAGGGTGGCGGGATGAGTGCCGTCAGATTAAATACAGTGAGAATCTCCTGTTTACTTGGCGGCCTCTGTAATAGAAAGTCCCGTCTCCTGTGCCGCCATTGGACCACTGTTCTGTCTATCATAGGAGATTCTCACTGTATGTAATCTGTCGGCGCTTGTCCCGCCCCCCTCCCTGTCCCCTCTAGGCTGCAGATGGGCATCGATTAGACTGCACTGATGGCAGTGGTGAGGCTGCTGCATTGATGACAGTGGTGAGGCTGCTGCATTGATGGCAATGGCAAGGCTGCTACATTGATGGCAATGGTGAGGCTGCATTGATGTAGACTAATGAGGCTGCATTGATGGCACTTGTGAGGCTGCAGATGGGCATTGATCGGGCTGCATTGATGGCAATGGTGAGGCTGCAGATGGGCACTGACCCTTATTTTGCTTCAAAGTTCCTTATTAAAAATTTTAGTTTTTTTCCTGAAACTTCCCTCTTAAAATGAATATGCGTGTTATACGCCTGTGCGTGTTATACGCCGATAAATACGGTATTATCTAGAATGTTGTTACATTTCCCTTCTCACTGCCCAGGAGAGACAGGTTTCAAAAGAGGAAATCTGCAACAGCAACACAGACAATAAAAGCTAACAGAGGATTCAAGCCTTCTATTACTCTATAAGAAGCCTTTATATTTCTGTCTATGTTGCTGTTGAGGGTTTTCACTTAATTGCTGCCTGGTAAAACTGTTGTCACCAGGATAGGAAGTGAAGGAAAATTCCGAACAGGGATTTTAATCTTTCTCATGCTATCCAAAACTACAAAAAAAAGTTTGGCTCAACATGAACTTTATATTATAACAAAGGGAAAACTTTTTTGAGTTTTTGAAAAAGTGGGGAGGGATTAGGACACCTGTCAGTTTTTTATCGCTGTTAGAAACAAAGAAACATAGAAAAGTGACGGCAGAAAGACCGAGTAGCCCATCAAGTCTGCCCATTTTTTTTATGTTTTTTTTTTTCCGTTAACGTTTTTGTCTGAGTATAGACCTATTTCAGTGGCAAGCATGTTTGAAACCATTTACTGTTGACTGTCTCACTACCTCTGCTGGAAGTTTATTCCAACCATCAACTACCCTTTCAGTAAAATAATACATTCTAAAATTAATTTTGAACTTTCCTACAATTAGTCTGAGGTCATGTCCCCGTGTTCTTGATTTTGGTTTCATATGGAAAAACTGCCCTCCTTATTCACCTCATTCACCCTCTTGATGGTGAATCTTTCCTCCAGACTGTACATATTAGGTTCCTGAAGTCTCTCGCGATATGTTTTATCCCGCAGACCTTTTACCATTTTTGTTACCCGTCTCTCTCTGGTCTTCTTCTTTTTACTAAAGGAAAATCCACTTTGCACTGCAAGTGCACTTGGAAGTAAAGTCACTGTAGACCCGAGGGGGACATGCAAGGAAAATAAAAAAACAGTATTTCATCTTGTACATGATTGGATGATAAAGTCAGCAGAGTTTTCACTCATTTCAGATCTACTCCTTAGATTTAGAGCGACTGCACTTCCAAGTGCACTTTCAGTGCAAAGTGGATTTTCCTTTAGTAAATAACCCCCAGTATTCTAAATGAGGTCTCACTAAAGATCTATATACCTTCTGCTGGTAATCCCTCTAGTTATACATCCTAGAATTCTATTTGCTTTTCCACTGCCTGGTCACACGGTTTGCTCATTATGCAATCATGTGAAAT
Organism: Lithobates clamitans; assembly: GCA_037952925.1. NCBI lineage: Eukaryota > Metazoa > Chordata > Amphibia > Anura > Ranidae > Lithobates > Lithobates clamitans. The sequence continues at coordinate 3,302,842 of JBBGZY010000601.1, read as the reverse complement.
AAGTACCCCAAAATCCTATTCTTCTGTAGTGCTGGCTAACACTGTACCCCCAATGTTGTACTCTCTTAAGGGATTCTTCTTCCCTAGGTGCATCATTTTACATTTAAAAACATTGAACTGAACTTTCCACGGCTTTGACCATTCTTCCAGCAATGTCAAATCATGTTCCATATTACAGACACCTTCATGGATATAAATCCTATTACACACCTTTGTAACATCAGCAAAAAAAAAAAAAAACCTTGCCCAACAAACCTTTAGTTATATCACTTACAGTGGGGAAAATTGTTATTTGATCCCCTGCAGATTTTGTAAGTTTGCCCACTTACAAAGAAATTAAGGGTCTATAATTTTTTTTTATCATAGGTGTATTTTAACCTCTTCAGCTCAGGAAGGTTTACCCCCCTTCATAACCAGGCCAGTTTTTTTCTGATATAAAACACATCCAATAAAAAAAATAAATAAAAATCTAATTTCTTCATCAATTTAGGGCAATATGTATTCTGCTACATGTTTTTGATAATAAAAATCCAAATAAACGTAAGTTATAGGGGGTTATTTACGAAAGGCAAGTGCAGTCGCTGTAAATCTGAGGGGTAGATCTGAAATGAGGGGAAGCTCTGCTGATTTTATCATCCAATCATGTGCAAGCTAAAATGCTGTTTTTTTACCTCCATGCTTGACTGTAGGGATGGTGTTCTTAGGGTCATAGTCAGCATTTTTCTTCCTCCAACTGCCAGGTTTTGAAGGAGTGATTGCCGTACACATGGGACAAATGTTGGCCGGTTCAATAGAACCGGATCTTTGGCCCATGTGTACGGCCCTTTACTCTTTCTGTGAAAAAAAACTAAAAGGGCCTAATTCACGAGAAGTAATAATTTTACTCCACACTAAAAACTGAACGTATCCTATGAAAAACTCTCCCACCCCCCTGAGTGCCGTATTCTGCATTAAATAGTTTCTCCCAATACCAGCAATCTTCACTGTGGGGCACTGGGCAGAACTGCGCAGTCTTTCTTATGAAAATGTTCTTGCTGACTTCTAACCACTGGGAGGGGTAACATAGAGATGAGCTTGTTGGATAAACACTTCATTGCTTTTGTTGTGATCTTTGAGTGAATTGTTTCAGAATGCTTGCAGCTACAGAGGTCAGTCAACACTTTTTTTTTCAACTCTTGTACTGCTTGTTAAGAATACATAAATATTACAGTGTTTATAGCCTGGCCACACTTAGGCCCCTTTCACACATGCGGACCGTTTGTCTGTTTTTCATCCATCCATTGATGGATGAAAAACGGACATTAATACATCGGATGTAAATTGATAATCATTAATTTATATCCGCTTCCGTCAACATCCCTTTTTTGGAACAGATCAAATCCCTATTTTTCTTCCACTAATAAAACGGACCAGACAAAAATGAATGTAAACAGACAAACGGTCCACTTTTGCATGAAAGAATGGCTCCAGGACTCAAGTTGTGAAGGACTCTACCTGGCAGATGTAAAAAACTGATGTGAAAATGGATGAAAAACTGATGTAAACTTCATACGTTTTTCTTTAAAAAAAGTGACTAAACTAATGAAAAGAATGGTCCGCATGTATGAAAGGGCCTTATACTTTAAAGTGGAGCTAAACCCATCAATTTAACTGTTTTCCAAGACAGTGACATTCAAGGCATGCTGTGAATGATAACTGTCAAGCTGCATATTCTCTCAACTAAACTGTCAAGTCATCAAACGGCTGGTATCATGACTAATCACATTTGTAGCACCATGGCAACTGCAGACAAAAAAGAGAATAAGATGGCAGCTTCCTTCATTGTAAAGAATAGAAGGGTTTAATTCTGCTTTAACCTCTTGCCGACTGCCTGCCGACGGCAGATTGGCTCCCCTGCGCAAATCGCTGTAGCTGTACAGCGGCCGCTTTAAGGGGGCGCATGCCTGTCGCGTCACTGAGTAGCCGATGCGCATGTCCGGCGCAGCCATTACTAGTAAAAAAATAAATAATAATAAAAATGCCATACATATATCCCCTATTTTGTTGACGCTATAACTTTTGCGCAAACCAATCAATATATGCTTATTGCGATTTTTTTTAACCAGAAATATGTAGAAGAATATATATCAGCCTAAACTGAGGAAGAAATGTGTTTATTTAAAAAAAAAAAAAAATTGGGAAATTTATTATAGCAAAAAGTAAAAAAATTGAATCCCATTGAAGTCTACGGGACCGGAACAAGAAAAGTCAAAGTCCCCATTTTTAATGCTTATATGCAAGTTATTGGCCATAAAAGGGTATGGGCCCTGGGGGACATGTATCAATGCAAAAAAAAATAACTTTATAAAAATATTGTTTTTAAAGGAGCCTAAAGTGAATTTTTCATTTAAAACATATAGTGCCTGGGGAAGGGGGGGGGGGGGGGGATTTAGCCATGGCCCCGCGGGGTTGCTACATGTTACAGAAACCACACATTTCACCCTGCTGCCATACCTCCATTAGACACACTTCTCAGTCAATGAAGAGTCTCTTGCTTGTTTTTGTTGTTTTTATTAGGGGATTGAACTTGGTTGGGAAAAGGGACATGAGATGCCCATAAGATAAATTAGTACTTTGTAGAATAGAGTAACTGTGTCACATTTCTCAACAGAAACAAGGTGGTTGACCCTAAACTTGACAGATTTTTACCTCAGGACACTTCTTCCAGTTCTCTTCCTCCAGCACACTAATTCACTGTCCAATTTTAGTAATCCTGTCACACTATCAGAACATGACTAGGCCACACTCTAAATAAGTCCCAATTTCTTTACTTGATGGCCCTTTGTAGGCTGGGACTTGCAGTACCCCTTTTGTGGCAGCAACCGATTTACTTGAGAAGAATAAATGTAGATGGACTACTGATCCCAGCAAGTCCGACTTGCAAATCCTGCCCGCCCACCTGGCTGCAGCAACTTGACACAAAACTCCCACAGTCTCTCCCTTTGGCTCTACATCCAGCTCCCCTGGCATATCTCTTCCAGATCATTCCACTGTGCTTTGCATTCACCGACACCTGCCCTGGATCCTTCCTGAATGACTTTTCTCCAGACCAACTTTCTCCTCCAGCTCCTGTTCCAGGACACCTCTCCATGACCATGTAAGGAGAGGCTCCCTTCCAGCTCCCGAGTTCCCCACCTGAGGTACACCCCCCTGCTATAATAAATATCCCCCAAAAATATATACAAAAAACATTTTTTCCTCAGTTTAGGCTGATATGTATTCTTCTACATATTTTTGTTAAAAAAAAAAAATCGCAATAAACGTAGATTGATTATTTTTCATTAGTAATGGCGGCGATCTGCGATTTTTGTTGGGACTGCGACATTATGGCGGACAGATCGGACACTTTTGACACTATTTTGGGACCATTGTCATTTATACAGCGCTCAGTGCTATAAAAATTCATTGATGTGAGTGTTATGGACACTAGGGGACAGTGAAGGGATTAAGTGTGTCCTAGGGGGTGATTCTAACTGTGGGGGGAGGAGGGGCTACAACATACATGACAGCGATCACTGCTTTCGATGACAGATCTCAGTGATCTGCTTTGTTTACAAGAGCGCTTCTGAAAGGGGACGTACCTGTACGCCCACCAGTGCCCCACCAGTGCCATTCTGCCGACATATATCGGCGTGCCCTACTCGGGAAGCGGTTAAGTGAAGTAGCACAATTTCAAAGTAGCATCAATGTGAACCAGGGCTTAAATTGATTTTCCCTACTACAGGCCTATGACGCATTCTTGTGGAGGTGAAAGCTTGTATAGAGTTCCGTGAGAGCCCGAATAGAGCTCCCCATACTGAGCATACTAGTGAAGAAGGCTGTATTAGGATCCATCTCTGTAAACACCAAAGAGGGATCCCCTGAGGACCGCTGCTTGTGATTCTTATATGCTGTAACCTTACAGCAGTAAGGTGAGGGGCTTGTACACACACAGGTTTTACCACAGAGGATAGGCCAGGCACCGGCTGTTTTTGTTCATTCACAGTGGAGGGATTTATTACCCATTTTTAGTGCACATTGGACTTTTTATTCTTTGTATTTGTATATTTATCTTTAATCACTTCAACTTTATAGAAACTTTATTTGTTTTACTTTTTACGTGGCACTTTAGCACCCAGCAAATTTGCATTTTATAGCTTTATTTTTTATGTATTGATTATTGCACTAGCATTTTATTAATTTAGTAAGTTCACAGCGCAACACCACCACTTATTCAATCTCCGGAGATTGCTGTCTCCAAAGCTGAAGTGCTGACAACAGGGCAGAGCTCTGCTAACCTCTGCCCAGCACCAACAGCAGCTTCAGCCTCCCGGAGAGAAGAGGCAGTCGGTATTTCTCCCACAACACTGACAGGAACATGGAATTTCCTGCCAGCAGCACCTGTAGAGTTACCAAAAACTTCTGCAGCTGAAGCGCTGACAACTGGACAGAGGGTCCAAGACCTCTGCCCTACACTTGTGGCAGTTCCAGGGGCCCAGGGTGAGAAGGTGGTGGTCTTTCCTCCCCAGCAAGGATCCATGCACCTGGGAGACAGTACCAGAGACATGTCGTCCCAGCAGCCAGATGAGGGTAAGGGAGGTGAAGCAGCCGGCTTCCCTTCCCAGAAGCAGATGGCACCTCAGAATGATGCCAGCAACTCAGCAGAAAGGCTGGCAACAGGGCCAAGTGCTGCTGGCTTCTGCCCTCAACTAACAAAAGATGCAATCTCCATCTGTATAGCCCAGGGATGCTGGGATGTCGGCCCAGATCCCCAACAGCATGATAAAGTGAGCCCAGCCACCGTCTTCTCTCCAGCGGCTGAAAGGACTCCAGGGAGAAGGGCCAGTCCGCACCTTTCCCCAGCGGTGGGTATGTTCTCTGAGAGGCAGAGGTTGGTTGGGTGAGTAATGTTATGTTTGGGACAATTTATTTGGGGTACTGTGTGGATACCTGCACTGGGGGACTGGAACTACTGACTAACTTCGGAGTCAACCCATCTGGGGTCTCCTCCTGTGTTAGTCTGCTGCTGAAATGGGAGAGATGTGACAGGAGTCACTTTGGGTGGGAGGCCCGTTGAACCCAGAATCCCTTGGGGAGGTTGGGGAACTCTTGTTTCAGCTCCCTATGCACCTCTCATGTCTAAGTCACCCTGTGTCTCTAATGGGGCACAGGGTGACCGAGAAATCCAGTCCGATCTTTACTAATCGTACTCACTGTACAGCCACACTCGAATATTGTGTGTGTGTGTGTGTGTGTGTGTATGTATATATATATATATATATATATATACCGTATTTATCGGCGTATAACACGCGCCGGCGTATAACACGCACCCAAGTTAAGGAGGGAATTTTAAGGAAAAAAACTTTTAGGAGTAAAGTTTAAGGAAGAAAGACTTACATTAAAATGCCCATCAATGCAGCGTTATCGGTGTCCATCTGCAGCCTTGTCAGTGTCAGTGCAGCCTTGCCCCAGTGTCCAGTGCAGCCTTGTCAGTGCAGCTTTGCCCCAGTGCAGCCATGTCAGTGCAGCAATGTCAGTGCAGCCATGTCAGTGCAGCTTTTCTCCAGTGCAGCTTTGCCCCAGTGCAGCCTTGCTCCAGTGCAGCTTTGCCCCAGTGCAGCCTTGCCCCAGTGCAGCCTTGCTCCAGTGCAGCTTTGCCCCAGTGCAGCCTTGCCCCAGTGCAGCTTTGCCTCCATGCAGCCTTGCCCCAGTGCAGCTTTGCCTCCATGCAGCCTTGCCCCCCCCCCGTGCAGCCTTGCCCCCGTCCAGCTTTGTGGGATCGCCGCGATCCCTGCCGTCATACACAGCCCTGTGTAAATTTAAATATGGCGCCGAGACTGCAGTGTCTCGGCGGAGCGCTGATACACATAGCCGAGAGTCCTCGGGTTTCCTCGGCGCCGCTTACAGTCCCGCCCAGTTCCGCCCTATGGGTGGGACTGTAAGCGGCGCCGAGAAAACCCGAAGACTCTCGGCTATGTGTAGCTCCGCTCCGCCGAGACACTGCAGTCTCGGCGCCGTATTTAAATTTCCACAAGGCTGTGTATGTCGGCGGCGATCGCGGCAATTGCCGCGATCGCTCCGATCACATACAATTGGGGGGGTATCGGCCTATAACACGCACCCACGATTTTCCCCTGATTTTCAGGGGAAAAAAGTGCGTGTTATATGCCGATAAATACGGTATATATTGTATATTGTCTCATTTTGTTGTGTACTCTTTATTGGGTCGTTTGGGGTGTGTCTGTATTCCATTGTTCTATTGTGTGTCTGCCTTAGGTATTATGGGATGTGTAAGTGTGTTTGCTGTGAGGAGGGAGGGGGGGGATTCCTCCAACAGCTCTCCCTGCTGATTGTACAGTCTACCCCACCCGGAGTGCAAAGGGGGGGGGGATTGTCCCGACTATTACCTGTGTACCTGTGTTTCAATAAACAGTTCATGTTGAGCAACAAAACGAGTACTGCCTAGTTTGTGGTTGTCAGTGATTGGAATATCTGATATCTATATTCAGACTGGGAGGAAGCGGTACATGGCAAAAGCACTCATTTGAAATGTGGGATGTTTTGTTACAAATTCTGGTGTCCCTTTGGCAGACTTTGGATAAAAATAACAAAGTTTTGCACCACAGTGAGCAAGCCTTATGTGAAGAAGCCAAATTATAGTACACTCAGGCCAAGGTTAACGATTGTTTTTTAGATAAAGTCTTGTGTCTTTCGCAGACTTCGTATAGAAGTAACAGGTGTGCAAAATTTGGTCTTTGGGTGTTGTTGGTGCCTTCACCCGTAACCTTCTATAGGTAGTCTTGATGAAAGCAAGAATTGGTCTTGCTGTAATAAAATTTTATTTGACGCCCCTCCGTCAAACAGTTGCAAAAAAATTGGTCTTAGGGTGTTGTTGGTGCCTTCACCTCCTAACCTTTTAGAGGTAGTATTGATAAAAGCAAGAATTAGCCTTAATGTAAAAAATTTAAATTTGATGCAACTGTCAACAGGTGACAGGAAACAACAGGAACAAAAATGGTCCTTGGGTGTTCAATAGGTTAATTGTGCCCATAAAACCAAAACATTTCTTCAAGATAAAATCAATACCCACAAAGCTAGGCAGCCTAGACAGTCTTGCAGAGATTCGCAATCCCAATAACACTTAATCAGTGGCATCAGGGGCTCTTTTTTCTGTCACAAAACCTCCGGCAGTACTGAATGCCATTCAAAAAGCACGCTGGATGCAGGGCAGCCCAGCAGCATAACACTGGGCCAGAACTTGCTCATACTGGGCAAGTTCTGCCCAGTGGTCTATTCTCATGACTCAGAAAGCTCTCCATGTCTGCTTTCGCCCCTAGGTAATCTTCCACCATTTGGTACAGACGCTGCCGATGGGATGTTGAAGCTGACAGCCCTGAGGACTAAAAAATTTTTTGAAATGCATCTCTGAGACAGCCCCCTTCTCCGCCGCTCCTCATTTGACTAACAGAAGCCTCAAAACTAGCTTTTCCATGAGACTGTAACCTACAAATGTCTGGTAAGACCAGAGTCCTCTTAAAGATGTCCTCAAGATATTTCAACCTCTGCTCCTACTGTGGGGACGGGATGAGTTCCAAGACTTTCCTCTTGTAATGGTGGTCAAGGAGGGTTGCCACCAATAATGATGCTTATCCTTGATGCCACGAATTCTAGGGTCCTTTTGCAGGTTTTGAAGAATAAGGGGGCCCATGCATCGCAAGTTTGTGGAGGCATGAGAAGCAGAGTCTTCGGGGTCACAGAGGATTACAGTATCTGGAACTGCCTCCCCCCAGCCACATATTACTCCCAAGGCTTCTGGAGACTTAAAACCCATCTGTTAAGGTTTTACGTATGTCTTCCTCTGTTTTAATGCCTCCAAAACTGCCATAATCCTCCTCCCTTTCCCCTTGTGTGTTCTGTGGCCTGGCAAGAATGGTGTCTGCATAAAGTGGGCCTTGAGAAGAAAGGAAGTCCTCCTCTTTCTCCTGCTGCTTTGCCCTGAGTGCCCTGTCCATAATGCCTTGCAGAGTCTGATCCAGCAGGTACACAAGAGGGATTGTGTCACTGATGTATGCATTGTCACGACTCGCCATCTTTGTTGCTTCCTCAAATGGTGACAGTACAGTGCATGCATCCTTTATCGGCAGCCATTGGCATGGTGAAAAGAAGCCAAGCTCCCCTGAGCCTGTCCTTGTGCCATACTAACACAGGTACTCTTTAAAGGCCCTCTGCTGCACGTGCAGCCACTGCAGCATTGCCAAAGTTGAGTTCCACCTGGTGGGCATGTCACAAATCAGGAGGTTTATGGGCAGGTGGAATTCCTGCTGAATTTCAGCCAACCGAACACTGGCTGTGTATGACCACCTGAAATGGCTACAGACTCTTCTGGCCTGCTTTAGAAGATCTTGCAAACCTGGGTACCTGTTTAACAAATGCTGCATCACCAAATTGAGGACATGTTCCAGGCATGGCACATGTGTCAACTTTTCCTGTCAAAGGGCAGACAGGAGGTTAGTGCCATTATTGCACACCACCATTCCTGGCTCCAGCTGGCGTGGCATGATCTACCTCTGAGCCTGCCCCTGCAGGGCTTTTATCCCTTAGACGGACCAGCTGAAGCACTGCATGGCATCTTTTAGCCTGACTCATTGAATGGTCCCTTGAATGCTTATGGGGTACTGGTGCTTCATAGGACAATCAAGCAGAAAATTCAACTGCCTAGAAACGACTGTAAATGACCCTGTGTACATGTACTTATAAGATAACAGAGGAGAGTTCAGGGGGAGTTGAAAAAAATGCCCAACTGCTCCTAAACGTCCGTTTAGCAGCAGCGGTGTACATGAGGCCAAAATGTAATGTAATGCTGTGTTAAACACTGCACTACACTAACATACTACACTGACACACTATTCTCACACACGATACTAACACTAAACTAACACTGCACTCAAGAGTCACAATAAGTGAACAGTGAACACCCTAACTGCTAGTAGCAAAATGAGCCCTGCTCTATCTATCTCCACTCCAACACACTACAAGAGCTGGCTATGGGAAATTAGCTTTTATAGTGTGGGGTGGAAGTATGAGTACTGAGCCATGATTGGAGAAAGTAATCATCACTTTGTCCAATCAGGGCCCTAAACAGTGCTAATTGGCAAAGCCTTGCACCTGACCAGCATTCAGGTGCAAGGCTTCATCCAATTAGAGCCCTAGAATGCACTGTGAAGTGCGCAGTGCATTGTGGGGCGCTCAGTGGACGAACATCCCGCTGATCTACCAGCAAACTTGGATGTTCGCAGAATATTCGAACAGGTGAAGTTCAGGCCGAACTTATGCTCGGCTCAAACGGTTCGCCCATCTCTATAGCAGAGACAGTTCAAGTCCTCAAGTTACATTCAACTACTGTTCTGGGTATCCGATATCAGTCCAACCCTGTATAAGTTTATCCCCTAATAAAGTAAAAACAAAACACCCTAGACTGTTTTTTGACTACCGAGTGGATGCTGAACATTCTTTTTGTCAGGCTGTGTCTGCAAAGGGGGACCCAAAAATCTAACAGCCCTTGTGGGGGTAGCGCTACATTGCTATCTTAAAGTATCGGTAAATCTGTTTCTCGGGCAGGCAGCTTCTATACCCCAGATCTCCATGGCCTCCTTGACTTGTAGTGTAACAGAAATGGAAAGTGCCACAAAACTGCTAAGATTTCAAGATACAACTTTATTCAAGGTAAAAGTTAGGGTGACAGCACAGAGTATACATTGCGTTTTGGGTAGAAATGGAAAAAAAATAAAAAATTGGGGAAAATTTTTTTGTTTTGTTTTGTTTTTTTAAAGCCTTTTTTTTCCTTTGAAGGAAAAAATAAACAAGTGTGGAATATGTTCTTTTTCAATGATAAATAATATATCTATGACATGGTATATACCAGGCATACCTCACTTTTAAGTACACAATGCGACCAGAGCATGTATGTAAAATGAAAATGTACTTAAAAGTGAAGCAATACCTTTTTTCTATTTCTCAAAGCATGTGAATACACTAACTCTATGGGAAATCTTGGTCCGCTTGACATGGCACTGCTCCTGAACCATAAGTGACAGGGACATCAAACTTGGGGAGCACATTAAGGAGACCCAGGACTATGACATGGTAGATTACCTAGGCAAGCTGGCCAACCCATAATTGGATATGTTGTAGTCCTGGGTCCCTATAACTTATGGTTCAGTAGCAGTGCCATGTCAAGCTGACCAAGATTTCCCATAGATACCAATGTGTCTGTAGTCGCGAGTGTACGTAAAGTGAGGATATGTAAAGCGGGGTATGCCTGCAACATGAAGACCTTAACCACTTCAGCCCAGGAAGAATTTACCTCCTTCCTGACCAAGCCATTTTTTGCAATATGGCACTGCGTCGCTTTAAATAACAATTGCGCGGTCGTGCGATGTTGTACCCAGACAACATTTTTGTCCTTTTTTACCACAAATGGAGCTTTCTTTTGGTGGTATTTAATCACCTCTGCGGTTTTTGTTTTTTGAGCTATAAACAAAAGAAGAGCGCCAATTTTGAAAAAACAAAATATTTTTTACTTTTTGCTATAATAAATATCCGAAATTAAAAAAAAAATTTTTCTTCATCAGTTTAGGCCAATATGTATTCTTCTACATATGTTTGGTAAAAAAAATTGATATAGCGTCTACAAAATAGGGGATAGATTTATGGCATTTTTTTTTCACTAGTAATGGCGGCTATTAGCGATTTTTATCGGGACTGCAGCGGACTGATCGGGCACTTTTGACGCTTTTTTGGGACCATTGACATTTATACAGCGATCATAGCTAAAAATAGCCACTGATTACTGTATAAATGTCACTGGTAGGGAAGGGTTTAACACTAGGGGGCGATCAAGGGATTAAATGTGTGTTCCCTAGGTGTGTTCTAACTGTGAGGGGATTGAACTGACTGGGGGAGGAGACATATCGTTGTTCCTACATAGTAGGAACACGCAATCTCTTTCTCCTCCCCTGACAGGACAGGGATTTGTGTGTTTATACACACAAATCCCCGTTCCTGCCCTTGTGTCCGCAATCGCGGGTTGCCGGAGATCACGCCCGCCGGTCATGCGCCTTGGGTCCCCAGCACGCGCCTGCTATGGCTCTTAAAGGAGCCGTAGTATATATACGCCGATTCGTGCAGCAGAGCCATTCTGATTCTGGTTGGGAAGCAGTTAATGAAAGATTTCAGATTTTTTAAACTATTGCAAGTTCTCTTACCTGGAATACAGTTCAAGTAGCACTGTACTTCTCAATGCAGTTCTCAAACAAGACAAATATGCATTTCTGCCACAGATCTCACAGGATGTGTTAGTGGGGAGATACGAGACACCTCAGACTAACTCTCAATACCCTCACCACTGTCACCCCAGACTGACACCCCCCCACTTGCAAACCACTATCACTCCAGACTGACACCCCCCCACTGACAACCACTATCACCCCAGACTAACACCCTCCCACTGCCAACCACTGTCACCCCAGACTAGAGATGGGAAGACCTAGAAAAAATGGAAAAATTGCGGAAAACATTTTTTTTTTTAAGCCATTTTTTTTTCCAGAAAAAGAAAAAAAAAAGAAGCGTGGAATATGTTCTTTTACAATAATAAGTAATATATCTATGACATGGTATTTAATCTATGAACATGAAGACCTGTCCTACATTATTGCAAGTTCTCTCAGCTGTAGACAAGCATCCTTGAGTACAGTTCAAGTAACACTGTACTTCTCAATGCAGTTCTCAAAACAAGAGAAATATGCATTTCTTTGGCTCTTGTACCTCCTACAGTTGGGTGATTGCTGGGATAGAGTAGATGACAGTTTCTGTCCTCTCTGGTTTTAATAGACAGGTAAGAGGGTACATTTTTCTGACAAATTATTTTATCTTTATAACCTTTAAATGATGTTCTCCACCATCACAGTCAGCATAATGTTTCCCTATAGTCTGGTCAGCAAACATTTCCACAGTGCAATTTCTGCTGAGAGCAAAGCTGCAGTCTGCAAATATTGTGAGAAGAAATATTCTTTTCCAAATGCTACAAGGATGACAAAACACATCCTGGAATGCCAGAGGTGCCCTAATAACATTTAAAATACTTTATGGAATGAAATGAGAACCATAATGAAAATGCGAGTAGCTTTTCCCTCCAGGGTTCTCATTCCAGAAACACTTTCTGCTGCTTCTGGAAGTGTTTCTTCCCCAGCTGTATCTTCAAGTAAGGAAGTATTACCACGGCCTCCCAAAAATACACAATCCCTTAATTTATAGATAACCTGACACCTGAAAATCAGGAGAACACTGATCAAGCTCTTGCAAGACCAATATATACTTCTGGATCAGCATTGTCAATAGCCTGAAAATGCATATTGGCGAGAAGCTTTTTTTTTATTATTATGAGGGAAAGGGGGGGGATAGGTTTACCTGTTCTCATGTATAGTTGAAATGTTCCTAACATATACAGTGGATATTGCATTTGTAATAAAAATTTTAATTTTAAAAAGCAAGTTTAGTTTATTTACCGAATAAGCTGTACTTTTATTTCAAGCATACTACTTTTATTTACAGTGCATTTCACGTTCCCAGTGAAAACTACTCTACACTGATTTTTTTTTATCTGAAATTTTTAATTTTTTTCCGGAAATTTTACATAAAAATGCCCCCTTTACCAGGGTTTGACAGCCAAGCCAGCTGCTGACAAAGGCTGTGCTTGTAATAACTATGGAAAAAATGAGATTCAATATCGAAATGACTTCTAGTCCATTCAGTGAGTCTGTTGAAGGGGAATTTTTGGACCCCTGAAACGTGTATCAGGACCTCTTGGCAGTGGTGAGGCGCTTTAATTTCCTTCTTTGTGAGAATTTCCCAGGTCAATGGAAAGAAGGATTCCCCTATGTCACCTTGAGGCTGATTAACTAAAGGATTTTAGAGTGCTCCCACAAAAAAAAGTGTAAAGATTCACTTTAATTATTCAATCATGTGCAGATGAAAAAGGCAAACAGGAAAGTTCTTTTCACATGATTGGATAATTCAAGTGAATCTTCACACATTTTATTGTGAGAACATTCTTAAATCCTTTAGTAAATCAACCTCCTTGAGAGAGAAAATGCTCCAGAGCAGAGTGGAGGTCTGCTAGTCTTTGCAAGGATGTTGGGAGGTTTGACAACATGAAGTGGGCCGGAGGTAGAGAACAAAATTCTAACTTGTAGCCCCTGAATATCACATTCTGATCCCATACGTCTGAAATGTCCTGGAAGGTGGCCACAAAAGCTGACAGACATGAACCACTTTGGCAAGTGGGGGCATCGCCTCATTGTGAGAAAGTCTTGGCAGTCCAGGGCTTATGATGGAGAGTTTCAAACTTTGGATTGGATATGGAGGTTTGGGAGAAATGAAAGGAACTCCCCTAGGCTCTGAGGTAGAGAGTTTTCCAGATAGAGGCAAACCCCTTTTTTTTGTTGGAGTAAAAGAATGACATCCTCTTCCGCAGACCAGCTTTTGAGCCAAAGGCTCCTCTGCATATATACCGAAAGGAGACTTTTTTTTGTATATTATGTGTATATCTGCCAACCCATCAACACAGTAGAACAGGGCCACACGCATGGGCTTCAGCTGTGGATTATAGATGATTTAATTAGGATAGATCCAGGATCCCAAGACATATCATTGAACCAAACGGCCAATGTCTGACAGAGGAACATGAAGGGAGAAGTATCTTCAGCTACAGTGAAATTAGAGCTTGACTCTGGAAAAGAGGACATGGCTGAAATGTTCCCCATAAACTCAGACATATTAGCTAATAATTCCTCCCTAGATGAAAAGGAGGGTTGTTGTCCCTGAAGGGATTGTAGGAGGACTGTGACTCAATTAGGGGAAGTGGCTGTAGCTATTAGTGTCAAGTGACAGGTCCTTTAGAAAGAATACTGCAAACCAACCTGGAACTGTTAGTGGTTTGTAAGCTGGCAAGGCCAGTGGGACCACTGCCCTAGTGCTTATGATCCACCATACTGATGTATTTATGTATGTATGTGAGAGATTGCCACAAAGGAATCACAAGCACCTGTGTAGCAGGAAGAGTTAGTGCCTTCTGTGACCAAGAAGTAGATGAAGAAACTAGGTAGGATACAGGAAACATGCCTCATTTCAACAGTCTTTGTCTTCCCAGTGGGCATACTCCATAAGGAATCTTCGGGGACAGGGATCCACCAGATAAGTACACCACTGTCCTGGATCTGTCTAGGAAAGTGCCTAATTTAGTGTGCAGTGCTCAAAGAACACATTACAAACAGGCCTGATCCTTTATCACTATGGTCTCCAAAGCTATATCGTGTATCAGCCGACCTGGAAGGTGCAAAATTAGCCCCAGTGACTCTGCAGCAGCTGAAGAATCTTGGTAGGAGAAATAATGTCTTGATAAGAGCAGAAAAAGAGTAGAGAAAAGACATCAGTTCCTCTAAGGACCAGCAAAATCTGAATAGGAGAGGGAATGGGAGGGGTTATACTGAGCTGTCCTTACAGTTTTGTTTGTCATTGTCTAAAAACCCAATAAATAACCCTATATAGCTAAATACATTCTGTGTCCCCAAATGTACTGTTCAGAAATTGGATTTTTGTACTTACCATAAAATCCATTTCTTTTAGTTAATTGAATGCACAGGTCCCACCACTCTGTGTCTATGATCATGCTCTTTGTGCTGCTTTACACAAACCTGAGGCATGTTGGGAGTAGGAGTTATATTGGGCTGACACTATTTTTGTTTTCCAGTGTCCTACACCTCCATATGAGCACTATAACCCAACAGTCTGTGAACCCCTGTGTCCCTCAATGAACTACAAGAAATGGATTTTAGAGTACAAAAATCCTAATATTTTGGTGAATAACACTATATTTGGCATAAGTACTGTGTGACCATCATCAGTTACTTTAAAATCAGAGCCAGCTATTACAAGATCCTGGGCTACTTACCTGGCCTGACGCCCCCTGATGTGTGCTTGAACAACAGTGATCTTGCGCCGATAAACCTGAAAATTTTTGCGGTTAAGAAATCCTCTGAGATTTTTCTGTAGAGTGAGAGCTGCCAAGCTCTGGAGTTCTTCCCATTTCTTCCTTAGTACTTCCCTGCTTTGATCCTTTAGGAACACCTGCATAATATACACTCTTTTAGTCCTGTCACTGTTTAGCCACACTGCACTTCGGATAAGTAGGGGTTCTGCAATAACTTTTGGCAAAGAAGGACATAGTATCTGTATAATCTATCTTACTGTACAGGGCACTTGAGAACAAGAGAACTAATCAGGACCATTAATATGAACACACAAGAGAACAATATGATTCTCTATGGCATTGGTTTAACAACAGCTATAGCTGCCTACATGCCTGCTATGGGGCCCTGGTGGGGGGGTGAGGGGTTAGTTACTGGGGTTGTAAGTTAAGACTGACGACTCACCATGCCAACAGACACTGTCAAATTATCTATTCTTTTACAGACCATGAATAAAGGGGGCATCCTACCACTAATTTAATGGGTTACTCTTCCTCTCACTATTTACCAATGTAAACATGGATAAATGTAAGGCGATATATGTCCTACCTACCACTGATAACTGATAAATCAGGGCATTTATCCACTAACCACGAATGTTAGGGGACACTTTTCCACCAATGTACATGAAGAACTTACACTGGTCACCGATGTACAAGAATGCTTTCACTAGGGAAGGGTATGGCTGCCCACTTACAATCTATGTAAAACAAAGAGGTTAAAAGAGGCCACCATGGGACCGGAGGTATATATAATATATGTGTACAATATTGATTACCGGCCACCTGGGGTAAAAAAAAATGTATCAGAATGTCAGGTGCCACAAAATTTCATTAGACAGGAGTTACCTAGTAGTAGGGGTGGTGTTAGTTTATCCAGATTTTACTATGAGGCCCTGTGATTTGTAATGACCCTGTCATCATGAATTGAATTACATCGAATTTTGCAGTTAGGCTAACCATACACACAGCAAATTTCTTTTCTGCAACCATTCGTTGATACAGTGTTAATGCGGAAATCCCTCCTGCCGGGCCATTGTCTTCTCCCTGCGGGGTAGGGCTTGGAAAGCCGTCCTCACCAGAGAAGACAATGATTATCGCTAGTGGTTTAGCAGCCACAACCGATAATTGCAAGAGAATCCGCCAGGCTGGTTGTACCCAAGTTGATTGATCAATCAACTTGGTACATTCAGCCTGCCCATTTGTATCGATTTGAACCGTGTATAGCCGGCCTTAGTAGCAGTGACACCAATAAGTGATTAGCAGTAACATGGGTTATGTTTTGATGTATACATTAGGTTTTCAAAGTTACACTTAATGTTAATAACTAAGACAACATAATTCTACAGGCCCCCATGTTTCTGCTAGGAATAGACAAGCTGCCAGTATAGTTGCCCAGAAGACTCTGCTGTTTTCCTGTGTGCAATGTCTGCTAACTTTCTATTCAAAAGAACTACAGGCCCTTCTGAAACCAAAATGGCATCACTTTCCATTACCTTAGAGATGCCAATCTGATATAATGATGATGAGTCACCAAATGTTTTGTTGAGAACAGCAGCGCAGCATTCTCTGTCATCAGGAAAAGTGATGCCTTTCTCCACCAGATGACCATATCTGAAAGATAAAATTCTGATCTCAGGCAACATGATGTCATTAGCAGGAGTCCAAAGGTCAGAATACCTGGCAAATAAAATAATAAGACAGTGAGCGGTTCTTACCTGTTCACAAATTCTTTAAATAGGATACGGATCGGATAGCCATCTTTCATTAACTGCACGGCTTCTAGCATGCCTGAGTTCCTCAGCTGGGAGCTTACAAACTCCACATCAAATATACCTGGAAGCTGAAACAACATGACATGAATGTGATAAATAATTGATCAGCAGCACACACCACACAATGCACTGATATTAAATATGAAAATATAATATAATTTATTAAAATAAAATAATGCTCTCAGTTCCAGGGTGTAGTGCTAAAAGCATGACTATAATTAACATCCTTTTCTAATCTACACATTAGAGCACTACAAACCTAGCTGCCCCTCTGCAACTGTAATGCCACGTACACACGATCGGACATTCAGACAACAAAACCCTGGATTTATTTCCGACGTATATTGTCTCAAACTTGTCTTGCATACACACGGTCGCACAAATGTTGTCAGAAATTCCGATCGCCAAGAACGCACTGACGTACAGCACGTACAACGGCACTAGAAAAGGGAAGTTCAATAGCCAGTTCGCCACCCTTTGGGCTCCTTCTGCTAATCTTGTGTTAGTAGAAGTTTGGTGAGAGACGATTCGCACTTTTCAGTTTGTGCTTGTGGATTGGTATCTGGTTTTCAGTGCGTGTAGTCAGTTCGGATCTGGTTTTCAGTGCGTGCTATTTCTAGTACGTATTTTATTCTCAGTGCGTTCTTGTCCGCTCGTTTCTGATTTTCAGGTTGCTCTTCTCAGGCCTTTCTGATTTTTCAGTGCGTTCTGTTAGTTTGTTCTGTCCAGTCGACCATTTTGAAGCCATGCTGCGGTTACGTTCTCATCATAGAGTTCGTGCTATGCGGGGGCTTGGTGTTGGGGTTCTTACTTTGACCCAAGCCCAGTCCATGAACAGTCCATGAACAGGGCGGGGAGAAGTTCATGGACGAAGAATTCTCGCACATGCCTTTGTTGCGGAAGATCCAGGAGAATAATCCTGATGATTTCAGGAATTATCTCACGATGACGGACCCCGTTTTTCACCGTTTGTTGGCTTTGCTGCCCCCTTATATTACCAAGCAGGACACCTGCATGAGGCAAGCCATCACTCCTGAGCAAAGGCTCGTCGCCACGTTGCGGTACTTGGCGACAAGGACAAGTCTGCAGGACATCAAGTTCTTGACAGGCATCTCCCCCCCAGCCTCTGGGAATCATTATTCCAGAGACCTGTTCTGCCATCATTCAGGTCCTGCGGAAGGACTATATTAGGGTAAGTTTTCTCCTTTAACATCACATTCTATGTATTTAATGTTTGCTAATGTATTGTATTTCTTTCATCATTCCCTAATTATCATGATTGTAATATGCTGTGAATGTCCTCTTTGAACTCATGCATGCTGGAAGTTTTTAATGCTCTTTTTTTGTCCTTCATGCATATTTGCCTTCACTAACCTCCCCAGCATGCTATCCTGGGCCCATACACACCTAGCCTAGTCACTTAACAATGTATTTTTCCAGCTCCATAGTAGTGCTTTACCCTAAACAGCCCCTAAAATGTCTCCAAATTTTATTTTTGTCCTTAAATTCAGGCAGAGTGCAAGAGGCTTTTTTTGGGGTCCCAAACTCATTTGGAACCGTCACTCCTCCAAACCGCTAAGTCATCCGATACCAATCCTCTGCTGACTTTACCCATACACACTATACCTACCTCTTTTGTGTTCATATTTATGGATGAATTCACCAAAGCATGTAGTGAAAGGGCCTGCCTGAATCCTTTCAAATGGTACTGTTTAAAGTTTTGTTCTCCTATTATCTTGTTAGGTAATTGCAGAATGTAAAAATGTGCTTCAATTTGGACAGTGTGTATTCATATTTTTGTATTATGACACTTCTTACCTGTCCAGTGGGTGCCAATAGTGTAAGTAAGGAGGGGCTGGCCAAAGTAAAACACATTATTTATGCATTTAGCTCTCAATGAAGTGAAGAGGGTTACTTGTCCAAAACATCTCCCCCCCACCCTAAAATTTTTACAATGGGCCATCAGAGGGGGTGAGGAATCTGATAAGTGGACCTTATATTTTAGAATTTAAATACTCCTTAAAATAAATGTTTTATACTTATGTTGGCCAAGAATGTTTGTGTCTAATCTGCTTGCAATGTTATGTGCAAAAGTACTATTTTTTTTCTTGTTTCACTCCACAGTTTCCTTCAATGCTACAGGAATGGCAGACTGTGGCTTCCCAATTTGCCCAGCGGTAGGACTTTCCAAACTGCGGAGGGGCAATCGATGGGAAACACGTCCACGTCGTCCCACCCCCCAACTCGGGGTCATACTATTATAATTATAAGGGGTTTTATAGTATTGTGATGTTGGCGGTGGTGTCGGCGACATACAAGTTTTTCTATGTGGACGTGGGGAAGAATGGCCGGATGTCGGATGGTGGAGTCATCGCCCAGACCAAGTTCTACCGACGGCTCCAGAGTGGTGGCTTGGGATTGCCACCTTCAGGAGACAACATGGCTGGTCTACTGTTTGTCTTTGTCGCTGATGAAGCATTTGGGCTGGGTGATCACCTGATGCTACCATTCCCGATGAGAACCCTCACCCCGGACCAGAGGGTTTTTAACTACCGGCTGGCCAGAGCCAGAAGAGTGGTGGAGAATGCTTTCAGGATAATGGCCAGCCGGTACCGCCTATTCCTGACGCCAATCAACATGGCGGAATATAAACTAAACCATATAATACTTGCATGCTGCATTCTACACAACTTTCTCAGGAGAAATGCCATGAACTATGTGGCCTCAGTGGGGCCTGAGGCCGGATTTCCAGAACAAACAACAACCCTGACGGCGCTTGAAGCTGGCTGTCCTGGCTTGCCCCCCCCCAAAGCGCCCGAGAGAACCGTCAAAAATATATGGAATACTTTGCGGGTAGGGGGGCCATTGATATGCCAGCAAATATTTCATAAACAGTTTTAAAATACATTTTTTATTTTAAACTGAAATAATATTTCATTTGATTTACTGCTTGTATTTCTTTTAGCTCTCTCCTAGGTTCTCCAATGGGCTTTTCTTTTTGGACAGTTTCTTCAAAAGTGCAAACAGAATTTATTTGATACATGAGGTGACAATCTCTTCTTCAGCTATTATGTTGTGGGTCTGCTATGCACACACATTGTTTTTGTTGTTAATGTATGTAATACATTAATGATTTAAAAAAAACATCCTTTTCAGCACCATGAATTAATTGTTTTGAGTCCCGAAACTGGCCTGATTGGGGCAAATTTTAGAGCACTGTGGGGGTTATTTACTAAAGGAAAATTCACTTTGCACTACAAGTGCACTGCAAGTGCACTTGAAAGTGCACTTGCAGTGCACTTGTAGTGCCAGGTGGATTTGCCTTTAGTAAATATCCCCCATTATCACTGTAAACACCAAAATCTGGTATTGAGTATTGAAAGACAAAGCCACACTTTCTTGAGTAGAAAACATTTTACTCAAAGCACATTCACATGTGCGTTAGAAAAGGGTTTTTGAACAAACCAACATATTTGTTGTATAACATTTTTAGGTTTGACAGTAGAAATAGCCTTTTTGAGTTAAACAGGCATGTTCAAAACCATAAAACATACACAACTCAGGAACTTACAAAGTTCAACTTTGACAAAGTGAAGGCAATATCAGACATTAGTATGTCAAAACTGTGTTGATATTGCCTTCATCAGATAGGGTGATGTCACCCCTGTGAAAGACAAATTTTGAAGATGCACACAAATTGGGAGTCAAAATCTGGATTTCCCTCCTGATCCCATGCCTAATGTCAACATGTGCTAGCTCCCATCATGGGGGATCAATGGACGTGTTTCGGAGGTGCAACCCCTTCCTGTCATCTACTTTAGTTGTGAGGAAGGGGTTGCAGCCACAAAACACGTACATTGATATCCCGTGATGGCAGATAGCACATGTCGACACACTGTGTGCATCTTCAA
Source organism: Lithobates clamitans (assembly GCA_037952925.1). Classification (NCBI taxonomy): domain Eukaryota; kingdom Metazoa; phylum Chordata; class Amphibia; order Anura; family Ranidae; genus Lithobates; species Lithobates clamitans. The sequence goes on along the minus strand of JBBGZY010000601.1, from coordinate 3,282,053 downwards.
AATTTGGCTTTCAAAATACTTTAAAATAGTTTGAAAAATCAAAAAATTTAAAACAAACTTGAATAATTGTGGGGTGTTTTAGATTCTGCCTAAAACATCAATGTTGTTTTTGAGTCTTTTTTCCACATCATTGACGTCTTCCTTGATCTTCTGTAAATCATGATTGCACACCATTATCTTCCCGATAAGGATCTGTGCACTTGCGAAATGAGATTCTTCTTCCACAACATCCACATCACCTAAAACAAAAAGTCACACCATGTATTATAAATATGCAGGCATACATCTATTACCTGAAGTGTGGTCTCAGACACCTGTTGTGGTCACTATTTTTCCCACTTCATAAACCTCTCCTTCCTCCACATCCTGAGGTTGTGGTGTGTTGACTTCCCCTTCTTTATGAGGTTGGGGGTCCCTGGTGTCCTCTGATGTCCCGATTCTTTTCTCCCCTATGTGAATTTAAAAAAAAGGTACTTAGCACACAGATATTTGAGGCCAGAAATAAGAATATGAAACATTGCTTGGAAGTGTCATACAAATGTCTGTTTTGGCAGAGTTCCAAACTGAAGACATTATTTTTTTCCCTTTCTAAAGCTGGAATACTTACCAGTTTTTTGCAAGTTTTGCACACGGAGACACCTAGTATCCACTGGATCACCTGTGTGGGACACCCTAAAAAGTTTGTTCTGGTATCCCACACTAGTGCTCCTGCGTCCAGATGTGTAAACAGCTGCTGAGTGTCCTTTCCTTACACTGATTCAAGTTTGCATTTCATTCTAGTTATAAACCCATCTAGACAACAATGTACTAAACTTATTTTAATACAAATAGGCATGAACAAATGTAGTTAACCTGCATCTGTCAAAAACATTTTATTGGTGAGCGAACGAACGATGTTTACTATGAACGATTACTGTGCCCATGAACCTGAAACTTGCCATTTTAAACTGTACAACAGTAAAGAAAAGCACATGGACCAGCACGAACGTAATAATAATAATAGGAGCACACGACAAAATACTTACTTTTTTGCAGCACTCTCTTGATTCTTCTGTACTGATCCTGCTCCCTCAATTTGAGGTCTGACCATCGTTTCCTCAGTTGATCCTTGGATCGCCGTACCCCAAAATTCTTCTGCAGACTTTTCACAACTTTAGCCATGATCTTGGCCTTTCTCACATTTGGGTTTGGGTAAGGTCCATGCTTCCCATCATAGTCGGCCCTCTTCAAGATGTTCACAATCTCCTCCGGGATCGGGACATTTGTGGCTCCGGGCTTTCGTTGTCCTCCTTGTTGCTGCTCTCCTCTGCATGCACTTGCTCTTTCTTCGTTATGTGCTCTCCCACTGCACCAAAAGAGAAGGGGTGGGGAATATACTAAAAAGAAGGTCAGGGGTGGGCGGAGTTTCACGCATGCGCAGTGTATATAAAGCGTAACACGCGTGCGTCGTACGTACGATCTGTGAGCGGAGGAGGGAGTAGCGTAAGCGCCATTCGTGATAACGAAGGTACAATTTGGCGCATCAGTGGCCTCTACTGCTTATAGCTTGAGGCCTATATTGGGACAAGATTATGAGAGTTTAGCCTGACATTAGGGTTTGTCTTGTGTTGTGTCTTGCAGAGAAAATGGATCGATTCAATGAACACAGCTTGCTGCCCCGATTCATTGAAATGTACAGACAGCTGCCTTGTCTGTGGCAGGTAAAACACTCCTTTTATACTAATAAAATAAAGAGGCAGGCAGCGCTGGATCAATTGCTGGAATTGGTGAAGCCACAGATCCCCACGGCAAACATCAACTATTTGAAGGCCAAAATTGGTGGCCTGAGGATTACATATAATAGGGAGCACAAGAAGGTCCAGGGTTTCATGAGATCAGGAGCAGCAGCAGATGACATTTATGTCCCCAGGCTGTGGTACTACGACAGACTGCGATTTCTGTCAGACCAGACTGAAATCAGGCCATCACTCTCAACGCTTCCTTACACGCTTCCCCCACCCCAGCTGAGGCTTCTGACATCCAACCTGGGCCTTCCACCCAGGAAGAAGATGTGGAGGAGCCCAGCTTGAGTCAGGTATAGCATTGTTTAACATATTTTTCAAAATTGTGTTTGATGAACAATAAACTAAAATTATGTCCCATTTTTATACACAGGAAAGCATCAGCCAGGAGGAGGCTGAGCAAAGTGTCAGCCAGGAGGTGGCGGGGGAAAGTGGCAGCCAGGAGGTGGCGGGGAAAGTGGCAGCCAGGAGGTGGCGGGGAAAGTGGCAGCCAGGGAGTGGCGGGGGAAAGTGGCAGCCAGGAGTTGGCGGGGGAAAGTGGCAACCAGGAGGTGGCGGGGGTATGTGGCATCCAGGAGGTGGCAGGGGTAAGTGGCAGCCAGGAGGTGGCCGGGCCCAGTAGCCTGACCGAATCCCAGGAAGGGGATGAACGTGCAGGAGTCAGCGCTTTCTTTGATTCAAGAGGCTCCTGCAGCCCTCAGAACCACCCCCAATATTCAAGAGGCCTATGCCTGCATGGTATCCAGCAAAATGCAGGAAATGGAGGTGGGCCAACGCCTCTATTGTGAGGACGTGATCTATCTGGCCCTAAATAAGGGGTTGAGGGGCGAACTCACAGGCAAAACCCACCTGTGTGAGTTGGACCATCCTCCTCCTCCTCCACCTCCTGCCACAACTCCAACACCAGAGCCACAGCCCGGAAGCAAGCGTGAAAGGAAGACAAGAGTGTGATGGCCTGGGTTCAGTCTGGTCTGACAAAAGACGCAGGCTGTTGTATGACCACAGCCTGGGGACATGGCATCTGCTGCTGCTTCTGATCTCTGGGAGTCCTGGACTGGATTGTGCTCCCTTTTAAATGGACTCCTCAGACTACCAATTTTGCCTGTCAAATAATTGATGTGTGCCCTGGGGTACAAAGGCTTCGCCAATTTCACCAGTTTATCCAGCGTTGCCTTCCTCTTTATTTTGTTATGACCCCTAATAAATGTCTATTTTTTATCACAAATACTTGGCTATGTGTTTTAGTTCAAAAAAGTTTGTTTGTGAGTAGGCAGGTACATTTCAAAAATACAATGTCAAACTAACACCAACCAACCTATTTAAAGTTAAAAAATACAAGATAATAATGGTGTTGTGGTAACTTGACACACAAAATTAAAAAAATAATATGGAGATCACTAGAAAAAAAAATAAATCAGGAGATCTTGATATGAAAAAAAAAGTAGATCACTATAAAAAATATAAACATTATTCTGTAGATCTGGCAAAAAAAATTATAAAGATTATTCAGGAGATCACAAGAAATAATAAAGAAATCAGTTTGTCAGAACTATTCTAGCATTATAAAGAAGAAGAAAATGCGCTGCATTAAAAGATTACAAAATTAGCAGCGTGACAAATATGCTATCTCCATTACGAACGCTAGTTTTACTAAACCGAGCGCTTCCGTCTCGTACTTGATTCAGAGTATGCGTGGAATTTTGTGCGTTGGAATTGTGTACACATGCTCAGAATTTACGACAACGGATTTTGTTGTTGGAAAATTTGAGATCCAGCTCTCAAATTTTTGTTGTCGGAAATTCTGACAGAAATTGTCCGATGGAGCCCACACACGGTCGGAATTTCCGACAACAAGCTCACATCGAACATTTGTTGTCGGAAATTCCGACCGTCTGTACGCGGCATTAGAAGCAAAAGGTTGCACTTTAGATTTAGTGTTTGCTTTCCAGTGGCACTGCCTTCTTCATTGTAACACATGTATAAAAATGTAATTGAAAAATGAATATAAAGAAGGAATTGGTCATCTAAAAGTACAATATTTAGCATTTCTTGGTGGGAGCTCATTACAGTGTTTCCAAAACCATTTTTTCTGAGTTTTGGATGGAGTGGGGAGAAGTTAGAATTTCTAGCAGGTTTTTATTGCAGTCTATGTTCACCCTCTGTGTCTTGATGATCATTTTCACTGGGACTAAAGAAAACGTCCAATATTGTAAGTTGTTCCCGGAATAGGAATAAAGGGGAGATCTACCAAATAGGAAACCCTGAAGAAAGGAGATCTTCTAATCACTTTCTGTTATGTTTTTAACCACTATATGACCAGCCTACTGCGGCAGGTTGGCTCGCCTGGGCAAACCGCCGTAGGTATATGTCAGCCGCTTTAAGACCACTAGGGGACGACAGAGCCGATGCGCATGCCCGGAGGCTGCGATGTTCGCCGGGCACCCGCGAACGCTCCTGAAAGACACAGAATGGAGGTCTGTGAATGTAAACAGACAGATCTCTGTTCTGTCAGGGGTAAGGAGACACATCTGTTGTTTATACTAATTATGAACAGCGTTATGTCTCCTCCTTCAGGCAGTCCCATCCCCCCAGTTAGAATCACTCCCTAGGACACACATTTAACCCCTTGATCGCCCCCTAGTGTTAACCCCTTCCCTGTCAGTGACATTTATACAGTAATCAGTGGCTATTTTTATCTTTGATCGCTGTATAAATGTTAATGGTCCCAAAAAAGTGTCAAAAGTGTCCGATCTGTCCGCCGCAATTTCGCAGTCCCAATAAAAATCACAGATCGCCTCCATTACTAGTAAAAAAAAAAAAGAATAAAAATGCCATAAATTTATTCCCTACTTTTGCGCAAACCAATCAATTTACGCTTATTGCGATTTAAAAAAAAAAAAATGTAGAAGAATACATATCGGCCTAAACTAAGGAAAAAACTGTGTTTTTGTTCTTTAAAAATTGGATATGTATTATAGCAAAAAGTAAAAAAATATTGTATTTTTTTCAAAATTGTCGCTCTTTTTTTGTTTATAGCGCAAAAAATAAAGAACGCAAAGGTGATCAAATACCACCAAAAGAATAAAAATGTCAAATATATCCCATATTTTGTAGACACTATAACTTTTGTGCAAACCAATCAATATTCACTTATTGCAATTTTTTTACCAAAAATATGTAGAAGAATACATGTCGGCCTAAACTAAGGAAGAAATTTGTTTTTTTATATTTTTTGGGGGATATCTATTATAGCAAAAAGTAAAAAATATTGCTTTTTTTTTCAAAATTGTCGCTCTTTTTATGTTTATAGCGCAAAAAATAAAAAAAACAGAGGTGATCACAAAGGTATCACAAAAAATGGTCTGGTCATTAACCACTTAACAACCAGCCCATAGCCGAATGACGGCTACAGGGCGGTTGCTTAACTCTGGGAGGGCGTACAGTGACGTCCTCCCAGGATCCCGCTTTCGCGCGCCCCCTGGAGCGTGCACCCGAGAACATCCGTGACCATCGGGTCCTGCATCACGGTAAGCGGCCGCTGATTGTGATCTCTCCTTTCTGTGTACCGATCAGTACAGAGGGGGATCGGATGGCAGGAGCGCTGTGGGCTGGATGTGTAGTGCCCACAGTGCTGCTCTGTGACAAATGCAGTCACATCCAGAGCCAGCTATCCATCCATGTGCAGCCATCTCTCCATTCTCAGCAATGTCCTGCAGTACTCTGCAATACCCCACAATACCCTGCAATACTCTGCAATGCCCTGCAATACTCTGCAATGCCCTGCAATACTCTGCAATGCCCCGCAATGCCCAGCAATACCCCACAATACCCAGCAATACCCCACAATACCCAGCAATACCCCGCAATACCCATCAATACCCTGCAATACCCAGCAATACCCTGCCATACCCTGCAATACCCTGCAATACCCTGCCATACCCTGCAATACTCTGCCATACCCTGCAATACTCTGCCATACCCTGCCATACTCTGCAATACCCTGCCATACTCTGCAATACCTTGCCATACTCTGCAATACCCTGTCATACTCTGCAATACCCTGTCATACTCTGCAATACTCTGCAATACCCAGCCATACTCTGCAATACCCAGCCATACCCAGCCATACTCTGTAATACCCTGCCATACCCAGCCATACTCTGCCATACTCTGCAATGCCCAGCCATACTCTGCAATGCCCAGCCATACTCTGCAATGCCCAGCCATACTCTGCAATACCCAGCCATACTCTGCAATACCCAGCCATACTCTGCAATACTCGGTGATACCCAGCCATACTCTGCAATACCATGCAATACCCTGCCATACTCAACAATACCCAGCCATGTGCAGCCATGTGCTCAGCCATACTCAGCCATGCTCAGCCATACTCGGCTGTACTCTGCCTCTGTATGTGGCCAGGCTGTGGAAGTCTCACACATGTGGTATCGCCGTACTCAGAGAAGATGTGAGTATTGCAGTGAAAGCTGCATTTTTTTATTTTTAAAGCCTCTGACTAATTTTTTTTTTATTATATTTATTTTGAATCTGAATTATGTTTTAACATAAAATATATCCAATGCTAGGTCAGATTTCATATTTGCTTGGTTGCTCAAGACATTGTTAATGTACATTTGCAAATTAATCAACTGCTATCGTTTTACTTGACAGCACTGTAAGGAAATACATGTATTTCAATATTGTTGGCATAACATTCATAGCACTGTTTCTACAGACTCTACTATACTTTTGATAACAATGATTTAACATGTAATGTAAATGCAAAGTATAGCTGATATAAAAGAAAAATAAGGAAGAATTTGATAAATCAGACAATAATTACCTTTTTTGGGTTGGGGGTGATGCAGCGAACAAACAATACATGACTCCTGTTAAAAAAGAAATGCATTTAGGCATTGTAAAACTTTTGATAATATTACAAAAAAGTCACGTGTACATATGGAATAAATGTTTGTAAAGCTGAACTCCAAGAATTCAGCTGCTTTGTAAAATGGGCAGGCATACTAATGCCCCGTACACACGGTCGGATTTTCCGTCGGAAAATGTGTGATAGGACCTTGTTGTCGGAAATTCCGACCGTGTGTAGGCTCCATCAATCATTTTCCATCGGATTTTCCGACACACAAAGTTTGAGAGCAGGATATAAAATTTTCCGACAACAAAATCCGTTGTTGGAAATTCCGATCATGTGTACACAAATCCGACGGACAAAGTGCCACACATGCTCAGAATAAATAAAGAGATGAAAGCTATTGGCCACTGCCCCGTTTATAGTCCTGACGTACGTGTTTTACGTCACCGCGTTCAGAATGATCGGATTTTCCGACAACTTTGTGTGACCGTGTGTATGCAAGATAAGTTTGAGCCAACATCCGTCGGAAAAAATCCTAGGATTTTGTTGTCGGAATGTCCGAACAAAGTCTGACGTGTGTACGGGGCATAAGAGTTCGGCTTTAAGCCTGGCTTGCTTTTTTATTGAGGATTAAAAGAATCATGAAAACGCAATACGCTGTAATAATAGCAATCAGATTTCAGTAAACTTCAGCTATATAATCACATTTTTTTTTTTTTGCTCGAGATGGGTTACTGCTCTTTGCAGGTCTTCATTGCTTGTTGCACTGCTGTTAAACAACCCTATAAAAGTTATGTACTGTAAAGATTCAGAATAAAACAAGGTGTGTTTGCCAGTACAACCATATAACTTTAATAACATCTCTACTTACACACTAAAATGAAAGCTTTGTCAGTGTAGCCATATAACATTAATAATATCTTTACTTACTCAGTAAAAACGTCTCTAAACAAACATTCTTTTGACTGCATTATAATGTTTATGCTTATTGGTTATTAAGACGGCTCCTAAGCTGGCCGTACACATGGCAACGTGATAGGGCCGTTAAACTTTTAATTGCATTTTGTGCCCAAATCCCCCAAGAATATGACACATAAAATGGTGTCTTCGGTTGACTGTGATCGGATCAGATTGAGTTTGATGAAGTTGGCATATTTTTCACCTTTTCAATTTCACTTAACTGTAATTGTTCTTTAAACCATGTTAAAGCGATCAATTAATTGCCCAGTTTCGACTTCACAATTGAACAAACTCCTGGGTGGTAGACTACCTATTTTTTGTTAATTATTGGCCATCATAATTTCAATTCCCAGTGGTTTGAAAGTGATTTATTGAAAATTGCCATGTGTATGGCCAGGGTAGGGTCTTCATAACAAAAAATCTGTAGGCTACACACTGAAATACTGTATATGAAACAAAGAGCCATATTAGCATTAGACAATGTATGTGCCAGCCTTGTTTAAACTAAGGTCTTCAGTACAACATTCTAGCAGAGCAAATTTATGTGCACTGCAGACTTCTGATTGATTCTGGATGAAGATATACAGCACAGTGTAATAGGGGCCTCTGCTGTCACCTCACAATGGTGATTTTCTCATGGCTAGTGATGGCCTTTCTAGGAAAGAGGATGGCTAGTGATGGACTATTTGATGCCGGGGATGGCCAATGATGACCAATGAGGATATTCTATAATGGCCTGTCTGATACAGAGGATGGCCAGTGATGGCATCTCTGATATAAAAGGATGGCAAGTGATGGCCTATACAAAGGTTATCCCCGCACTAGTTTAGGTCTCACCAGGTGTGAAGCTGATCTTGCTCTCCAGGGATGAGAGGTTCCAGGTGCTGGCTCATGCTAGTAGAGACTATATGCAAACGAAAAGGTCCGGACAGCCGCACTCCAGGAAGTAATAATCCAAGTTTCTTTATTATAAAATCAGGAACACATCAGATACAGGACATCATGGACAGAGTGTACAGATCATAGGCTAACGCGTTTCGCACTTGTCCTATGTCCTATAGCTATGAGTAAGCACTTGGACAAGTGTGAAACTCGTTAGCCTATGATCTGTACACTCTGTCCATGATGTCCTGTATCTGATGTGTTCCTGATTTTATAATAAAGAAACTTGGATTATTACTTCCTGGAGTGCGGCTGTCCGGACCTTTTCGTTTGCATAAAGTGATGGCCTATACTCTCAGCTTCAATGTGAACAATAGAGATAGTATTTGGACCACTAAAACAAAACACTCAGCCCCTCAGCAGTGATGTGAGCCATTTGGCTCTGCACATACTATTAGAATTTGCAGGGCACTTGTCAGGGTTAGAAATACTTTCAGAGCACCACACACTACGATAAATAGACCATAAGATGAACAAGCCCTTCAGAAAATGGTAAGCCAAAGCCTTCATCCCCCTTTAGTCTTACCTTTTAAGTCGGCCAATGAGGTCCTGTAGACACAGCTGAAATCTCCCAATTAGTGTAGATCTTGGGCATTTACCTTTAGACTTTCCTGTCTGAGCCTGATCTATTTTAGGAGATCTCTTGAAAAGATCTGAGAGAAGCTGGAGAAATAGATATAATAAGAGATACGTAGTACACTAAATGACATTGGTGGTGCACAAATGACAGCATGCTTTCATGCAAAGAGATCTTTAGGGAAATCAGTAATGCTGCAGTTTACAAAAAGAACAGAGAGAGATAGAAAACAGGAATGGGAGAAATTTAACAATATTGCATAAACAGGAACTGGAAACATGAGACACAGCAGAACTGATGAAACAAAAGCTCTTTATTACTCTTAACCGACTCTGAGCCAAGACATCTCTGGCAACAGTTGGAAGTCTGTCTTTGTTTTTGCTCAAGAAGTTATGGACCTATAACATAAAATTGCCATATTGGTGCGATTCTCGTTTCTCCTCCTAGTCACACACAGTAAAGAGCACGGCACAGATCACCTGGTACGTGACAGGTCCAGAGTAATGTTGCATTGTGAACACTGGTAGAGGTAATTTGGGTTTGATGTAGATGTTGCTGTCTCTATGATGATAATGACACTTCTGTAAGAACGTGTGGTCTGTAGCCTGTTTAAAAAAGAGAAATTAAAAAACAATTGCAGTGTATAAAATGCATGTATAGACTTATCAAGAGGAGAAAACAGCGCCAATCTAAGTGCAGTATTAAGGGCTACACAATATTTATTATAGGTAATGTACTCACAGAGGATAGAAGATAACAGTCATGTAATGAGTCCATCTGGGTGGAGAGCTACTGTATGTATAGACTCACACATTTTACAGAGTAAATGTATGACATTTTAATTTTTCCTTATACAAACTGTACAGAAGAGATCAGCTAGACGTAAACATTTTTATCTATATGTGTTAGGGCCTATATAGATGTTCCCATTGTGGTAATCTTTGGTTTTACTCTAGACTATACCTTCTGTATGTTTTCTAAGTAAGAGGCAGCAGAGAGAGAAATGGAGAGGCTTAATGAATGAGACGTACCCAGACAAGGATTAGGTATCATCCCTTATAGTGGAGAGTGAGAGAGAGGAAAAGCAAAAATCTATTTAAAATTGCAGGCAACTAAATAGAATAGTTCTGATTGGATGCTATTTGCTAATTCACTTTGCCACTCTATATTTTCTTACAAAATATGTCTGTTAAGGTTCATTTCATTGTTATCACTACATATTATGCTTTTTTAATGAAGGAAGACAGGAAATTGCTTTCTTTGCATACTTGTTTTGATTCTTTTATTTGACTTTAACTAAGTAAGATTATTTCTGGCCATAATACATAGCATTAAAACAAGCATGACTCAATGTAAACAATAGTAACAATGTTTCTGCAGTTGTTCAGCAGGCACATCAGCCTACAAAGGAGATTTATCTTTTATCGCAGATCATTTTTAGATTTTGAGGTTATCTGCACACAAGTTTTAACATACAGGTACTTTTCCCTATTCTACAGCTGCAGTCCTGCCTGCTGGCTCTCAGTTAAAGTGATTGTAAAAGTTTGTTTAAAAAAAAAAAAAAAAATAACAAACATGTCATACTTACCTCCTCTGTGCAGTTAGTTTTGCACAGAGCAGCCTGGATCCTCCTCTTCTCTGGCCCCTCTTTGCTGCTCCTGGCCCCTCGTTCCTATTGAGTGCCAGCCAGCAGCTCTCTATGGGGGGCACCTGAGCCGAGTCAGAGCTCTGTGTATCCATTCAGAGAAGGAGCTCCGACCTGGCCCCGCCCCCTCTCCCCTGATTGGCTGACTGACTTTGATTGACAGATGTGGGAGCCAATAGCGCCACTGCTGTGTCTCATCCAATCAGGAGGAGTGTCCCGGATGGCTTAGACATTCATGGACATCGCTCGAGAGAGATGGGCTCAGGTAAGTAATTAGGGGATACTAGGAAGGCTGCTACACAGAAGATTTTTTTTTTATCTTAATGCATAGAATGCATTAAGATAAAAAACTTTGTGCCTTTACAACTCCTTTAACCACTTCAGCCCCGGAAGATTTTACCTCCTTCCTGACTAGAGCATTTTTTGCGATTTGGCAATAGCTGACAATTGCGCGGCCGTGCAACGTTGTACCCAAACAAAATTGACGTCCTTTTTTTCCCCACAAATAGAGCTTTCTTTTTGTGCTATAAACAAAAAAAAGAGCGTCAATTTTGAAAAAGAAGCAATATTTTTTACTTTTTGCTATAATAAATATCCCCCAAAAATATATAAAAAACAATTTTTTTCCTCAGTTCAGGCCGATATGTATTCTTCTACATATTTTTCCCTCTCCCAGTCTAAACGCTGTTGTACAGACACTGCAAACGTCTGATACCAAGTCAAATTCAGGTACTTACATGGTTTTTCCTTTTTTTGACTTATATTTAATTAGACTTTAATGAATACAGGCCTGCATTCATTTGTGTCTTTTATATCCGCATGGAGTTCAGATTTAAATAATATTGCCCCTACTAAATGGTGGTCTGAAAAAAGTACACATTTTACTAAAATTATTTTAGGTTTAAGTAATATTTTATCATTTCACAACTTTGTTTTTTCCTAAGATTTTGTACACTCCTTTCGTTTTCAAAGCCATATACACTTTTGCAACAAAAATGTAGTTAACAACACTAGTACACCTTTTTAAGTGTCGGTTCACACATGGGCAACCCGATTTACAGTGCGACTTTGCAAGGCAATTTGGAGGCGACTTCAGCGCTACTTTGAGCAACTTACAACGCGACTTAAAGTTGCCTCCAGGAGAGGCAACTTTGTCTGTGGCCAATCACAGAATAATCAGCTCTGTGGGAGGGAGGGATGGGGTTGCCTAGGTAAATGTGGGAAGTACCTGGGTAAATTATTTTCCTTTTCCTGTAAAGTCACTTCAATATGGATGGAGACCCGACTTGGAGGTGACTTCCATTGAAATCTATGAGTACAAGTCGCCTAGAAGTCACCTTGAAGTGGTACAGGAACCTTTTCTGAATTCTGAGCAACTTCAGTAGTGTACATTAAGACGACTCTCATTCACTTCTATGGCATTTTTTATGTCCAGCGACTTGAAGACTTACAAGTCGGATCCCAAGTCGCCATAGTGTGAACCGGCACTTAATGTGTTCAACATAAAAAAAAAATACAAATAACTATATACAACTTTTATCAAAAGGATCTATAATAAATCAAAGACATAAATATTATGCAGCAATAGTTTTGAACCAACTCTGAGTAATAAAGCCCAGCCAGCAACTGGAAATCATCTCAATGATAATATAGAAATAAAAGTAGCCATAGTAACAACAAGAAATGCAGTATTGTGCAGCCAGTGTGACAGATGAGTAACGACATAACAGACCATGCAGTAAATGTATAAAAAAAGTAAAAAATAGGCCATTTTTTGCGATACGGCACTGCGTCGCTTTAACTGACAATTGTGTGGTCATGTGACACTGTACCCAAACAAATTTGACATTTGACATCCTTTTTTTCCCACAAATAGAGCTTTCTTTTGGTGGTATTTGATCACCTCTGCCGTTTTTATTTGTTGTGCTATAAACAAGCAAACAGCGACAATTTTGAATAAAGTGTTTTTTGTTTTTTTTTTACCTTTTGCTATAATACATATCCAAAAAAAAACACATGTATTCATCAGTTTAGGCCAATTTATTTTTCTACATATTTTTGATTGGTTTGCGCAAAAGTTATAGCGTCTACAAACTATGGGATAGATTTAGAGACTTTTATTTTTTAAATTGTTTTTACTAGTAATGGCGGCGATCTGTGCAGTGGGAGCGAGAGCGCGTCGCCCGCAACTGCGCCTGCGCGAGCCACCATACAGGTACAGCGATTCGTGCAGCGCTGACAACTTGTTGCAGCATATCTGCGTGAACTGGTTGGCAAGCAGTTAACTTAGCTGTATATTTCTTGCTATTACCATAACTTACCATCAAAGAATAATCCAAAATAAATTCTCCTTTGTGTGAAATACCTGGTGATCCTGCCAGTTTGCCTTCTCTCCTATTTCAAAACCACACTAGGTATGAGAGCACATTCATCTCTGTATGGTCAGTTTTCTGACTGTGCTGGGAGAACAGCCTGCCTGTCTTCCAATAATCAAACTTGTGCTGACATTCCCCCCTGCACAGTCATTTACTGGAAAGATCAGTGTGCTGCTGTTTCTCCACCCCCCAACTCTCTAAGCCCCTTATACAGCTGAGAACAGAGAATACGTGATCTTAAGAAAAAAGTATTTAAAAAAAATACTGGTGTTTTTCTATCTATGCACAAATGTTTTGTTTTTCAGTTCTATTTTTAACTGTATGGGTTGTTTTACAACGTAACGGTCCATATATACTTTAAATCTCAACTTAAATTTACAATGACCTCTTTTATGTAATATTTTTTTATGAACATCTTTTTTAAAATTTAGCTGTATATTTTTAGCTATTACCATAATTTAACCACCAAACAACAAAACAAAATAAATTCTGCTGCTCCTGACGATCGCAGCAATAGCATATATGTGTATGTTGTTTGTAACCATTCCAGAGCCCAGAAACAATGGTGCACATTTTGCTTGTCAGTTACGATCAGTGATATACACTGACAAAAACTGACACTGATACTAATTTAAAAAATGTTTTTTTTAAATCCTAACCAAAATATACTGACCCTGACCTTTGACCCTTAACTTGTCCCGAACACTAACCCTGGCACTGACCTAGATCAAACCTTGATCTATCTTTTATTTCTCAATTTTTTACATTTTTATTTAAATTTTTTTGCAGCACAAAGAAAGGTACAAAGATATGCAGCCTCATGGATAAAGACCCACTTCCATGAGGCTGCATATCTGTGTACTGTCAGTGGGAAGGGGTTAATACTATTCTTTGTCTTATGCTCACCCTAGAGGGCATTGGGATACACTGAACTGGTTATTTTATATAGTTACTTGCATCCCTTATATTTGGAAAAACCTTTACAGATTTAAAGATGTAATGTTTACAGAGCTGCATTCATTTTATATTTGTCTAGTGTTCAGCTTTAAATTCTGCAATACATGATGTTTATTTAAAGGAAATGTTACCCCAGCATTTCATATTCCTGATAGGTGTCTGTTGAACCAAGTACTTTTGTTAAAAAGTATCTTATTATCTTTGCACTGCTTCCTTTGTGTGAATTACCTGGTGATCCTGTCAGTCCCCCTGCTTTCCTATCTCAAACTGACCACACTAGGCATGAGAGCACATCCAGCTCTGTGTGGTCCATTTTCTGGCTGTGCTGGGAGAAGAGCATGCCTGTCCTCCAATGATCAGACTTGTACTGACACCCCCCCCTGCAGTCGTTCACTGGAAAGATCAATGTACTGCTGTTTCTCCACCCCCAGCTCTCAAAGGTGCTTTGAGATTTTGGTGTTTACAAGTTTAAAACAGTTTTTTTTTTTGCTAGAAAATTACTTAGAGCCCCCAAACATTATATATTGTTTTTTTTCTAACACCCTAGAGAATAAAATGGCGGTCATTGCAATACTTTTTTTCACACCGTATTTGCGCGGTCAATGCAATACTTTTTTTCACACCGTATTTGCGCAGCGGTCTTACAAGTGCACTTTTTTGCAAAAAATATTGTTTTGAATAAAAAAATAAGACAACAGTAAATGTAAAGTTAGCCCATTTTTTTTATATTGTGAAAGATAATGTTATGCCAAGTAAATTGATACCCAACATATCACGCTTCAAAATTGCGCCCGCTCGTGGAATGGCGTCAAACTTTTACCCTTAAAAATCTCCATAGGCAACATTTAAAAAATTCTACAGGTTGCATGTTTTGAGTTACAGAGGAGGTCTAGGGCTAGAGTTATTGCTCTCGCTCTAACGATTGCGGGCAAATCGAGGAAAGCTGGAAGCCGCACACCGGTATAATGATGAATGCTTTATTTGAAAAGCTGAATCATAAGGAAACACAAAACATAACAGCAGAAGCGTACAAAAACAGCTGACGCGTTTCACACTCACGATGAGTGCTTATTCATAGCTCCTCTAACGATCGCGGCAATACCTCACATGTGTGGTTTGACCACCGTTTTCATATGCGGGCGCTACTCACGTATGCGTTCGCTTTTGTGCGTGAGCTCGTCGGGACGGGGCGCTTTAAAAAAAAAAAAATCTTTCTTATTTATTTTCCTTGATTTTATTTATTTTTTCACTGTTTAAAAAAAAAAAAAAAAGGGTCACTTTTATTCCTATTACAAGGAATATAAACATCTCTTGTAATAGAAAAAAGCATGACAGGTCCTCTTAAATATGAGATCTGGGGTCAAAAAGTCCTCAGATTTCATATTTGGACTAGAATGCAATAAAAAAAAAAAAAAAATGTTGTCATTTGAAAAAATGACATTGAAAAAATGGCCCTTTAAGGCGTATGGGCGAAAGTGACGTTATGACGTCGCTTCCGCCCTGCTATGATATGGAGACGGGTGGGGGGGCCATCTTAGCCTCACTCATCTCCAAACCCAGCCACGACAAGGACCCGATCGCTTTCGCCGCTGTCAACGGCTCCGGTAAGCGGCGGGAGGGGGGGGCCCCTCTCCCACCGCCGATAACGGTGATCTTGCGGAGAATCCGTCGCAGAGACCACCATTATCGTAAACAAGACCAGCTCCTGAAGAGATGCTGCTGTTACCTAGATATCCATCTTCAAAGTGCCGACGTATATGTACAGGAGCCGGTCGGCAAGTGGTTAAACTCAGAAGTTTTTTCTCAGTTCAGTTCTTGGCAGTTCTCAGAGGAAAATGATGTCCTCTGCAGCCTGCTTATGAATCCGAGACCTACTGTTCTCAGAGGGAGAACAGAGGAGAAGTTTTTCCTACATATGTATATTGTTTATATTAATTTTTAACCCACTGGTGCAGATATAAAGGAAGAAAGAAGTCTTCTTCCTCAAATCACACCAGCTTATCTCTCAGATTCTCCACCTATGAGCTGGAGAATCTGGGAGGGAGATATTTCAGTGTAATGGCCAGTGAGATCTTCAGAGCTCACTTTCATAAACTGGCCTTTTGTAACAGAAAGCTAAGAACATATTGTCCTCTCATCTCTGCTACATAAACTGGTACACAAGGGAGGTCAGCTGTGATCCTGGGGAGTTTCATAAATGGACACCTAAGCCCCTTATGCAGCTGAGAATGGAGATTATGTGCTCTTATAAAAACTATTTAGTAAAAATACTGGTATTTTTTTATGCACTAAAGTTTTTTTCTGTTAGTTCTATTTTAAACTGTATGGGTTGTTTTACAAGGCGAGGGTTCACATGTACTTTAAATCTCAACTTTAATTCACAATTACCTCCTTTATGTAATTTGGTCATTTGATTAATTAACACAAATAAATTGTAAAACTGATGTTAATTAAACATCGTAATTTGATTGATTAAACTTATACCAAAATGCCCTGGTCCTAAAAAGGTAGGGGATTGTGGAGTAGAGTTGCCACCTGTCTGGGATATACCCGGACAGTCCAGGTTTTGAATCATGTGTCCAGGTTTCAGTCCAGCTGAATCCCGGACACATTATTCAGACAGAAATGTGGCTCGGAACACGGCTTGACAAGAGGGTGAGGGGGCACTATGTGCCGCACTACTATTCTCTTTGGAGCGCCCAAAAGTGTCCCAGCTCTGTTACAATCCTATAGTGTATACAAAAAAAAAATGACTGTGCGTTGCTAAAGTGTTTAGGTTTGGCTTGAAGAAAATATGGCAACCCTATTGTGGAGGCCTATATGGTTATATAGTCTGGTCTCACATTGTAGCACCCCCTTTAATAGGACTGTAAAAGCAGTTGCTTAAACAGTAAAGTGATATCGTTGCAGTGTTTGCTAACAAATAATACTTTAGAGGTAGTCATGGATGCAACCTGCTATGTACTTCCTCCCGAGCTTCTATTTATGTAGCTGTTATCTAACGTGTTCAATTAGATGACAAACAGGGAAGTCTGAAAGCTAGCTGTTATTTTCCGGAGATACAGTTGGAAAAAACAAGTCCTTCCCTGAAAGAAATACACCTGAAAGCGATCTGCCTAATTTATCTTACAATACAAAATAAATAAATAACGAAAAACATTACATACATATCTTGTTTGCTTTATAAACCTTTATCAAATATATAATTTGCCGTATAAAACTTGACTTGGAATCAGTCAGATAGAAGGGAAGGGGTTTTAGACAGCCCTATATTACAAATAATGTAATGGGAAATCTTGCAATGTTAACGCAGGCTGTACAAGAACTGCTTACTTAACTGATAGCAATGCCCTGTTTTTAAGTGGTATTTAACTACTTCAATACAGGGCACTTACACCCCCCTTCCTGCCCAAGCCAATTTTCAGCTTTCAGCGCTGTCGCTGTTTAAATGATAATTGCGCGGTCATGTTACACTGTACCCAAACAGAATTTTTATCATTTTGTTCCCACAAATAGAGTTTTCTTTTGGTGGTATTTGATCACCTCTGCGTTTTTTTTTTTTTTGCTAAACAAATAAAAAAAGTTTTTCTTTTGTTTCTGTTATAAAATTTTGTAAATAAGTACGTTTTCTCCTTCACTGATGGGCACTGGTAAAGCGCCACTGACGGGCACTGATAAGGCGGCACTGATGAGGTGGCGCAATGAGGTGGCACCGGTGGGCACTGATGGTGGGCACTGATAGGCGGCACTGATATGCAGCACTGATGGGCACTCATGGGTGGCACTGATAGGCGACACTTATGGGCACTGAAAGGCTGCACTGATGGGTATTTTTGGGTGGCACTGATAGGTGGCACTAATGGGCACTGATACATGGCACTGATAGATTTCATTGTTGGGCATCACTGATGGCACTGGCAGGCATTGGGAATGGGCACTGATTGGCAGCTGCCTGAGCACTGATTGGCAGCTGCCTGGGCACTGATTGGCATTTCCCTGGTGGTCTAGGGTGGCATACCTGGTGGTCCAGTGTGGTGCAAACCCTGGTGGTCCTGGCGGCATCCTGGTGGTCCTGGGTAGGCATTCAAGGGGGAGCTCCACTAATAAACAATCAGCACAGACCCCCCCTGTCAGGAGAGCAGCCGATCGGCTCTCCTCTATTCGCGTCTGTCAGACGCGAGTGAGGAAAAGCCGATCAACGGCTCTTCCTATTTACATTGTGATCAGCCCTGATTGGACATCATTGTTCACGTGGTAAAGAGCCTCCGTGAGAGGCTCTTTACCAAGATCGGTGTAGCGGTGTGTCATACTGACACACCGCACCACCGATCGCCGCGATGCGCGCCCCCACGGGCACACGAGATCGGTCTTTCTGGAGGGAGATATGACGTCCACCGACAACGAGAGCCACACCGCCCAACCGTCATTTGACAGCTGGCAGGTGGGAAGTGGTTAAAGTGATTGTAAAGTCTCTGTTTTTTTTCTATAAAAATAATAAACGTGTTATACTTACCTGCCTTGATGGCTTTCAACACTTCAAAAACACAAGAAAAACATGTAAAAAAACACATCATAAGCACTATAGGTATGGTAACACACCCGTGCCGTTACTTCAGAGCCCTGTGCGGTGACGTCATCGTAGCTCTGGCCAGTCACAGAGTCGGGGTCCGCGAACCCGGAAGAAAGACGGGCAAAGATGGAAGCTGTCTCCAGCGATAACATTGCATCACTGGAAAGCTTAGCTTTCAGGTAAGTTTCACATAATGTGCTAGTGTTAAGCATATTATCTTTTTTTCTTAACAGGTGCTTGCTTTGAAGTTTTATCCACTTTAAGGTATCTACCGTCAGATTGTCATAATAAATATATGCATGCCTAAAAAATGGTGTATCAACTAGAGAGGTGCTTTTCAACCACCTGACTGTGGCTTGATACTTGGTCCTGGTCACCTTTATCCTATGCCTCCAACAAGCAGCAGATCCTTTAACCTCCTACATTGCCTCTAGGCTCCCATAGTCCCCCAACCTCCCATAGTGGCCCACAATGCCCCTCAATCTCCCACAGGCCGCCTAAGAGCCCTCAGCCCCCACAGCGCCCATCAATCTCTCACAGTGCCGCCCAGTCTCCTATAGTGCCAATCAGCCCCTTGCAGTGTCCCCCCCAGCTTGCTGCAGAGTATCCAGTACCCCCTAGTGCCTCCAAACTCCAAATGTGTCACAAAATGCCCCCCCAGCTCCCACAGTGCCTTCCAGACTCAAACAGTGCCCCTGCAAAGCCCTCTGCCTCCTAGACAGACCTTCAGCCCCCTCCAGAGATCTTACGCTTTACAGTTGGGTAGGAAGGGCCCTGATCTCAAAAAGGTTGAGAACCACTGAATTAGAGGTTTGCACAGAACTCCCCAGGACAGGGTTTTCATTTGCTTTTCTCTCCAGAAGGAATAGCTGTGTTCCTAAATATCTGACACCGGTCAGTACAGATTTTTACCCATTGACTTGCTACAAAGATACAATGCTAAAAGTTGCATCTAGCTTTGTGCGTTACTGTAAGTTTAACGCTGTATATTTCATTGCGTTACTGCACGTTTAAGGCCATACATTTCATTGCATTACTGCGCGTTTAACGCCATATATTTAATTGCGTTACTGCACGTTTAATACCATATAGTTATAGATGGTGGAACATGACTGCCAATTGTTTATCCCCTCTCTGTAGGATCATGTTACTCTCTTCCTCAACCTCAGAACCAACATCAGAATTAAATAATGTCTGTGCATCCTCAAGAAGCAAATGGCTGATGCTGTGTTCAAATAATTCAGCTGACTCTTCCGTGCATGATGGTGGGGCTATGGCAGGAGTAGCTGTGGACAAGGAGGCAGAATAGGCCACTCTGGCAACTGCGGTGGGCTGTGAACTAGTGTCAGCTTGGGTGATAGAGGATGAGGAGGATGAGGATGGTTTAGTAAGCCAGTCCACCACCTCCTCTGCATGCTGTGGCTGGATAGCATGGTCAACATCAGTAAAAAATGACAAAGGTGCCCTGCCTGAGGACGGACCACATCCACCCTTGCTTGTGGACACAGATACTGCTGGCCCCCTCATTGTGGCATGGGAACATCTGCCTCTCCGTTTTGGCCTCCCAGACATGATTGGCCTATTACACTTATTTATTAGATAATAGGAAATGGGTGATTGGATGCACTTTATTTAATGAAATGTGGTATTTGGTGCACTATAAACTATGTACAATTGAGCCGCTGGCACGGCAGTCCAAAATTGTACACAGTTAATAGTGCACCAAAGTTGAGAAACAAGTTTGAAACAAGTTGAGAAACTAAAAAAAAAAAAAATTTGAATAAAAAAGGGGGAACTGCGGCTGACAATTTAAAAAAGGGGGCAGGAGAGCAACATTAATAATAATGAAAAAAAAGGCAGTGGCAAAAAAAAAAAAAATAAACAATTGGGGATACAAATTGAAAAACGAAAAAAAAAATTATATATATAAGACAAACTGCGGCTGACAATTTAGAAAAAGGGGGCAGGGGAACAAAATAATGATAAAAAAAGACGTAGCGGCAAAAAAATAAAAATAAAATGTGGTGTTTGGTGCACTATAAACTTTAGTTCAATTGGGGGCTGCCGTTGACACAAACTGCAAAACTCATTAGGTTGTATTGCTGAACACTTTAATAGGCTTTAATTTCACACCCATTTTTATCTTTTCTGAAAAGGGGGACAAAAGAAAAATAAATTAGGGAGGAAAAAGGGGGAAAGAGAAAGTGAAAAAATGAAAAGGGGAGGAGAAAAGGATGAGGGAAAGAAAATAAGGAAAAAGGAGAGGAAGGGAAAATGTGAGGGAGAGGGGAAAAGAGAAGGGGGGGGGGGGTGTAATACCCTGTACACACAAGCGGACTTTTCGACTGGACTGGTCTGACGCACCGAATCCGGTGGACAATCGGACAATCCGACCATGTGTGGGCTTCATCTGACCTTCAGCGGACTGTTTCTATCGAAAATCTGACAGACTTTAGATTTGGAACATGTTTCAAGTCTTTACGTCGAAACTCCGCCGGACCCAGTTCCTATCAAGAAATCTGCTCGTCTGTATGCTAGTCCGACGGATGAAAACCGAAGCTAGGGCAGCTATTGACTACTGGCTATGAACTTCCTTATTTTAGTCCGGTCGTACGTCATCACGTACGAATCCATCGGATTTTGGTGTGATCGCGTGTAGGCAAGTCCGTTCGTTTGAAAGTTCGTTGGAAGTCTGTCAAAAGTCAGTCGGAAAGACTGTCGGACTTTTGTTGCCGAAAAGTCTGCCCGTGTGTACAGGGCATAAGAAGAAGAAAAATGAAAACAGCTATGCATTACTTGTAATAATGGCAAATATCTGATATGCTCCGGTGAGGACGCCAAGGGACAGGCCACTAGGAGTGTAGAGGAGTAGAGAAGAGTACCAACTGCCAGGGGAGTGAAGGGTCAGGTAAATACAACTGCTCTGTGGCCTGCCCTCCTCTCCCCTGCCATTTCCAAGAAAGCTTTAGATTTTGTGGATGAGTTCACAGCATGTAAAGAGTTCTGTGACTGGTCAGGGGGAGAGGGCAGGCAGTGCAGCTACAAACCCTTCTACTCCTGCTGTGTATGACACCTGTAGCTAGAGTTTCTGAGTTTCCTGGAGTTCTTCTTCAGAATCAAAATCAGAATACTTTATTAATCGCAAAGGGAAATGATTGTTTTATTCTTTAAAGCTAATATAAATGTTTATGGTTTAACCACTTCAGCCCCGGAAGATTTGGCCGCAGTATGACCGGGCCATTTTTTTGTGATACGGCACTGCGCCGCTTTAACTGATAATTGCACGGTCGTGCGAGATTGCAACCAAACAAAATTGACGTCCTTTTTTTCCCACAAATAGAGCTTTCTTTTGGTGGTATATGATCGCCTCTGTGGTTTTTATTTTTTGCGCTATAAACAAAAAAAGAGTGACAATTTTGAAAAAAAAAAAACATATTTTGTACTTTTTGCTGTAATAAATATCCCCATTTAAAAAAAAAAAAAAAAAAAGCGAATTAAAGCAATAAGGGTATATTGATTGGTTAAAGGTTAAAGTGTATACAAAATAGGAGATCGATTTATAACATTTTTATTATTCTTTTTCTTTTTTTTACTAGTAATTTTTATCGTGACTGCGACATTATGGCGGACACATCGGACAATTTTGACACATTTTTGGGACCATTGGTATTTATGCAGCATTCAGTTCTATAAAAATGCATTGATTACTGTAAAAATGTCACTAGCGGTGAAGGGGTTAACACTAGGGGGCGATTAAGGGGTTAACTGTGTTCCCTGGGAGGTGATTCTAACTGAAGGGGGAGTGGACTAACTGGAGGAAGTGACAGATCGTGGTTCCTAGCTAATAGGAACACACAATCTGTCAATCCTCTCAGAACAAAACATGGATTTGTGTGTTTACACACACACTTCCGTGTTCTGTCCCTCCCGCTCGTGATCGCTTGTGACCCCTGCCTGCTATCCCGATCCCACGAGCCGACATATAGCTACGACGGTTCGCGGGATCGTGCCGACCTGCCGCAGTACAATGATGGTATAGTATAATACACATGGAGGAGACCCAGAGTAATCTTGACATACACTATATTGTCAAAAGTATTGGACAACCCCTCAAAATCCTTTAGTGGAGGGAGGATTATGGTGTGGGTTTGTTTTTCAGGGGTTGGGCTTTGCCCCTTAGTTTCAGTGAAGGGTAAACTTAAAGTGTCAGCATAACAAGACATTTTAGACAATTTCATGCTCCCAACTTTGTGGGAACAGTTTAGGGATGGCCCCTTCCTGTTCCAACATGACTGCGCACCAGTGCACAAAGCAAGGTCCATAAAGACATGGATGAGCGAGTTTGGGGTGGAGGAACTTGACTGGCCTGCACAGAGTCTATGAGTAAGCACCAGTAGTCATGGTGTGAAACATGTTAGCTGCTGATTCCATCTCTTGCTGTATGGTTTTGAACCAATAAAGAAATTATTGTTGGAGTGCGGCCATCCGGACTGAATTTCTCTCTACATGGGTAAACTCAATATTGAAACCTACAGACTAAGACAGCGATGCCATTTAAGTTCATGCGCGTGTAAAAGCAGGTGTCCCAATACTTTTGGCAATATAGTGTACATGGAAGTGGTAATACTATATTTGGAATATTTTATTGTGGACCTACAGTATACCTAACATTTACATTAAATATGAATCAATATCGCACACATCAGCATTACTTCATTACATTATTACCTTTTCCTGATGCACCATGGCAGCACACACATTGGGTTGTGACTCCACCTCCACTACCTGATAGGACTGGTTAGCTATAAGATTTGAAGAGGAGTCTACCTCTGTATTCTGCTTTTTTTCCTCACCTGTTTGGAATGACCGGTTAAAGCTTGGAACCCCTTACCTCTTCGCCCCAGCTAGGTTCAGCCTCTCCTAGTTGGATGCCCTGACTGTACAAGTCTCTAAATGAGCTTTATGCAGGGAACCCCACTCTGATGGTCTCAGGGGTATGTTACAATCCTTTACATTTTACAAACCTTAAACAGGTTTAGCCTAATTGCAGCGGTCTCCACCTCTTACCTTTTTCATATTCCTGCTTTCCTATTTCACTTCTCCTGTCCGTTTACATGATCCTTTCTGCCTTTATTTTTTGCTGTTTTACGCCCCTTGGCACGCTGAGCGCTGTAGTCCCTCAGCTTCCTTGCCCTTCTCATCATGGCGGTCGGATCGGCCTCACGGCGCGACCGGAAGTGACAAAGGCGGCTTATGCCGTTGCCAGTCTCCAAGATGGCACCGGACGCCGTAAATTGCTACGGCGCATGCGCGGCTCTGACATCAGTCCGCAGCAATGGCAGGTCTATTTAGAAACAACATTTTTCATACCACAGGCAGCCTCTCTGAAAATAAAAGCATACCCTGGACCTTGGTGCTTCTCCTACTATTGCTGCCTTGCTGCCATAATACTGACCTCTGTCACCTGGTAAGATTTGTTCATTCTCTCCCCCTTTCAGACTACCTATCCACTGCATCTCTGTTTAAAGCTAAATCTCCTTCACAGGTACACTCTATCCTTTACTATGGAGGCCGCTGCTCAAGCAAACCCTCCACGGACTATAAGGTAAGGGAACGTACATGGGGTAAGTAGTGAAGAGCAGAAAAGAGCCATGCCACTAATATCATCTCATCCTGGTAGTTATGGCAGGTTGTCAAGGTCATCACACTCTAAACGCAAAGATCTTTCGCCTTCAAGACACTCTCATTCCCGGAGAAGCCGGTCAAGAACCTCCTCCCATCACCACAGAGAGTCGGCATCATCCCACTAACCTCGAGACATACCTGTCCTGCGGCTAATGCCTGCTGGGTCCGTGGGGCACAAGCTCTGCCTAGTAAATTAGTGTGCCAAACCTGCCTGGATGAGGCAACCTGTGATAAAGAATTGGATGCAAGGGAAGTGTCCAACATAATAAGAGAGTCAGTAAAGGAATCTTTTCTGCAGGTGGCAACATCCGAACCGATTAGACAAACTACATCAGCTTCAACTTCTTATATTCCTCATGATCAAGAGGACTCACCAGAAGAGGATGAAACTCCAATGCCCACCTCATTTGATTTCGCACTAATAGATCCTTTCGCAAAATCGGTGAAAGAGGCGATCAGTTGGGAAGAAGAGAATGATGCCCCACGTAAACTAAGGAAATATTTTCCTAACCTGAAAAAGGATCCAGAAACGTTCCCATTTACTGAAGAACTCAAGGAGTTAATAAAGGATAATGGCAGAAGCCAGATAAAAAAATGTGGTCTAAATAGGCTAGCCAAACATTATCCACTAAGAGAACCAATGGTAAAAACCTCTCATCTCGGCTCCAGTAGTGGTTTCCTCATTAATGCAACTGGCACGACATGTAACTCTGCCGATTGAGGATGCCGTAACATTCAGAGACATAATGGATCGAAAAATAGACCTCGATCTTAAAAAAGCCTACTCAGCGGCAGGAGGTGCCTGCAGGCAGCAGTTGGCAGAGCTATCACTAGCTGGACATCCAACATTGAAAAATTATTGCTGGAAGCAGCGGACCAAGAAAAAATCGTATCTGCTCTGCAGGAACTCAGCCTAGCAGGAGATTTCGTGGCAGAGGCGTCGGTTGATATAATAAGATCTTCAGCAAGAGCGATGTTGGCCTCGGTAATGTCCAGGAGGGAGCTATGGTTAAAACCCTGGGTAGCAGATGCGACCTCCAAATCCAGTTGGTGTAGGATTCTCTAAGACGGAACCAACCTGTTCGTTCCTAAGCTAGATTCCGCAATCTCGAAAGTCACGGGAGGTAAATCGGGTCTCATCCCTTCTGATAAAAGACCCAAACAACAAAAAAACCCACCTTTTAGACGTCACCTGCCTGAAAGATACAGAGAAGCTAAGTCTTATAGACCTTGGAAGGAATTCAAACGGAACTGGCGAAACCCCAAACATCCTTTATGAGGGTGCAAAAGTCCAAAGCCCCCAATTCAGGAGACCAGCAAAAGTCATTTTGATGGTACGCACGCCCAGCCCGCGATAGTAGGAGTGAGGTTGAGTCTATTTGCTCAGGTATGGACAGAGTATATAAAAGACCCCTGGATGATATCCACCATCCAAGTGGGTCACAGATGGACATTCAAACAGAAACTCCCCAAGGATCACTACAGAGTTACCAAACTACCATCATCTCTCCCGAAGCGAAAACTTCTAATCAATTATATCTTGGAATTACTTCAAAAACAGGCAATGGTAAAAGTTCCAGGGGATCAGTGGGGTGCAGATTTTTATTCTCCACTTTTTCTAGTAACAAAGAAGACGAGAGACTTGAGGCTGGTGCTAGATTTAAAGAGCCTCAACGAAACAATTCTAGTCGAATCCTTCAAAATGGAGAGCCTCCAATCCATATTACTATCAGTGGGAACAAAAGATTGGATGCTATCGGTCGATTTGTCCGATGCCTATCTGCATATCCCCGTGCACCAAACCTTCCAGAAATACCTACGCTTCGCAATAGGTCACCAGCACTTTCAGTTCCAGAGCCTCCCATTCGGGATATCAACGGCTCCCAGAACCTTTACAAAGGTCTTACTCCCGGTAATAGCGTATCTGAGGGAAAAAGGACTGAGAGTCCTTCACTATCTCTACGACATTCTCCTCCTGGCCGACAGTCAACAAATCCTGCTTCAACATCGAACAATACTAATTTCCACACTTCAACAGTTCAGATGGATAATAAACTGGAAAAAGAGCAGCCTGGTCCCAACACAAAAAATGGTTTTCTTGGGTGCCGAACTGGAAACCAACTCCAACACGGTTATACCTACCTGCCAGAACGTGCCTAAGCATCTTCCATCTTCCTGATGGTCCAATGGTCTTAGTGGAACTCAAGGACCTTCCAAAATTCATTACTAAGACAGTGGAACGGGTCATCAATGAACCAGCGGATAATTATCAACCAGGCGGTGAAAAAGTCAGCATGGTGGTGGACACGAGTCAGCAACCTAAGTCGCTGTCGTCCCATAGTCCCCCCACGACCAGAAAAAATCACGACAGATGCCAGCCTTCAGGGGTGGGGAGCACATTATCAACAACAAGGGACACAGGGCATAGTCTCAAACGTATTGGAGCTTAGGGCCGCCTGGCAAGCACTCTTAACATTCGGACTATCTCTTTCAGGGAAGAATGTTCTCTTACGCATGGACAATACAGTGGCTGTGAACTACATTTACAGACAAGGGGGCACCAGGAGCAACACGCTCATGGAAGAAGTTCGCCCTATACTCGAATGGGCCCAAGTTCACCTGATGGACTTGAAAGCAATATATGTTCCGGCAGTACAGAACCAACTCGCGGACGATCTGAGCAGGATATTCATATCAAACAACGAGTGGTCTCTCAGTCCTCAAGCCTTTGCTCTCCTTACTCGCAGATGGGGTATTCCCGATATAGATCTGGCGGCAACTCCAGAGAACAAATGTCCCCGATTCCTAGCGAGAGCTGCCTATCCAACGGCGGCAGGGGTCTTTACCAACCATGGAAATTTTCACCTAGGATATATATTTCCTCCGATTACACTAATAGCCAGATTTATAGCCAGGCTGAGGAACTCGACATCCACAGTCATAGCCGTGTTGCCATTTTGGCCAAGGAGGCCAAGGTTCGCGACCGTCTTGCATCTAAGCACAGAAGACCCATTACCGCTTCATCCATCACCAGAATGATTACATCTAATAGCCTGGAAGTTGAAAGGGAAAGGCTACTAGATCAAGGATGCTCACTCAGGGTAGTGACCACATTACAACAGGGCAGGAAAAGGACAACGAAGAGCACGTACAACAGAATCTGGGAGAGATTCACTGCATTTGCACAGCAGCAGTCCTGGGACCCACTCCCCCCTTCAGTTTCTCAAATTCTGGAGTTCCTGCAACTAGGCCTAGAGAAAGGACTAGGTTCGAGCACTCTCAAAGTTCAAGTCTCTGCCCTGTCTGCCATGATGGGAATCAGATGGCTCTAAATCCCCTCATAATTCAATTCTAGAAGGAATGCCTGAAAATAAGGCCCAGGAAACCAACTTTCCCGACTTATCTGTTGTTCTAGAAGCTCTGTCAAGGGAACCCTTCTTTCCTTTGGATTCAATATCCTTATGGGATCTAACGTTCAAATTATCCTTTCTGGTCGCAATAACATCTGCTAAAAAAGTTTCAGAGTTGCAAGCTCTACTTATAAAAGAGCCTCATCTAGTTTTCTACCTGGATAGAGTCATCCTCAGACCCTCGGAACAGTTTATACCTAAGGTAGCATCTACCTTCCACTTCAACTCCGAAATCAATCTACCAGTTTTCCTTACTAGTGAAGGGAACCCGCACCCTTTGGACATGAAATCTGTTATTTTCTCCTACTTAGAAGCTACTAGGCTGTTCAGGAAGACAGAAAACCTTCATTATCCCGCGTGGCGCAAAAAGAGGTCAGGCAGCCTCTTCTAGAACAATAGCTTCCTGGCTAATTAAAACCATCAAAAGAGCATACCTATTACAGCAGCTTCCAGTACCCGACGGACTGAAGGCCCACTAGACTAGAGCGGTGTTGACCTCCTGGGCAACGTACTGTAGAGTGTCCTTAGAAACAATTTGCAAGGCAGCAACCTGGTCTTCTAGATCCACATTCATGTCTCACTACAGAATAGATCCGGCTCAATTAACTACGGTAGGGAGGTCTATCATTCAAACTAATTCTTCCATATCCTGTACTTAAATAATTAAAATCTTAACGGCTGAACAAAATTTATCCTGGGGCCTATCCTAGCTGTTGGAAATGTGGTAACCTAGAGGCCGGTTTCTGTCATATGTTGTGGTCCTGTCCCAAAGTGCACTCTTTCTGGGTAGAGATGACGCAATTTATAACCTTGCTGTTAACAATCCCAATCCCGCCGACTGTGCCGGTCTGCTTGCTTGGCCTGGTGGGCTCTTTAGTGCACCGCACAGCAACTAAGACCCTCATAGGACTTCTACTCTTTTACGCCCGTAAAGCAATATTGCTTAAATGGAAACAACCTGATGCGCCCTCTCTGACCTCTTGGAAAGCCCTGGTCAATTCTACAATATCATTATATAAAGCCACATACCACTCCCGTGGGTGTACTGCTAAGTTTGACAAAATATGGAAACTATGGCTTGACTCTGCCTCCACTAATGCCGCTCAAGAGTAGACGGTATATCTGACACCCATTAACTCCCCCTTCTGTGCTAACACTTGCTAAGACCCTTGTGACACCCCTATAGTTGAATCTTTAATGTCCTAGGCCTAGTACCAGAATCCCCTCTTGGAAAACCTCACCTTCATCGAAGACGAGTTGCACATTCTCCTTTCATAATCTCTCCAATTGGAGTGGTTGAGCAGTGATATCTAGTTTTTGTTTTGTTTTTTAGTTTTTGTTTTGTATTTTATCTGTTTTTCTGTCGATAACAGCACTATTTTAGGCAGATAACCTGTTGTTAGGTACTGATTTACATGGTACTTTTTGAGCCGGGGAATGCCCCAAGGTTCTGTTTTTGTAAATCTATTAAAAATCAATCAAGAGAATTTAAAAAAAAAAAAAAAAAAAATTTAAATCTTCTGAAAGCACCCAACCATGTAGCAAGTTATTTCCCAATGTGTGTGCTGCCATGGTGCTTCAGGAAAACAGAAAATTGTATACTCACCTTTCCGTAATTTTCCTTTCTGACGCACCCCATGGCAGCACACAGACACCCACCCTTCTATGGTGATAGTTACTGAGAATACAGCGGTGGACTCCTCTTCAAATCTTATAGCTAACCAGTTCTATCAGGTTGTGGAGACGGATTCACAACCCAAAGTGTGTGCTGCCATGGGGTGCGTCAGGAAAGGAAAATTACGTAAAGGTGAGTATACAATTTTCCGTTTTTTATGCCATGAAAAGAAATCTGCTGCTTTTAAACTCCCTCATGTGACTAATGCCCAGGTAAAATCAAGTCAGGTTGGCTTGCAGTGAAATGGTAAGCAAGGTGCAGAACCTTCATATCTAAAAAGCAAACTTGATTCCCATATATATATATATTTATGTTTTATGTAGTCATGACCCATACATAGAAACAAGGTATTTAATACATGAACACAAACTGATAAGATTCTTTACTTTAAGATGATCTCTTAAAAAAACTTTAGTTCCCCTTTAAGCGGAAGGCAGTTTTCTAGGGTGAGTTGAATGGTTATAGATGAATGTTCTATTGCGTTATGTACATTCTGTATTTAATAAATCCTTTGTACATAGGGGATCAGTACACAACCTCATATTTAGTTACAGAGCCTACCTGTGGCAACTCAGTTTGTTCCTCCAAAATGTGAAAAATTCCATGGGGTCGATCGGTCAGAAGTCCCAAACAAGAAGCATGTCCCTCTGCGGAGAGTGGGATCCAGCATAAGCCGTCTTTGGCATATTCAGCCTTCCATGGAAAACAGCATTAAAAGATCTGCCCAGATATGAGTTAATTAAATATAACCACAACCATTCTTGCCACGAGTACCTTTTCCTGAGACAGCAGTCTCTCCATGCTGTGCCACTGGATTTGTTCATTGGCAAAGTTCCTGCACAGCTGCTCTAAACTGTTAACTCCCAGATTCTGTAAAATAAAATCATCAGTGCAAAGGGCATCAGTGAGTTCCTATGTGATAATAAATTCAACTCAATAGGTGCAATAGGTGTTATAAGTCATATGTCATATGATATTGGTGTGCAACCACTGAATATTGATACATCCTTATACATATAATCTAAAATAATACTTGGTAACTCTGCAAATTATTGCCACTCCTGATGACGTTGTACTGATGAAACATGTATAGGCCGCTCCTGATGACAATGTATTGATGAAACGCGTAGGGTGGAGCTACCAGCGGCATTACATCATTTCTGGTTAAGGTCCGTGGAACACATCGCGGCCCGGACTTCCTTGTTTTATGCAGTTTAAATGCCGTTTCGATGTTAGTGCATTTTGGATTTGTAATCAATAAAATGTTCATACAGTATTGCACTATGGGATCTCGCCTTTACTATCGCCACATGGTAGACGATGGGGCAAGAAAGTTAAAGGAAAGAGGAACACCATATCGGCTGTGAATCTGAGGTTTGCTGTTTCAGCCACTGTGTGTTGTGAATGCTGGCTATCCCCTAGAGGGGAGAGCTCTCTGGTGAGTGTGGTATATAAGGGGGAGCACGATCTGAAACAGAAGCATCAAGCACTAATTCTTGGAGCACCTTTAAAGAGCACCCGACACTTTATGAATATTGATGAACTTGCTAATGTTTCAATTCTGAGGACAAACATTTATTTTCCCGACACATGGAATTCTTGGAGCACCTTTAAAGAGCACCTGTCACTTTATCAACCATAGCAGGACTTACTTATATGTTAAAATTTGAGTCCATACATACATCCATTTTTTCATATAAATTGTTTATTTTTTCGTATGTAGCAAAGTCCTGGGTCCCTTGAGGCCTAATGGTGACCTCCAGAGTTAGGGACAGCTGACATTCTTCTGCGTAGAGTGGGTTACAAGGCATGGTGGGTGTACTGCAAGATGAAATGGTGGGCAGGCACTTTTTGAATGCAAAGAGATCTGATGCTCCACCAGCATCACCTTTGCTGTCCCGCTGGGTCCCTGGCTTGGCACTCGCTGAAATTTTCCCACTTCTTCACCGTCCCCGGCTGATGAGAAGACCGCTCTGGTACTGGCTTCAGCTTACTCACAGTGGTCTCCGGTAACAAGATGGATGGTTCCTTAGTGGCGACATCTTCCCCTTCTACTTCCAATTTTTTTCCCACTCGGGGTAGAACAACATTTCCTAGCAGTTTCCCTTCTTCTCAGGGACAACTCCGGGGACAGATGGCATGGCTGCAATCAAGCAACAAGCAGCCAGGTCATGGTGCAAGAGACCGCACTTCTTGACATAGGTCCCCTTGCAGTGGTAATCTCAGTCTGTCCACACAACAGCCGGGGACCGAGAACGAATTTCCTCATTGGTTGAAGAAATAAACACGCTAAATGTCGGATCAACATGTTACTTTTCCAAGGGAGGAATACTGGCAATTCCAGAGCACCAACCAGCATGACTCAAGCGGGCACTCCCTGTATTTGCCGGCAGCACACAGTCCAACACAGTCCCAGCAATACAGCCAACAGGAATGTCCCCCACTAGCAACACTTTCTGTACAAGAGGTGGAGTGATTTTCAGCATAGCGTCTTAACTCCACTTAATTGTGTTTTGTCAGTGAAAACACAATTCGATGGCATTTACCAGTAGTATCTGGGATCTGATAACTTCAGGGTTTCTCCTTTCGCATTTACCGTATTAATGTAATGTTGAATGTCTTTCTTGTTTGGCCTGCGGATAATCACACTATCTGGGTCAATTTTACGACAATAGCTCCAGGTTTGCAAAACTGAAGTGTACCTCTCAGCTTTCTTAGGTGACAACTTCTGGAAATCTACCCGCAAAGGGATCCGAAGAAAACCCCACACAGCTTCATCTACCCATTGTGTTTCCTTGTCCTGGATATCTTCCTCTAGATGGGCTGGTATATAGGGATACAGATACCCATACTTCTCAGCGGTTTCTTAATAATTATGCGCTGTGTCTTGGACAGCCTGGGCAGTGTTTTAGGGTCTCCATACCCGGTTAAGACTGGTGCACGTTGAACTGGGTATCTGGCAACAGTATCAGGCTTGCAATCAGACTTAATTAATGGGATTGGTTTGTTCAATGCAACTTTAGGAACCCGTCTTGCCCAACGATCCTCCTCAAAGGACTTGTATAAGAATGTAATGTATAAAGAAGGGAGCTGCACTAGCAGACAGTTTGACTTTGACACTAGCCGCTGGCACAGAGGGAACTCCATCCCCCTCTTAATCACACAATTGCTCCTCATCACTATTAGTCCACTTTCCAGTCCATGATAAAGTGTCTGAAAACAGTTCAGAGACCTGATCGGATGGGACATCCGAATTGGAGATATTGGAGCATTCCTTGACTGGGAGATAGTTGCGCGTGGAGCTGAATTTGTTTGGCACAACTGCATTGTCTCCCTTAATGGCCACAGGTATCACCTCCCCCACTGGGACACAACTTTCACCCTTTGCAGGCTTACCGACTCCGGCGTCTTTTTCCCCGGTGGTTCCGCCATCAAGGAGAGCAGGTGGGCCCGACCCCGGCCTCGAGGGACAGCTTCTTCACCGTCCCCGGCTGATGAGAAGACTGTTCTGGTACTGGCTTCAGCTTACTCAAAGTGGTCTCCAGTAACAAGGTGGATGGTCCCTTAGTGGCGACAGCTTCCCCTTCTACTTCCGACCACAGCTGGTTCCCCGTCTGGCTGAACCACTACTTCTGGTTGGAATACCACCAGCAGTCCCAATCCTACGCTGTTTTCCCACTCCTGGATAGGCCCTCAGGCAGCTTAGCAGCCAAATGTCCCCGGGATAGGCCTCAGGATTCCGGCCTAGCAGCCCAGGGCAGCACATCACACGTACACCCAGACAGCTGTCCAATTGGAACAGAACCCCGATCACCTGACTCCATCTGAAATAAATTCTAAAATAAATATTATCCAAGGGTGGTTTTGGATTCCCTCTATTTATTGCATATATGTAATAACTTGTCTATTCCTATGGTTAGCTAGTCTATTACAACTCTGATAATGTTACTGTTGATAAGCACAATGATATAAGGTTAGCTATGAAAATAAACACACTGCTTAGTAAAACAACGTCTTATTTATTTCCCAAGAAAATAGGAAAATCCTAACATGAAAACACTACAGAGGAAATATTACAGAGCATATAGCAAAAGAACATCAAAAGATACTTATCACAAGGCTGTCCTCTAGATATTGTCTCATCAACTGGGCTCAAAATAACAGAGAGCCATGAGGCTCAGAGAAGCAAGAGCGAAAAGGGATCGATTTCCCTTCTGTGTGCACTTTTACACTGCATTCAGACCCCCTCGTAACCACACCCCACGAGCCTCCTGTCCAATGAGATATTGGCAACAGGCAGTCCTTTTAATAAATTATATTTCTGTCAGTAGTGATGTATTGGGGGCTAGGGGCAATATTCGTCCATGGATCTTCGCCATGTGACCCGGGTTATCTTCATTGACTGTTGGTCCTTTGATTTCCTGTAGCTCAACTTCATCAATCTCTCTTTGAAGCTTTTGTTCAACAAAGCTTTGATGTGCAACTTAGTATATTCCAACTTAGGCCACCTGTGTGTATTAACTAGGAAGTGAAACTGCAGAGATATGATATTAAACCATGTTGCCTTCCCAACAAATTTCGCTTTGCGCTTAAAGGGCACATATCACCCTTCTTCAGACACGGTTCCTATGGAACAGTTCATAACTGTCTTAACGTGTTGCACTTCCCAACATTTCTTCAGAAACAGTTCTTATGTAACAGTCCATAACTGTCTTAACGTGTTGTGCTTCCCAACATGTACTGCTTTGCCACTGAGTGACACACCACCATCATTCTTCAGCGACAGCTTCCATGTCACTATTCTGTGTGTTCTCCTTTCTGGTATCTTCACGACGGGGTGCAATACAGGCAAGGGGTGTCCATTCACTCACCATTCACCAGCACACTCAGAGCAACATATTAACCAGCTTTCAGATACCGAGTCTCGAGGAGGGCCTTACTCACCCATAGGGATGAGCTTTCTGTTTGGGTCGAACATGAGTTCAACACAAACATTGGCTGTTTGCCTGTTCGTCGAAAACCAAACATTATGGGCCGTTCGCGCCAAATTCGAGCGACGCGTAACGGCCCATAATGCACTGCAGGAGCGCAGTGTATTATATATCTACTGTATCCAGTTTAGCTATATCTGACTGCAGGCCGTTCCTGGTGTACTTTTTCTAATATAATTCAGGCAGGCAGGTTATTCAGTTAGCTGCAGTGTATTTAACATATATATATATATATATATATATATATATATATATATATATATATATATATACAGACAGTCTTGTATGTATGTATATATATATATACAGATATAGACAGATAGTGCAGTTGCTACTACTTTTCTGGTGGTGTACACCAGCCCTCAAAAAATCCACTCGCTTGCTCGCATTTTGCGAGTGGATTTTGAGGGCTGGCGAGGAAGAGCTGCCTGGGAGTGGGGGGCGAGCTGGCAGCCTGTGTGGAATGGGAGTCCTTCTCCCAGCGATCACAGAGGGGAAGAGAGAGCGAGAGAGAGCCGTCCAGGTGTTCAGAGCGCAGCGCGGGGAACACAGCGATAACAGCTTTCATTTTAATAGCCGTGTTCCCAGTTGCTTGCTGTCAGATACAGCCCCTCCTCCTGGTCCCGGGACTTTGATAGACAGATCACCTGTCCAATCCCAGTGACAGGTGATCTGTCAATCAAAGTTCCCTGGCCAGGGGGCGGGGTTGTATATGACATTGCGCGGCAGGGAACATGGCACGGTGGACACAAGATGCATTGATGGGCACAAGGCTGCATGGTGGACACAAGACTGCATTGGTGGGCACAAAACTGCATTGGTGTCAGGAGACTATACTTACCGAGGCCGAGATGCCGAGAGCGGCTCGCCCTTACGACCACGCGCACCCGACCCCTGGAGGTGATACAGGGAGTTGGGGGCACGCGGAGGCACGGGCTTCCGGAAGGGATATGGTTCCTGGAGGAAGTCCGTGGAACTGCAGGCACCAGAGAAGCTGCAAACAAGAGGTTAGCTGAATAATGCAGTAACAGGTCAAGGCAAGTCCGTGAAGCAGGCTGAGATCAAGGGTAACTGGCAGACAAGGGGTATCCGTAAAGCAAGCAAAGGTCAGAGGTATCCAGCAGGCAGAGAGAGTGTCCGTTTAAACGTAGCAGAGGTCAGGGCATCCAGCAAGCAAAGAGAGTGTCCGTTAAACGTAGCAGAGGTCAGGGTATCCAGCAAGCAGAGAGAGAGAATATCCTTTTAAACTTTAGCAGAGGTCAGGGTATCCAGCAAGCAGAGAGAGAGAGTATCCTTTTAAACTTTAGCAGAGGTCAGGGTATCCAGCAAGCAGAGAGAGAGAATATCCTTTTAAACTTTAGCAGAGGTCAGGGTATCCAGCAAGCAGAGAGAGAGAGTATCCTTTTAAACTTTAGCAGAGGTCAGGGTATCCAGCAAGCAGAGAGAGAGAGTATCCTTAAACGTTAGCAGAGGTCCGGGGGGGGTAACAGCAGTCAGGTAGATAGTAACACAGGGGAACAGGTAATTAGCAGGGTACAGGACAGGGCACAGCTGACGACTAACCAGCAACCCGACTGGGCGCTGGAGCCGTCAGAAGTAGCCCACCGGCGGGCGCGTCAGCGTGACGCGCCGCCGGGCACCCGCACGGCCACGGCGCGCACACGGGGACCGCCGTGCACCCGCGCGCGCCGCACAGCAGGGCCGCGAACGGGTGCACGGCGCAGCGTAAGTCCTCCGCGCATGCGCCGTGGAGCCCGACGAACGGAGGCGACTTGTGCCTCCTGACAGTGCCCCCCTCCTACGGGCGGACACTGGACGCCCAGACTGGACATTACTTCCGGGTGGTCCCGATGGAAGGCTTGAATCAAGCGTGGTGCATGTAGGTTCCTTGCAGGTTCCCAGGAGTTATCCTCAGGTGGATAACCCTTCCACTGTATCAAATACTGCAGTTGTCTGCCCTTCTTCCTGCAGTTAAGGATGGACTCCACCTCAAATTCGTTCTCACCATCCACCCTAACTGGTGGCGGAGGGGGCTCCCCTCTTTCCGGAAAGGTGTTGTCCACCACAGACTTCAGTAAGGACACACGGAAGACGGGGTGGATTCTAAAAGTCTTCGGTAATGCTAGCTCCATAGCCACAGGGTTGATAATTCTCTTGATGGGGAAGGGACCAATAAACTTGGGTCCCAATTTCCGTGAAGGCACGGATAGTTTAAGGTTGGTAGTGGATAGCCAGACTTCTTCCCCAAGTTTAAAGGTTGGATCTTCTCCCCTGCCTCGGTCATATTGCTTCTTGTAATCTGTTTGAGCTTTCAGCAACATGTCCTGAATTCTTCGGAAATTTGCCTGTAAGGAGGTCACTCTGTCATGCACGGCTGGGACTGTTATTTCAGGAACATTGTTGGACAGGAAGGTGGGATGGAAACCACAATTTGCCCAGAAGGGCGTTTGATTAGTAGCGGTATGAACCGAATTGTTATACGCAAATTCAGCGTATGGGAGAAGGCTTGCCCAGTCATCTTGGGATCCCGAGCAGAAGCATCGCAGGTATTGCTCTAGAGTCTGGTTCGTCCTCTCCGTTTGGCCGTTACTCTGAGGATGGTAGGCTGATGAGAGGCAGACTTTGATATTTAAGACTCTGCAAAGCTCTCTCCAGAATTTGGATGTGAATTGCACACCCCTATCCGATACGATGTTTCTTGGTAAGCCATGGAGTCTGATGATCTCCTTGAGAAAAATATTGGCAGTTTCTAAGGCCGAGGGGGTGCCTTTCATGGGCAAAAAATGGGCCATTTTGGAGAGACGATCAACTACAACAAAAATGGTGGTAAAGCCCCCTGAGGCTGGCAGGTCCACTATAAAGTCCATGGAGACGTCAGACCATGGTCGTTCAGGGATTGGTAGGGGTCTTAGTAAACCCCAGGACTTGGTATTTCGCCCCTTTTCCGCTGACACGGGGGGCAGGATGCCACATACTTCTTGCAATCCTGTCTCCACCCAGGCCACCAAAAAGAACGGGAAACCAGCTCCGACGTTTTCCTCACTCCAAAATGCCCTGCGAGTCTGTGGTCGTGGCACATCTGGAGGGTTAGTGCTCGTGTCTCCTGGGGCACAAAAATTTTTCCACGGGTCCAGAAGAGGTTACCATTTCTTTTTAGGGACTGTACCTCTGGTTCTGTGCAAGAGTTGGATGCTGTCTTGATGGATGACATCAAATCCACTTGTGCCACCCCAAGGAAGTTTTGGGACGAGAGAATAGTACCAGGTTCTGACGTCTGGGACTCCGCCGAGAACATCCGTGAGAGTGCGTCTGCCTTTCCATTCTTTGAACCGGGCCTATAGGATATGTGGAAGTTGAAACGGGAGAAAAATAGGGCCCAGCGGGCTTGTCTAGGTCTTAGTCGCTTTGCTGTCCGTAGGTACTCCAGGTTCTTATGGTCTGTAAATATCATTACCGGATGTAATGCACCTTCGAGCAGGTATCTCCATTCTTCAAGGGCAAACTTTATGGCCAGCAACTCTCTGTCACCTACGTCGTAGTTTAGCTCGGGTGGGCTGAGTTTCCGAGAAGCGAAAGCAACGGGGTGAAGGATAGCTTTGGGCCCTTGCCTCTGAGAGAGAATTGCTCCCGTGGCAACTTCTGAAGCGTCCACCTCCAAAACATATGGTTGAGCCGGATCAGGATGGCAGAGAATGGGAGCCGAACTGAACAGATTCTTTAATCTCACAAAAGCCTCTTGTGCGGCCTCACTCCACCGGAAAAGGTGGTGCTGACGAGTTAACTGGGTGATAGGTGCTACAATGGTCGAGAATCCGACAATGAATCTCCGATAGAAGTTAGCAAAACCTATGAAGCGTTGAACCCCCTTTTTATCAGCTGGAGCTGGCCAATCTTGGATGGCCTGTATCTTCTGGGGATCCATTGCGATTCCACCGGCCGATATGATGAACCCCAGGAATTGTACCACTGATCTCTCAAATTCGCATTTCTCCATCTTTAGATAAAGCTTGTGTTGTCTTAGTATAGTAAGGACTTTCTTGACATGTCCCCTGTGTAACTCAATTGTAGGAGAGAAAATGAGTATGTCATCCAGGTAAACGACAAGGAAGTCATCTAGGTATTCTCGGAATATGTCGTTTACCAGGTGCTGGAATGTGGCTGGAGCATTGCATAACCCGAATGGCATCACCAGATACTCGAAATGTCCAAACCTGGATCTGAACGCTGTCTTCCATTCATCCCCGGCTCTGATTCTAACTAGGTTATAGGCCCCCCGCAGGTCTAGTTTGGAAAAGATCCTAGCAGATCGGAATCGTTGGAATAGCTCCGGGATGAGTGGTAATGGGTACCTATTCTTAATGGTAATATTGTTGAGCTGCCGGTAGTCCACACAAGGTCTAAGGGACCCATCTTTCTTCCCGACGAAGAATATCCCTGCTCCAGCAGGTGAGGATGAAGGACGGATAAACCCCTTTTCCAGATTCTCCTCGATGTACTGTTTGAGCGCCTCCAGTTCAGTCTCAGAGAGAGGGAATATACGACCGAACGGAATCACGGATCCCGGCAACAGGTCGATAGGACAGTCATAAGGCCGATGAGGTGGTAGGCGGTCAGCCAGTTGTTTGTTAAAGACCTCTTGGAACTCCAGATATTCAGAGGGGATCTGTTGAAGGTTATCTGATGAGGCAGTAACCGTGGCGCACACCTTCGGAGTTAGAGGGAGGCAATGCTCCAAGCAGTATGGAGAGGAGAAGGACACCATCTTGGAGCTCCATTGGATCTGTGGATCATGAGCTTGTAACCAAGGCAGGCCAAGGATGACTGGGAAGATGGGAGAATGGATGAGATCGAACCGTAGGAATTCCTGATGCCCGGAATCGGTAATTGCTAAGATAGGCTGGGTCTCCTGGGTAATAGTACCCGAACTGGGAAGAGAACCATCGGCTAGATGTACTTGTAGGCTTTGGGCCTTTGTTTGCAGGGGAATACGTAGGCTGCGGGCCAAGGCTGCATCCATGAAGCAGCTACAGGCCCCTGAGTCAATGATGGCGGGTAGGTGAGACTCCCCTTCCGGCAGCTGCAAGGAAACAGACAACATCACATAAGATTTTG